>CM026404.1:71019476-71170947 GCA_014843695.1 Archivesica marissinica
AGGTAGGCAGGTAGGTATATATAGGTATCGATAAGTAGGTAGGTAGGCAGGTAGGTATATGTAGGTATTGGTAGGTAGGTAGGCATATGTAGGTATTGGTAGGTAGGTAGGTATATGTAGGTATTGGTAGGTAGGTAGGCAGGTAGGTATATGTAGGTATCGGTAGGTAGCTAGGCAGGTAGGTATATGTAGGTATTGGTAGGTAGGTAGGTAGGTATATGTAGGTATCGGTAGGTAGCTAGGCAGGTAGGTATCGGTAGGTAGGTATCGTAGTAGGCCAGGTATCCTAGGTAGGCAGGTAGGTATATGTAGGTATCGGTAGGTAGGTAGGCAGGTAGGTAGGCAGGTAGGTAGGCAGGTAGGTATATGTAGGTATCGGTAGGTAGGCAGGTAGGTATATGTAGGTATCGGTAGGTAGGTAGGTAGGTAGGTAGGCAGGTAGGAATATGTAGGTATCGGTAGGTAGGTATATGTAGGTATCGGTAGGTAGGTAGGTAGGCAGGCAGGTAGGTATATGTAGGTATCGGTAGGTACGTAGGTAGGCAGGCAGGTAGGTATATGTAGATATCGGTAGGTAGGCAGGTAGGTATCGGTAGGTAGGAGGCAGGTAGGTATATGTAGGTAGGTAGGTATCGACAGGCAGGCAGGCAGGCAGGCAGGCCATATATAGGGCCATTTTACTGATCGATGCGAAATCTGACATCCCACAGAGTAGAATCCCTGTACTTAAATATATATACTAGTACCTCCAAACGTGCCGAATCCCTGTGACTGATACATGTAATGATGTTTTGTAAATTATATGTATGCATTAACTTATATGGAGTACAACTCCTCCGATATAATTAAGCTTAACTGTTTTAAATAAATGCATACATTGTAATTTATATTCTGTATGTTGTGAGCACTCCCTGACCTGGCGTATTGGAACGTAATAGGACTGTAAAGATGAAATAAACATTGATTCTGTCAACGTTTTGGCATGAACAGGTGACACGAACTGCCAACTCACGGTACAGTCAAGACTTATACATGTATAATGCAGTTTTTAAATGGATTGTTTAATAAATGTAATGTACTTTTAATAGAGGCATTATAAACTACAGTAAACTATGTTGGTGATTGTCAACATTGCCAGGCTTTTGATTGGGCATCGTCGCTTGTTTTGAATGTAGACCACCCAGTAACTCCTTGAAGATTATTCAAACAGAGTCCGCCTCCGTGGTCGAGTGGTTACGGTCACTGACTTGTATACCACTGTAACCTATCATCTCTGATGGTCACGGGTTCGACCCCCGCTCAGACCGTGTCTCATTTATATGAAAACGTTGGCTGTTTCGTACGGGAGGTTGGTGCACCAAGTACTGGTTAACAGCTGGAGCCTGCCCAGGAAAGGTGTTGTTAGGTAAACTGCCCGTCGCTCAAATGGGAAACCGGTAGCGACGTTAAATAAACTTAAATAAAAACAAACAAAAACAAAACAGACTTCCTCGTCGGTAAGCTGTTTCAACCTTAAAAGAGACCATGCACAATTTTCAGAGGATCATGGAATGCATGCATGTATCTATTCGAATGATCGTTGAATGTATATATATATGTATGTCTTTGAATTATCTTAGCAACAAATTATTAATTTTACTATTATCAGGGATTCTAATTTTATAGCTGTCACCATTATTTTATGTTATATATAGTCGGTTCAAAAGCTCATTCAGAGCTTGTGTTATAATGTTGTTATCTTGCCGACTCAAAATAAAAGTTATCTTATCTTATCGTATGTACATTACTCAGCTACAACTCATACTCTTCAACGCACTGGCGAAACCTACGTGTTCCAGCACAAGCGTAGGCTACGTGTTTCCTCAAGACTATCATAAATGTGACGTTCGTGGTCCATTGGTAGAACGTCGGATTTGTAATCGAACGGTCCCGTGTTCGATACTCGGTCAGGCCATGTATAGATGTATTGTCATTGAGCAAGGCACCTCACACGCATTACTATCTTTCTCTAGTGTCAAACCCCTCGCGAGGATGTAGACATGTTTGCTTCGTATGGGTCGGCTAATCCTGTCCATGAATATCGTGTAGGTCCCCGCAAAGGGTTTAATGGAACATATGTAGGCCTACCTAAAATATTCCATTTAGTACTAGGGGCACAAAGAAATAATAAGAGTGTATGTTTGAGGTAGCTCTACCAGTGGTTGCATTGGGGTTTCATACAGTACAAGGTTGGCAATAGAAATCTGAATGATCAAACTGGTCAACAAGCTGGTAATTTGGTTGGACCCAGTCAGACCAGTAGAATCAGTAACACACATACGGATATGTAGTCCAGTGGTAACACGCTGGACTGGTAATCCAGGGATCGCAGGTTCGATCCCCCGTCTGACCATAATAAAATTAACAGTATATCAGATGGGACATTAAACAGAGGTCTCGTATCGGTGCTGTACACCGTGCACGTAAAAGAACCAGAAGAGACTCTGGAATGGGTCTCTGTCTGTATCATTGCACTATCCTCCAATAATCTAAAATGACTAATCTCTTCAGGAGGCGTCGCTCATATGGGCAACCGGTAGCGACGATAAATAAAAGTAAAACACACACACATACGCGTGTATGTTTGAGGTAGCTCTACCAGTGGTTTCATTGGAGTTTCGTCTAGTACAAGGTTGGAAATAGATTGGTCAAACTTATTCAACACGTTGGCAATTTGTTTGAACCCAGTCAGACTGATGGTAGAATCCACAGGTACAAATTATTGTTGTTTGCCTTATGGTCATATAGCAAGCAAACATTACTTACTATATGCCCATAGGGCAAACAAATGTGTGTATTGTGCCTGTGGTAGAATCAGGAACATTACAACAGCTGAAATCTTCAATAATAATTATATCCTTGGCCTCAAGTAAAAAAGTATGTAAGACAAGTGGGGTACACGGCAGGTTCAAGCATCACTGGGTTTATTGTGTGTCTTCTGGCGGAAATCCGAAACAAAAGATTTCCATTGATAACAAAAACCTTCCCCATGGGGGAGAGAAAATCTAGTGTAGAGCTCTTAAGAATTTGAGATCCCAGACTAACAAAGCCACCACCCACCTCATATTTTGAGATAAGTTTACGAATAGTTTACTGTATTTAAACACATGGCGGGAAAATAACTCTAAATACCCATGGTGTGCCCCATTCGTGTCAAAACAAGGAATTGCGGTAACCGCGTAAGTGTGACGTCACACATTAGCATTTTAGAGGTTCGCAAAATAGTCGCTAGTCACATGTTAGTGCAAAAAGTAAGCATTTTCCCAATCACATTTAACACTTGTTTAAAATGTTGCCAAATTTGCTCTTTTTTACTATATCAGTGTTTGACAATGATTTATCCAGCCATGAAGTGCGGTCTGTATGCATTGCATGTTTATCGTGATGGTTGTTGCTAAAAATAGCTAGATGGAGTTATTTCGTGTGTGTCAAAAATCATAACAAGCTGCCGAAGTTATTTCGCGGATTTTGAAAGTTTTTTCGTCTTAAGTGTAGGTAAGAATTGTTACAAATATATTTCAAACATCAGCTTATCTTTCCTTAAACGTATACTTCTCACAGAGGCGTAACTTTGTGAAAAATACACTTATCGGTACAAACTGTTCAACCGGTGTCGAGGTAAAATAATCCTACCGCTACATGTTGCTTAATTAAAACATTTTACTAGTAACTACATCAATATGTATTATAAGTGGTCGATGAGTTCAAATCACTTGCACTTAACCGCAGGTCAGTGGTGCTACCAGAGTTCTACATTAAACGCTGCTTGTGTGTATGTGGGGGAGGGGGTGGGGGTGGGGGCAAGGACATAATTTTTCTACCTTTCATTTGCACAGGGCTCACTCTACATTTACATGTTACTCCCAACACTCAATAGTACTGAGTATGACGGGGAGGCGCTTGTCAGGGACAAGTCATTTTATTGACAACCATTTCACATATTTTATCACGTTGTCCCTGATAGAGAGCGACCTCATGGCCCTGATGATAGTCGTGAAACTTCCAAGGAGAGTTCTTACAAGAGGGTGCTAGACTTCTCTACACGTAGGTGTCATCTGAGGTGTACCACTACTACAATCAATACATGTGTGGAAGTCGCGCAGTGGTAGCCCGTTTGCTTCAGGTGCGAAAGGCCTGGAGTTCGAGCCCTGCTTAAGCCGTTACGATTGTGCTCTTAGGCAAGGCATTTAAATTCCACGTTGCCTCTTCTTCCTCGTTGAGATGATTCCATCAGGAGTGATTAATAAACGTTGTAAGAACTTCGCAATCTAGCTAATAAAAATGTATACATTAACCTGTAATCATTACATGCATATCAGAATACAATTAAATGTATACAATCATTACAATGAACGAATGGTTTCGTAGAGGGAACGACCAGCTGCACGTACAGTCATGCCCACTACCGCAATATTAGATGCTTGAAATACAGGTTATCTTCCTGACAAGTTGTAGCATAAAAAACATTAAAAATATGTTATTTTTTTTATGTATAAAACAATTAGCTACCATCCCCCAATGTAGTTTATGGAACAATTTCACATTTGTGGTCCCCAATATTTAATTGTCACATTTTTTAATGCCATTCATTCCTCAATTTATAAATGCTGGTCACCCGTAATTATTCCTAATTGTGTTAACCCACGAGGAACCGCTATTGTGAAATCTCCCATAGTGTTCATTCTCGACCATGACAGTTCTCTGTAGATGTTACAGAATCTAGTAGAATCAAGTAACAACGATAATACTGGGAAAGCCTAACCATGCCAAAGGCGTGGTCAGAAGATAGTCAGCATGGCGTTCACTAGATTTTGAAAGTCATAGGAGTCAATGACCCTTGAGGCCAAAAGTCAAGCTGTATTTTTCAAGAGTCAATCAATATGTATATATACGTGTGGCGTCCGTGGTCCAGTAGTTTGGAATCGAACGGTGCCGTGTTCGATACTCGGTCAGTCCACGTATGTAGTGTCATTGAGCAAGGCATCTCACACACATTGCTTAGTACTGGTTAACCACTTAGGTCGGCTAAGCCTGCCCAGGAAAACATGTCTAGGTGCCCGCAAGGGGTTTGACATTAATGGAACATACATACATACACTTAACAACTCTTATAAATGTGCATCTTTGATTTCCGTATAACATTTTTATTTATCAATATTTTTGCACGAAATTTTGTGTACTGTCTATTGACTACATTTCGAGTATTATCCCATGCTCAACGTGTTCAATTTAATCGATACGGTGCGTTGAACCACGCAACGTCAAAATCAACACAATGCACGAGGAAATGGTGCGCTGGCACAAAATAAAACTGCATTTGGTCGTTGTGGACTTGATTACGATCCACACATCAGAAAAACATGACATGGGCAGGCTGACTATAGCGGAACGGGGAATAGCCGTCGGCTTCATCAACGCCGGTATACACCAAACAGAGGTACGTCTCAAAGTTAATTCAATGTCACTAAATAATTAAGTTTCTTTGTGTTATAAAAATTGAAAGTCACTAACATTCAGTTTTTTATCGAAAATATCCATAAAAAATAAATTATATATTTTAATTACTAATTTCATGTTATCCGTATCATTTGCAGGTTGCGCGACGCATGGGTGTACAACGTTGGTAACCTCCCTCGCAGACCACATGGGCGTTGTACAACAGCTGCACAAGATAATCACATCGTACATGTGCATCGTCAGCAGAGAACACGTACAGCTGTCAAGACGGCCGGAGAAACGCGCGGGACGCACGGACGCCATATCTCTGCGCAGACCGTTAGAAGGCGTCTTCGATCGCTCGCCAACATGCGGTGTAGACGGCCCTTTAAGGGTATTGTATTGACTCAAAGGCATAGGGCACTGCGAGATCGTTGGGCTCGGCGTCATCTTAGAACAACACAGGCAGAATGGGGACAGGTCCTGTTTACTGACGAAAAGAAGTTCTGCCTACAGTAAAACGACTGTCGTTCACGGGTATATCGACAACGGGGAGAACGGTTCAACGACAACTGCGTAATCGAACGAGATAGGTACGGGGGTGGGTCAGTAATGGTATGGGCTGGTGTCTCCTTACATCACAAGACTAACATCGTGTTCATTAACGGTAATCTAAACGCCGCCCGGTACCAACATGACGTGCTTCAAGCTGAGGTAGTACCCATGTTTAGGAACAATAGAGGATTGCGGTTGGGGCAGGATGGCGCACCAGCCCACACGGCTAGGGCGACAAGATTCTCTCTGAATGCTAACCACATCAATGTGATGGACATACCACCGCCGTCTCCCGACTTAAACGTTATAGAAAGTCTATGGGATGAATTGAATCGCCGCGTAAGAAGGACCGGCGCAGTGCCACAGACCATCGCCCAGCTCCGTGCGAATATTGGGCAAGAGTGGGCAAATCTACCCCAGAACTATGTACGACGTTATGTCCCTTCCATGCGACGACGTTGCCAAGCTGTGATCCGCAGTCAGGGTGAGCATACGCGATATTAGAATAATTAATTCTCATCGGCCTGAGTTTTATCATTGACATTATCATTTTGCAACATTGACTTTTTACGCACCATCACATTAATTAGTCATGTGTGTTAAATTTGTGTTTGTTATGAAATAAAATAAATGGAATATCATAAAATATATCTCAACTGTATTTGCCGAAAATGTCATCATTATCGGGCCAATATTGACGTGGATATGAGACCATTTATACATGCACACTTATAAGAGTTGTTAAGTGTACATATTGGTACTTTCCATAGAGATAACTTTTCCCCGACCATATAATAACCTCTGGACCAAGGTGCGTCTCGGGTGCAACCAGTAATGTTGTTATCATAATTAGAGAAAACATTGACTAGTTTTCTGAGCTTTGCATCTGGGTTTAGAACCGTGCAAGTATTTAAGTTTCATGTTACTTTGTGGCGTCAGTGGTAGATGTAGAGCATTGGATTTGTCACCAAATGATCACGAGTGGTTGATTTCAACATGAGCCTTCTGGGGTCCTGCATCCAGATCACAGGGATTCGGCACGTTTGGGGGTACTAGTATATATATTTAAGTACAGGGATTCTACTCTGTTGGATGTCAGATTTCGCATCGATCAGTAAAATGGCCCTATCTGAAACAATTTTGTACACATCTATCCGAATATAACGCCTATCCCGAGTCTTTATATTGTTCTTCAAATAAAACACAACTTTAAGCTGCATGCATGTATACTTTGCAAACAATTGCCACAGACATTGGCCATAGCAGGTCACATTTCCATACTAGGACACGGGTTCTGTCAGCAACAAAAAAAAATCTTCGACGGGAGAGTTTTAACTGTGAATAACATTATCAATAAAATGTGTTTACACTAACGTGTAGGTTTATTCGGCAAAAATGTACGTCAAAAAGAGATTTCGTAACATTTTCAATTTGTTTTGAAAATTTCTAAAGCAGCGCAATTCGTGTTGAAACGAGCGTTGAAACGAGCGTTCTGATTGGATTATGATTATTCTTCCTATATAAAAAACATCTTGTTACAGTCTAATAATCCAATCAGAACGCTCGTTTCAACGCGAATTGTGACATGTAATTGAATTGAAATCAATGTAGCTAGCCATGAGTGATAATTAGAGGTGACTATTGAGGCCAAAATGACTATCCCAATAGTTGAAAATGCTATAACGATACTATTGCGATAGTTTGGTTAACCCTTTCAACACCACAGACCTCTAAATTGGCTTACAAAAAAGTGTAGATCCAGATGAGCCGGCTCACTTTTTTCAAGTAATATAACTATTTTTAGAATTTTTTTTACCCATTTTGATAAATGAACTGATCCAAATGTAATTTTGTTATTAATTTATTGGTCTAAAAATATCATGGACCAGTCCATGTCAGTTACTTGGTGTTGAATGGGTTAAACACAGGTAATATGCAATATTGGTTTGACACTGATTTTATGAATCTATATCAATGCAAAAAAGAGTTTAATATGACTAGAATAGGTTAAGTAGCTAGAACACTGACTTATACTTAGTATGAAACTTAAACAAACATGTCTAACTCTTAACACTTAACCTGCCACAGGTAGCATTTGTCACATGCCATATGCGAAGTGTTGCTCCAGATCAGCCTGCGCAGGCAGATCTGGAGCTACACTGTCTGCGCATGGCACATGTACCCGGCAGGAGGATAACATTTAACTTGTCATTACTCGTCATCAATCTCATCATGGCACATGCCATTGTCATACACAGTTCACTGCTTCCAGTTTTTCTTCCCTGAAATGCCTGTATTCCGGGCGTCCAAGAAGTTACGATTGCATAGCGGTCGTCTAGTACACTACAGGGTATTGACCATTTACCGCACCCCTCTAGGGCAATTGCGCGATCATATCGCCAGGGAGCTTTCAGCGGATACACAATACAATCAAATAAGTGCCTGTGCGAACTGGAGTAGTTACTTTCACTTTCAAAAGCATTGCTGTCAATTGTAAGTGAAAACATTTGACAAAATTGAATTTTAAACGAACTATCGATAGTTTGATGGACTAAATGGCGCTAGAACTACTTGTTTAGATGACATAACTGACGGATTAAATCTGAAAGCGTTTACAGTCTACATCCGCTATGGCAAAGTCGGTTATGTCAAATTCTCCGGTTATCTCGAAGTCGGATCAAAGTCCCATTTCAGACACTATCATTGTACATATAACTGAGTCAACTGACTCTGTTTATATCGAATTTTGTTATGTCAAACTTCGGTTATGGTGAAGTATTGTGTTCGGTCCGACGGAATACGACATAAACGGTTGTAGACTACTGTATGTTATTTCTAAATTTTCAACCTTAAGAGTAAAACGGTGAGAATAAAATGTACATTTTCACTGCTACTAATCAGTGAAATTATAGCGTGTTTCATTTCACCAGTAAATTTCTATGTTTCCTTGGAAGGCACTAAATAAATAAATGATTTTCCGTACAGACTGAAATATTACCCGATAATAATACTGAATGTCAAAATACATGTTTTATGTATGTACATGTATGTATAAACTTACGTGGGGCCCGCTTAAAATTGTTTCTGAATTGTTTTACCTCTTATTTAAGTACCTACATTTAAAATACTGTGATCGTACAAGTACCCTTGACGCGATACATACCATAACACACTTGTCTAATGCAGCTAGTGAGAGAGAAAGTATCAAATTCAAGGGTAACAACAGTTTCACCAAGCTTCAAATGACAATCAATTGCGATGTAGTTTACTTGCATGAAATGTACTTGCAAATTATTTTTTTGCAGTAACGTAATATTTATTCTTTAAATATCAAATATCATTTGGGCATTATGAAAATAGAAATAAGTGTTGAAAAGCTGTGATCATTTATATTTAAGCTAAATGTGGGACCTTGTTTGTTTTTCTATTGGTAAATAGAGTCTGATTTATCCCTACATGTATAGCGTCCTTTCAGTTGGAATCCTTTGTTTTTACAGTTGTTCCCTAACCATATGTTGCATTTATATATATGATAAATGTGATTTTATCCAAATGATGTTAATTAATTGATAAACAAATGTTACAGATTTTTTACCCATTGGATATACTGTAGGATTTCTGTCGAGATATAGGAACATATAATTATAAAATGAGAAAGTGGAAGAAAATAGATAGCATGTTGTGCAAAGGAAACAATGACAAAAACAGAGGAAATAACTTAAAGAGGACCTACATACTATTAGAGAGTATTAGAGAGTATTCAGGGGCAGTAACTGACCGTTGTTTCTCATTGCATTTATAAGTTGTATTGTGTATGTTTATTATAATGTTAAAAAAATAATGACTAATTTTGGAACAATATGTCCGATTTAGCAATGCAAGTCTTAAGACAGTATTGTGACATTTTTTTTGATGTAAAGTTTATACAAATTTATTTTAGCTTGATTGCGAAACAAGTTCTTACAACTTATATTAATTACTCTCGAGACCTCATTCCTTATGGAATCCATCGCCACGAGGGGGAGAGAAGAGGCAACGTGGAATTTAAATGCCGATAGACAATCGTAACTGCTCCAGCGGGGCTCGAACTCCGGACCTTTCGCACCTGAAGCAAACGCTTATGTAATGTAAAACTAATGCTTGAATAGCTCTGCCTTTTGTCTGGGCCTTATCTCTGCAGCTCATATGATTTAGATAGTATGTAATCTTTGATAAAGTCTTTGTCATTAAAAAAATGCCGTTTTCCTTAAATGTTCATCAAGCTACATGTACTAGTGAGTTGGGGGCCCCGAGTTGTTACGGTAGTTTACTTAAAATCACTATATAATAGCCTTAATAGGACAATACATTCTATAGATATTTGCATTTTCTCTGATGTAGTGTCGCTTTAACTGCTGTTTAGACATTTTGCTCTTTGAAAAGGAATTTGGTCAACTCCAAAACAAATCATAAGATTTTGAGAGCGATGACGTCATTCGCGTTACCGAAAGTAAACAAAATCATGTGAATAAACAAAGGCCGGAAACAGGCGGTGAACAAAATCAGGGCGATTGACGATACCATCTAAACAAGTGTATTTTTGAGGCATTTTACTAGTTCAGGTGGGTGAGCCAGGACCACTTTGCCATCTTGTTTTACTAATCTACATGTAGTTGAAAATTATGGATACGCCCCAAATGCTTCAAGTAAATTCTGAAATTAATCAGGTTGAAGATCATATTATAATTTATAGATCCTAAGTGGCAACTTTCAAATCCCTACTAGCAGTGTGGCCACAGGAGCTTGACATTTTAATCCATATAGCACCTGTATATGTAACCTATTACCTTACCCCACCCCCATATTTATAAGGGCTTGCTTGGAATTTTATCCATTATCACAGACGGATCTGTAGTCCAGTGGTAACACGCTGGACGGGTAATCCAGGGATCGCAGGTTCGATTCCCCGTCTGACCCTAATAAAATTAACAGTCTTTCAGATGGGACGTTAAACCGAGGTCTCGTGTCGGTGCTTTACACCGTGCACATAAATGAACCAGAGGAGACTTTGGAATGGGTCTCTGTCTGTATCATTGCACTATCCTCCAAAAATCTAAAATGACTAATCTCTTCAGGAGGCGTCGCTCATATGGGCAACCGGTAGCGACGATAAATAAACGTAAAACACACACTTTATCCATTAACTACCAAAAGTCTTGTATCCCCCCCATCCCCCCATCTATTTACATATAAAGATACATTGTATACCATAATTATATTCCTTATTTAACACCCCCGGGGGCGAAACATTTTGCAAAGGTGGGGCGTTTCATTGGTAACATTTTAGTATTATAGACTAGTTACATTTTTTTCATTAACAGTAACTGTTTAAGTGCTTGGATTCATAAATCAGTGCTGGAATTGGATAGTGTTATTAGAATTATCATTAAAAATGTGTACAAATTGGATATTTACCTCCATTCTGGTATGTTTTTAAATTTTTACTTTTTCAAAAATGACTGGGCGTTGAATAGGTAATATACGGTAATTATATTCTGTGATATATTCAATTCAGCCTGTTCACCTGGGGCAGGGGGGGGGGGGTCTATTAGAATAGAGATACAAGACTTTGTGCTTTATTGATAAGATTTCAAATTTCAAGCTCCTGTGGGTTGTGATCTACTACTGTACTCTTGTTTTGTGAATGTATTAAAAAATGAACTTAATCTTTTAAATGTAACAACACTATGTAGCAAGTGGGATAAGCTTAGTAATATGTGGCAAATCATAGGTGTATTGTTGACACCGACAATAAATAAGAGATATATGTTTGTGGGGATATGCCTGCAAGGATAATAATAGCGGGGAGTTGTATTGATTAACGTTGAATCATGTTTCTATGTAATACACAACACACAGCGTGCAATGTATTTCATTCATACTTGACTCACTGGGGCTGAACTACCATGGTGATAACAAGAAAAATGTTGCCTATTATCTACTGTACCTAAAAAAAGTGTAAACATGCTGGCTTGTATTTCGTAGATACAGTGAAATTAACTGGGATTTTATATTTATATATTTTTTGGACAGCCTGGAGTAAATTGATAACCTGAATGAGAGATTATTCAGATATAAAACAGGTAAATAATTATTGGTATATTTCGTTTTTATGTATTGTTTGGGTGTTTCTGGGTGATTGTCACTATTTCTGAGTATTTTTAATCTACCATTACCTAACATAATGTAGACACTTTTGCCATCCTTGTTTATAAATTATTATTGGTCCCAAGCCCAGGCACTCTTGAGTGGAGCGTGGACACAATAAAGAACATAATGAACATGGACCACCCCCGGGACCAGATCACCCCCGGGACCAGATCTCCCCGCCCCAGGACCAGATCTCCCCCCCCCAGGACCAGATCCCCCCCGTCTATCTACAGAATTGGATATTTGTCCTCAAAATGATCTTATACCAACATAACTGTGTACATTATACATATAATATACAAATACACATATTTATGATGATGCCCCATGTACTATAGTTATTATACTAAAGGTGTTTAACCTTGAAAGGAAATGATACGGAAAATGACAGTGGTGTTACTTGCGCTGGCATAACTGACACATTTTTCATCCCATTTTCATCAATTCAGGTTTCATTCCACTCCACTTGTATTAATTACACTTGATGTACCAAAACAAAACTACAGTCAAACCTGTGTTAGTGGTCACCTCTATTAAGCAGCCACCCCATATTAAGCAGCCAGTTTCCAGATTCCCAATATGTTGTTTTATTATACATTTGACCTCTATTAAGCAGCCACCTGTGCTAATCAGCCACCTGTGCTAATCAGCCACTTTCTGTGATTCCCTGGGCTGGCTGCTTAAGACAGGATTGACTGTACTTCCATAATTGCATAATAGAGACCCACCAAGACATCATACTTGTAAAAATATGTATATAGCTCCACGCCGAGTGCCTACGGTCCCAGCTTCTGCGTCATGTGAGCTCACACAATATTCCATGTCAGTATGAATTGTGTTGTCTGCCACTCGCAACGGGGCTGATGGAAGTAGCACAAAAACTGTGATATAAAAGTGGTCGTCTACTGGGTCGTTGGGCAGGTGAGTAATAATTTAGTAAAAATGACTTCTGACAACAGTACACAGTACTGGCGTGCGTATCCAGTGAGGAGGGGTGTTATCTGCTCTTCTCACATTCCAAATATTTGGTCAGGTAGCACTCCCCCCCCACATAGCACTCCCCCCCCACATAGCACTCCCCCCCCCACATAGCACTCCCCCCCCATAGCACTCCCCCCCACACATAGCACTCCCCCCCATAGCACTCCCCCCCCCCCCCATAGCACTCCCCCCCCACATAGCACTCCCCCCCATAGCACTCCCCCCCACACATAGCACTCCCCCCACACATAGCACTCCCCCCCCCACATAGCACTCCCCCCCCATAGCACTCCCCCCCCATAGCACTCCCCCCCATAGCACTCCCCCCACACATAGCACTCCCCCCCCCACATAGCACTCCCCCCCCATAGCACTCCCCCCCCACACATAGCACTCCCCCCACACATAGCACTCCCCCCCCCCACATAGCACTCCCCCCCACATAGCACCCCCCCCCACATAGCACTCCCCCCCACATAGCACTCCCCCCCCACATAGCACTCCCCCCCACATATCACCCCCCACCCCACATAACACTCCCCCCCCTACATATCACCCCCCCACCCCACATAGTACTCCCCCCCCCCCACACACACTAGACAACATGCCTCCATAACTGCCGGCTGCTACATATATATACATTGATGTAGTGTGTATTACCAGAGTACAGACGGATCTGTAGTCCAGTGGTTTGACCCCCCCCCCCCCCCCCCCCCCGTTTGACCCTAATAAAATTAACAGTCTTTCAGATGGGACTTTAAACCGAGGTCTCGTGTCGGTGCTTTACACCGTCCACATAAAAGAACCAGGAGACTCTGGAATGGGTCTCTGTCTGTATGTATCATTGCACTATTCTCCAAATATGACTAATCTCTCCAGGAGGCATCGCTCATATGTGTAACCGGTAGCGACGATAAATAAACATAAAACACACACTATTACCAGAATGGACATCAGGCTAATTGTCCTCCGTCTGTCCAAACAGATGTGTCCAACCTGCATCATGGGATAACGATATATGTATTGGAGATATCATGAAACTTTGTAGATGGCAATATAGTGTTTATACAGATCAATTTGTACAGGCAATAGTCTTATGTAATAAATTAAGTCCCTCTGTGTAATAGAAATATCCTATCGGCTACAACAATGAACATGTGCGTCATATTTGTTTAAATTAGATCCAAGTGTCATGAAACTAGCAGTTTAAATTAGATCTATCTGTAATGAAACTAGCAATGTTTAATTAGGTCAATTTGTCATGAAACCCAGCAATGTTTAATTAGGTCAATCTATCATGAAACCAGCAATGTTTAATTAGGTCAATTTGTCATAAGATTAGGTGACAAGGACAAACTGAAGAGAGGTATGTACATGTAGGTACATGTTGGGGCTTCTAAAATTTTCAAAACAAATTCGGTCCAGGCTGAAATCGACAGTCAGGACCCCCCCATGTCATTCTAATATTTTTGCGACCCACCCTCCACTTTCAATAAAAATATGTATAATCAGTGTATTTTATCATTTTTAAAACCATGCTTTAATTGTAAAGTTTGTTGTGAAGTGCGGGTCATTCATTAAAATTCACTAAGATCGCCGCGTACAACGGCCAGGGGGTACTACAGCGTAAGACGAGGCAGAGGGTCGAGTTGACTAGGGTATGGGTTGACCGTGTACATGTATATATGTCAGAGCTGCAAGGGCTGCCTATGACAATTATAAACTAATCAAGTAGGTGCACACCGTGTTGCTAAATCATTGTCTAGAAACAAAACACGGAAAATCCGTATCTATATTTAGACATGCGCCTGTTGTAATTTTTAAAAGCTCCGATTACTTCCCTTATATAAATCATGATTTGACAATTTAGTGCCTCGGGGGGGGGGGGGTGGGGTATATCTGTCTCGGATTAATTATGGCTTTGGGATTATCGGACAATAGGGGCAATCAGCATGGATCAGTGAATAGATGTATACACCTTATTGAGAGCTTATTGAGAGATTATATTTACCAATTTATGTTTTTTTTAGAAAAATGTATATGACCAATTTCTTGGCCTTTTCAACAATTTTCTGGATCGATTTGTTATGACTGGGTTGCTACAGCTGGTTTCCCAGTTTAAAATTTGATCCTGGAGGGGGACACCGGCGATTTTAGAAACCCTGATACATGTATTTACCCATAATATCCCTGTTGTATTATATATATTGAGATACATAGTACATTAGCTATCAATGTTATCTACAGATCGTTGTTCAGCATTCTCAGACATGTACCTGCACTAGGTTAATGGCCATTATAGCCTGTAACATTTGCCATGGGTCTTGTGCCACATGTAGACAATAGTTATACATAGTAAACATACAGCTCCAAAAACAGTATCAGAAATATAACCTACATGTAGTTTGTACCTGACTAACTGTACAAAGTTTCATTACTTTTCTTATAAATAGTGTTCATTTCATGGAAATTGTGATATCAGTTTTGTCACCCTCTATAAATAAATTTTAAAATTGTTATTATTATTCTTACGGGGATCAGTTAAAAATGCACCCTGTGTATAAATAACCCAGGCTGTTTGTTGTTGGACTTGGGTGAAGAAGTTATTACCAGTAAAGAGGGGATTCGTCACGCTATAGTTTTCAGTTCTGACATGAAAATCTTGAGTTATGGGAGAAATGTTGAAAATATTTTGACTTGCCATTTAAAAATGACCTAAAAACAGATTGTGACCTTGATTTACCTGGTAACAAATATTATTACACATTACATACTAAACCAGTATTGATGGTGAACAGTGAACACAGAAACGTTAATTGTTTTTTAAATTTTTTAAAAATTTGATTCGTTGAAATTTGCATATCAAACACTGACCTAGTTTGGGGAAGAGGTTGTGTTACTGAGCTCCTTTATAGAACAACAAACTTGTAACCAGTCAACTAGAGCTTTAATTTCATTTTTTTTTTTTTTTTGCCCACAGAGTGCTCAAAATGAATAGAGATTCTATGTGTTGAGTTCAATAGTGGAGACCAGTCAGACCCGTAGCTACACCGAGACGAATGAGGTAGTCGCCTCTGTGAGAATTTGGCAAGTAAAGAAAAACAATAACGGGAAGAAAAACTGTAGAAAATCTAATTTGTTTCAAGTTGGTTAACATATCTGCATACCTGTAGTATTACCGTACTATTACCATACACTACAAAATCAGTGCATCAATTCATAGAGTACTCAGTCTGCGAGTCACAGGAGTTCTAGCTCTAAAAGAAAACAGCGAAGAAACAGCAACAAAAATGGTTGACAATGAAGCGTTTATGTTCTTTTTGTTACCTAGCTGAATGTCTTCAAAATGCATCAAAACGCACAAAAACACCCTAAAAAGTTGCCCCGTTTTTTTCCAGCTTCTGGCCTGAGCTACATGGTCAAATTTAGAGCCACATTAGTCGAGATAAGAGCTCCAATGGTCAAGTTATAAGCTTCAATGGTCAAGTTAAGAGCTCCAATGGTTGAGTTAAGAGCTCCAATGGTCAAGTTATAAGCTCCAATGGTCAAGTTAAGAGCTCCAATGGTTGAGTTAAGAGCTCCAATGGTCAAGTTATAAGCTCCAATGGTCAAGTTAAGAGCTCCAATTGTCAAGTTATAAGCGCCAATGGTCAAGTTAAGAGCTCCAATGGTTGAGTTAAGAGCTCCAATGGTCAAGTTAAGAGCTCCAATGGTCAAGTTAAGAGCTCCAATGGTCAAGTTATAAACTCCAATGGTCAAGTAAGAGCTACAATAATCGAGTTAATAGCTACAGTGGTCAAGTTAAGAGATCCATTAGTCAAGTTAGAGCTCCAATGGTAAAGTTAAGTTCTCCAATGGTCGAGTTAAGAGCTCCAATGGTCAAGTAAGAGCTCCAATTATCAAGTAAGAGCTCCAATTGTCGAGTTAATAGCTACAGTGGTCAAGTTAAGAGATCCAATAGTCAAGTTAGAGCTCCAATGGTAAAGTTAGGTTCTCCAATGGTCGAGTTAAGAGCTCCAATGGTCAAGTAAGAGCTCCAATTGTCGAGTTAAAAGCTACAGTGGTCAAGTTAAGAGCGACAATAATCGAGAGCTGCAGTGGTGAAGTTGGGAGATGCAATGAACAAGTTCTGATGCTGTGAAACATGCACTAAACATGAATAGCAAGTGAAACAGCTGTAACTTACCGTAAGCTGTTCCAATGCAGTTTCAATGCAGTTTTGTGTTCATTTGATCAACTTTTCAAAGCAATGACAATTGGTTGTATCAGGTTGCACAGTGTGTAGCTGGGACTACTAGTGCCTGACAATTGGTTGTATCGAGTTGCACAGTGTGTAGCTGGGACTAGTAGTGCCTGCCAATTGGTTGTATCAGGTTGCACTGTGTGTAGCTGGGACTACTAGTGCCTGACAATTGGTTGTATCAGGTTGCACTGTGTGTAGCTGGGACTACTAGTGCCTGACAATTGGTTGTATCAGGTTGCACTGTGTGTAGCTGGGACTACTAGTGCCTGACAATTGGTTGTATCAGGTTGCACTGTGTGTAGCTGGGACTACTAGTGCCTGACAATTGGTTGTATCAGGTTGCACTGTGTGTAGCTGGGACTACTAGTGCCTGACAATTGGTTGTATCAGGTTGCACTGTGTGTAGCTGGGACTACTAGTGCCTGACAATTGGTTGTATCGGGTTGCACAGTGTGTAGCTGGGACTACTAGTGCCTGACAATTGGTTGTATCAGGTTGCACAGTGTGTAGCTGGGACTAGTAGTGCCTGACAATTGGTTGTATCAGGTTGCACAGTGTGTAGCTGGGACTAGTAGTGCCTGCAATTGGTTGTATCAGGTTGCACAGTGTGTAGCTGGGATACAGCATGACAATTGGTTGTATCAGGTTGCACAGTGTGTAGCTGGGACTACTAGTTCCTGACAATTGGTTGTATCAGGTTGCACAGTGTGTAGCTGGGACTAGTAGTGCCTGACAATTGGTTGTACCAGGTTGCACAGTGTGTAGCTGGGACTACTAGTGCCTGACAATTGGTTGTATCAGGTTGCACAGTGTGTAGCTGGGACTAGTAGTGCCTGCCAATTATCGTTTGGCACATGTTCATTTGCTTGCCAGTTTCTCTGTCTTGTATTTCATGTCCAGTTTCTCTGTCATGTCAGCAGAGAAACTGGAAAAACCTGTTTTCCAATTTCAAAATACAAATTATGCTCAAGGTCAGTTGCTGGCAGTACCCACAATCTGTGAACAAGTCCTGTGTGGGTCAATAAAATAAACTAGTGTTATGATGTTATGATAATCTGGGGCTCTATTTCAGTCAATCTGTTGCAAATCTTTTGGGAGACCTGTTTTCAATAGCCTTGAACAAAAAGACAGATATTGATTAAGAACATTTTGTGATTTTTGAAACTGATTGCATTACTTCAGTGAACTTCATACAGTAATGCAATTGTGGGTTAATTATTTACAAAGAATACTCCAATTACAAACGCTTCAATTCCCAAAACAGATAGGCTAAATGCACATTGAACTGAACTTTAACCTTTATAATGGATTTAATCGGTTTTTTTTAACAATAGTTTTATGTAGGTAAAGTTCAATTAACGAAACAATTATGTTAATTTACAGAACTAGTATTAGTCATGTTAATTATTCTGTTTGTGCATTTTATACTCCAGTCATTTTTTTGGTTTCAAGTGCATGCAGTTCATTGAATTATATAGCAGGGGTGATTTGGGAGAAATAGTCTCCCTGTACTGCCTTTCTTATCTGATCTCCCTGGAGGACTGAAGCTAGAGGGTGATTTGAGAGAATTAATCTCCCTGAACTGTCTCTCTTCCTGTAGGACTGAAGCTAGAGGGTGATTTGGGAGAATTAATCTCCCTGAACTGTCTCCCTTCTTCCTAAAGGAATGAAGATAGAGGGTGATTAAAAAAATAAAATCTCCTTGAACTTCCTCCCGTCTCCTTGCAGGGCTGGAGCTAGAGGGTGATTTGGGAGAATTAGTATCCCTGAACTGTCTCCCTCTGTAGGACTGAAGCTAGAGGGCGATTTTGAAGAAATAAGCTCCCTGAGCTGTCACCCGTCTCCCTGCAGTGCTGAAGGTAGATGCGGGTGAAATAATCTCCTTGAACTGCCACCCTTCTCCCTGCAGGGCTGAAGGTAGATACAGGCGAAATAATCTCCCTGAACTGCCACCCTTCTTCCTGCAGGGCTGAAGGTCGATGCGGGCGAAATAATCTCCCTGCAGTGCTGAAGATAGATGCGGGTGAAATAATCTCCCTGAGCTGTCACACTTCTCCCTGCAGTGCTGAAGGTAGATGCGATGAAATAATCTCCCTGAACTGCCACCCTTCTCCCTGCAGGGCTGAAGCCTGCCTCACTTCTACCTATTTGCAGTCAAAATCGTTTAAAATAAAGTAGACTATTTGGAGGACATTTGTCTGTATCACAAGCCTCTCCTATTATTCCAAGAACTCCCTATTATTCCAAGAACTCCCTATTTTTCCAAGAACTCCCTATTTTTCCAAGAACTCCCTATGCTGAAGCTCCTATTAATATTTATGTTAGACATGAAGTAGGATATAGGGAGCTTGATGGAGCGTTGATTAGCAGGGTGGATTGCTTTGTTTGCAGTCTAGGTTAGCGTTTAATTCCTATGGTAAGAGTCACCTGCCTTGAGCTAGGCTGGTAATAAGTTGTTCCATCCATTCCATGTGCGAATTGTGTCAAATGCTTGCGGTAAATAACAAACTTTACCTATGTTCAATGTACATAAACAATCTTGTTATTTGACCTTTAATTCTAGTGGAATAAATCAACCATTATGCGTCATTGTATAATTAATGTTCTGTATGTTTTCTTGGGCATAGAGACTATCTCTACAGTGCCCAAACAAAGATGTTCTTGTTGATTCTAATTTTTGTTGTTGTTGAATTTTGTGGAATGAAAAATTTCTGATGCACGTTTATAAGCTCTAGTTTAAACTTTTATTTATTTTACAATGATTACGAAACAATTTCAACAACTTATATTAATCACTTTCGTTGGTGCGGATGAAAGCGTAATTGTTGTCATTCATGTGGGAGGAAACTGGAGTACCCGGAGAAATCCCAGCTGTCCGTTCTGGCGACCACCAGATCATCTCATATACTAACCGGTTATAAGCTCTACTGAGCAGGACCACGTTCTCAGGGTTAGCTTATAGTATACAGGACTCATGTTTGGGAGAAGTGAGGGACTGTGATCGAATCCCTTAAATGGTAGTATTTAATAAATTTCATACAATACAAGAAATGGCTGTTACAGTAGATAAGTTCATACAATACAAGAAATGGCTGTTACAGTAGATAAGTTCATACAATACAAGAAATGGCTGTTACAGTAGATAAGTTCATACAATACAAGAAATGGCTGTTACAGTAGATAAGTTCATACAATACAAGAAATGGCTGTTACAGTAGATAAGTTCATACAATACAAGAAATGGCTGTTACAGTAGATAAGTTCATACAATACAAGAAATGGCTGTTACAGTAGATAAGTTCATACAATACAAGAAATGGCTGTTACAGTAGATAAGTTCATACAATACAAGAAATGGCTGTTACAGTAGATAAGTTCATACAATACAAGAAATGGCTGTTACAGTAGATAAGTTCATACAATACAAGAAATGGCTGTTACAGTAGATAAGTTCATACAATACAAGAAATGGCTGTTACAGTAGATAAGTTCATACAATACAAGAAATGGCTGTTACAGTAGATAAGTTCATATAATACAACAAATGGCTGTTACAGTAGATAAGTTCATACAATACAACAAATGGCTGTTACAGTAGATAAGTTCATACAATACAACAAATGGCTGTTACAGTAGATAAGTTCATACAATACAACAAATGGCTGTTACAGTAGAGTTCATACAATACAACACATGGCTGTTACAGTAGATAAGTTCATATAATACAACAAATGGCTGTTACAGTAGAGTTCATACAATACAACACATGGCTGTTACAGTAGATAAGTTCATACAATACAACAAATGGCTGTTACAGTAGATAAGTTCATACAATACAACAAATGGCTGTTACAGTAGATAAGTTCATACAATACAACAAATGGCTGTTACAGTAGATAAGTTCATATAATACAACAAATGGCTGTTACAGTAGAGTTCATACAATACAACACATGGCTGTTACAGTAGATAAGTTCATATAATACAACAAATGGCTGTTACAGTAGAGTTCATACAATACAACACATGGCTGTTACAGTAGATAAGTTCATATAATACAACAAATGGCTGTTAAAGTAGATAAGTTCATACAATACAACAAATGGCTGTTACAGTAGATAAGTTCATACAATACAAGAAATGGCTGTTACAGTAGATAAGTTCATACAATACAACAAATGGCTGTTACAGTAGAGTTCATACAATACAACACATGGGTGACATGTCTGTTACAGTAGATAAGTTCATACAATGCAACAAATGGCTGTTACAGTAGATAAGTTCATACAATACAAATGGCTGTTACAGTAGATAAGTTCATACAATACAAGAAATGGCTGTTACAGTAGATAAGTTCATACAATACAAATGGCTGTTACAGTAGATAAGTTCATACAATACAACACATGGCTGTTGCAGTAGATAAGTTCATACAATACAAGAAATGGCTGTTACAGTAGATAAGTTCATACAATACAAGAAATGGCTGTTACAGTAGATAAGTTCATACAATACAAGAAATGGCTGTTACAGTAGATAAGTTCATACAATACAAGAAATGGCTGTTACAGTAGATAAGTTCATACAATACAAGAAATGGCTGTTACAGTAGATAAGTTCATACAATACAAGAAATGGCTGTTACAGTAGATAAGTTCATACAATACAAGAAATGGCTGTTACAGTAGATAAGTTCATATATGGCTGTTCAGTAGATAAGTTCATACAATACAAGAAATGGCTGTTACAGTAGATAAGTTCATACAATACAAGAAATGGCTGTTACAGTAGATAAGTTCATACAATACAAGAAATGGCTGTTACAGTAGATAAGTTCATACAATACAAGAAATGGCTGTTACAGTAGATAAGTTCATATAATACAACAAATGGCTGTTACAGTAGATAAGTTCATACAATACAACAAATGGATGTTACAGTAGATAAGTTCAAACAATACAAATGGCTGTTACAGTAGATAAGTTCATACAATACAACAAATGGCTGTTACAGTAGATAAGTTCATACAATACAAATGGCTGTTACAGTAGATAAGTTCATACAATACAAATGGCTGTTACAGTAGATAAGTTCATACAATACAACAAATGGCTGTTACAGTAGATAAGTTCATACAATACAAATAGCTGTTACAGTAGATAAGTTCATACAATTGAACAGGAAAACCTATTGAAATAAGTTGTATTTATTTCAAATGATTATCATGTTCGGTTGTATCAACTTTTCACTTAAGGACAATTTGTTGTACAGATATTAATATTGTTGCCTAGGGTGCTCAGGGGAAGATGAAACATTTAGTCGTATTAATTCCCAACATTTAGAATGCATGTCTGTTCATTACACAAAAAAGCTGCAAAACACAGGAAAGAAGCATTTATTCTCATCTGCTAGATTTTTTTTGCAGCATTTTCGCATTCTAAACATTTTTATTCATTATCTGTGTTCCACCAGATGACAACTACTGCCAAGGTGCCATCCATAGCTGTTCTATACAAATTAATGCATGTACATAGAGTTGTGTCGCAGTTAGAAGAAGAAAACTTAACTCTTTGCATGTTGGGTAAAATAAAGGCTATAAATAGTTCAAATACCGGTAATTGTAGCAGCCGATAATCCATTAATGTGTTTTGCTTATTTGTGGCTGAAACTCTTGAAATATATCGGTGAATTTCATTAGATGTTTAAGGTATACAAGGGAGAAGTTTAAGGTTTATAAGGGAGATGTTTAAGATATACAAGGGAGATTTTAGATATACAATGGAGAAATTAGGTATTCCAGGGAGAAGTTTGATATACTAGTGAGAACATCGATCTACAAGGGAGAAGTTTAAGGTATACAATGGAGAAGGTTAAGGTATACATGGGAGAATATTAAGGTATACAATGGAGAAGGTTATGGTATACAAGGGAGAAGTTTAAGGTATACAATGGAGAAGTTTAAGGTATACAATGGAGATGTTTAAGGTATACAAGGGAGAAGTTTAAGGTATACAAGGGAGAAGTTTAAGGTATACAAGGGAGAAGTTTAAGGTTTATAAGGGAGATGTTTAAGATATACAAGGGAGATTTTAGGTATACAATGGAGAAATTAGGTATTCCAGGGAGAAGTTTGATATACTAGTGAGAACATCGGTCTACAAGGGAGAAGTTTAAGGTATACAATGGAGAAGGTTAAGGTATACATGGGAGAAGATTAACGTATACAAGGGAGAAGTTTAAGGTATACAATGGAGAAGTTTAAGGTATACAATGGAGATGTTTAAGGTATACAAGGGAGAAGTTTAAGGTATACAAGGGAGAAGTTTAAGGTATACAAGGGAGAAGTTTAAGGTTTATAAGGGAGATGTTTAAGATATACAAGGGAGAAGTTAGGTATACAATGGAGAAGTTAAGGTATATAAGGGAGAAGTTAGGTATACAATGGAGACGTTTAAGGTATACAAGGGAGAAGTTTAAGGTATACAAGGGAGAAGTTTATGGTATACAAGGGAGAAATTTATGGTATACAAGGGAGAAGTTTATGGTATACAATGGAGAAGTTTAGGGTATACAAGGGAGAAGTTTAAGGTATACATGGAGAAGTTTAGGGTATACAAGGGAGAAGTTTAAGGTATACAATGGAGAAGTTTATGGTATACAAGGGAGAAGTTTATAGTATACAATGGAGATGTTTATGGTATACAAGGGAGAAGTTTATGGTATACAAGGGAGAAGTTTATAGTATACAATGGAGAAGTTTATGGTATACAATGGAGAAGTTTATGGTATACAATGGAGACGTTTATGGTATACAATGGAGACATTTATGGTATACAATGGAGACGTTTATGGTATACAATGGAGAAGTTTATAGTATACAATGGAGAAGTTTATGGTATACAATGGAGAAGTTTAAGGTATACAAGGAAGAAGTTAGGTATACAATGTAGAAGTTAGGTATACAATGTAGAAGTTAGGTTTACAATGGAGAAGTTTAAGGTATACAAGGGAGAAGTTAGATATACAATGTAGAAGGTTACGGTATACAAGGGAGGAGTTAGGTATACAATGGATATGTGAGGTATACAAGGAAGAAGTTAGGTATACAAGGAAGAAGTTAGGTATACAATGGAGACATTTGTTGACTCAGCAAAGCGTCATGTATAATCATATATGAACAACTGCTCAAACCAGAGGAGAGGTGAAGCAGATTAGAAAGAATATGTCGCCCTTTACAGTGTTTTCTCCAGAGTGCGTTTCCTGCATTTTTGACGCACTAAAATGTCAATTGACGCAAGCAAATTGCCCAGGTGCGTTTATTTTGACGCAACAATATTTTCCCTGTATTCCGTATGTTAATATCGGTTTTTCCAATAATGATGTCAATCAAAAAGATATCCTGGTTTTCCCCAAACGTTTATTCGACGTTTGCCGAACAGACGCTTTTAACTGGTTATGTTTTAATTTGCGTAAAGCGCATAGACGATCAAGATCAGCCGCTTTCATCATCTAATAGTCATAGAGCGTGTATGCAACACGGATCGATACAAGAAAACATGTCTGCTCCAAAGCAACAGCGTTTGACGGCGTTTTTCAAAAACCACGGCCCAGATGTCCCTATGGCTATATCATCGTCTTCAAACACAGAGACAAAAGAATTAACTGCTGATCAGCAACCGTCTAAATCCAAGACTGGCCCCTCTCGTGTGTATTCAGAGATGAATGGTTGTCAAAAAATCCATGGTTAAAATACGAACATGGAAAAATGTTCTGCACATTTTGCAGAAATGAGGGAAAAGACAATCCTTTTACCCAAGGGTGTACAAACTTTCGTCATTCTACTTTGCTGCGGCATATCTCTTCTATCCAGCACAAAACTGCAATTGAATCCGAGTCACTCAGAAAACAAATTCACAAACAAACTGCATCAATCTTGTTTGCCAAAAATGAAGCTGCTATTGGCGCAATCCGCCTCCGTGGTCGAGTGGTTAAGGTCGCTGACTTGTATACCACTGTAACCTATCATCACTGATGGTCACGGGTTCGAGCCCCGCTCAGGCCGTGTCTCATTTATATGAAAAAGTTGGCAGTTTCTTACGGAGGTTGGTGCACCCAAGTACTGGTTAACCGCTGGAGCCTGCCCAGGAAAGGTGTTGTTAAGTAAACTGCCCGCCGGCGATATAGCCCAAAATGGTGCTGATGCAGGCGTAAAACCCGAAATATAACATAACATAGCTATTGGCGCAATGCGATCTGTATATTGGTTAGGCAAGGAACAGTTACCCACATTGAAGCATATGTCTTTACTAAATCTACAAAGACTGCAAGGATGCACATTTCCCGATGAACTGAATGTCGGCGCCAATGCATCCTACACTTCACACATGGATGCAGAGGAAATGCAGGATGCTATTTCCAGCGTGTTGATCGATGATGTTGACACTAAATTGTTAACTAGTCCCTTCATATCCATTCTTATTGATGAAAGTTGTGACATTTCTGTGACCAAAAAATTGTTGCTGTTTGCTAGGACAGTTAGTCCAGAATTTAACGTAGACACTCATTTTCTAAGCAACATGCATATAACTGACGGTACTGCAAAGACAATACACACAGCTGTGACAGATAAACTATCATCAAGAGGTGTCTCTCCAGATAAAGTACTAGCGGTGGGGTCTGATGGAGCATCGGTCATAACCGGTTCCAAAAATGGTTTTGTAGCACTTGTCAGAAAGGAGAATTCACCTTATGTCTTAGGCGTACATTGCATTGCACATAGACTAGCTCTATGTTCCAGTCAAGCGGCTGAAAAAGTTCCATATTTGAAAAAGTACCAGCAAATATTGTCAGATATATTCTATCATTTCAAGAGATCTGCCCTTAGACGTGAAAAGCTAAAAGCCAAAAGCCATTCAGGTCATCCTGGAAGATCCGACCATCCAGTATAAGGAGCTGCATAGTGTACGTTGGTTCTCCATGTATGCATCTCTAGAGGCAGTCTACAGAACGTGGTCATCGTTGGCCACCTATATGGAATCACAGATGGAATCCTCCAATGACAGTGCCACCAAGGGCTTCTTCAAGAAGATTACAACGTTCACATTCATTGCCACCACCCACATGCTTATGGACACAATCCCCATAGTCACCAAACTCAGCCTATCATTCCAGAAAGAAAACATTGACCTAGCTATGTTACGACCAAGTGTAGATTCTGTTGTTCAGCAATTGCAGTGGTTAAAATCAAACAATGGCTCATGTTTGGCAGATCTCAAGTTGGTTGCTGGGGAAAAGCTCACAGAGTTTAAGGGCGTGAAAGTTGTTGACACACCTGTGTACAGACAGCAGTTTGAACAGGCAAGGCAATCTTTTCTCAACAACCTGGTCACTGAGATTGAGAAAAGATTTCCAGCTGTTGCCACAGATGTTGTTTCTAACATGTCAGTTCTTGGCCTTCGTGGTGTTTCCCTGCTATCCGGCGAAGATCGAAAACAGCATGGGGTGTCTCACATCAAAACCTTAATTGAACATTTTGGTCAGGAAATTGATGGCAAACCAGCATTCATTAATGCACAGGAGACCATGCTGGAGTGGCAATTGTGTAAGGACTTGGTCACTCAACAGAAGTACCCATGCCACACTGTCATGTCCACCTGGCAATGTTTGGCTGCCAACCATCCAGACTCATTCCCCAACCTGACCAAGCTTAGTATGGTGGCCGTACTTGTCCCTCTGCAAACTGCAACAGTTGAGCGTGGGTTTAGTGTCCAGAATGAGATTAAAGTGTCGTCAAGGAACAGGTTGTCCAGTGGTAGGCTAGACATCTTGATGACCATTTCGCTGGGCCCACCTCTTGAACAGTTCGACTTCCAGGTTGCATTGGCCAAATGGAAGAAGGCCAAGCAGAGGAAATTGTTTGGAAAATAAGTGTTATATTATAATTGCCGGTGCTTTGAATCAGAATGCAACACTTGCACATCATTGCATTATCCATTAGCATTACATTTAACACTTAATCATGATCAATAAAACTTAAAACAATTTGGTTTAGTTTAATCATATTTTATTGCTCGATAATACGATTCATTTTCCATATGTTTATATATATGAATACAAAACATGACAAATTGAAGAAAATCAAACAGGTCGGGTCACAAGTTCTAACAACATTACATTATTTATGGCCCTTCCCGAACATTTTGAGTGTAAATATCAATGACCCAACACATTTCAAAATGACAGTCTTCACGAAAAACTTTTTGAGATACTTGCCCTTTGGGCGTGGCTTGAAAAGTTTACTTGCCCGAATGAACTTCTAGGTGCCCATATATTTGCAGAATTTTACCCGCTTATTGGCGGTTAAATGTATAGTAGTATATGTAACATAATGTGGCATATCATGCATTTATTAGTAATACTTATAATATGGCCATATGAGTAAACAATGTATAAAAGCAAACTAATGTTTTATTATTATTAATATGTTACGATTGTTCAACCATTGCGACTGGAAGCTACGTTTTGTTTTTGCTTCATACTCTGAGTACGCTTAGGTATGCCTGTCGTTCAGATGGCCGTGTCTTCCCCGGCTTTGCGCCCTCGGCATATCGCAAGAAACTCGACATGTTTCCATACAGTTGTTTTCATTTGTTAACAGGAAATGACCTAAGCGGTATCGGATCGTTTTGCCCTAATTCCCGTTCGCACCGGGTTGTTTCGCCATAAACATAGATATCGGGTAGAATGTGTGAAAATAGTCTGGAGGTGGGTCGTTTCAACCCAGAATTATAGATTTCGTACTGAGCGACACGATACGTGATTTTTTTTACCAAATTTGATGATATAATGCATCAATCGGCCGATTCGTCATAGGGCCGAGATGTCAGTAAGTGAAAACGCGAATTTACACCTGTCCGCTTCTAGACGACTTTCAATTCCGGTGTAAACAATTCGTAATTGAAAAACATTTCTACTGTCCAGTTTATTACAGGGGCCTCCGTGGTCTAAAGCGCTGGCTGTGAGATCACTAACCTCTCACCGCGGTGGTTCGAGTCCCGGGTAAAACCCCAATTAATAAAAAAAACAAAAAAAAAACAGGTGCCCGTCGGGCATGTGAGATTGCAAAATGTACACGTCCGTCCCGATTTCTACACGTCTCGGGCATCGGGCACCCGGCTAATTTCGCAGACTGAAATGACCCCCTAAAATTTAGATCCTGGAGAAAACACTGCCTTTAGCAGGAGCTAAATTATGTATTATGTATAATATCATTAACATCATAATTATTTCCTTGTCTTTTTTGCAGAAAGTTGTTTTCACCGAGCGCAGATGGTAAGAAAAACAGTCAAAGTTTATTTGCACCTGATCTCATGCATTCAGCCACGGTGTAGAAGCGGGATGTGAAAAGAAGCAAAGTAATGGGAGTAGAACACGGTGTGTCTGTAGAACTGGTGACACACGGATAATGAAGATGAAAGCGAACAATATGTTCCGAGACCAGGTGAATTCGGTGACGACGTGGTTCGGCAGTTGGAGCACGTGCGAGCAGACAGTGGTACTATATTCGCTGTTGAAGCTTATACCACCCCGGCACTGTCGTTTTCTCGTGCAGATGTTACAGCAACGAATAACTGATGACAAAGAGGTAGAAGCGCAGGAAGATGAGGCAAATGACCCAGGTTTGTGCGCATTTCTGACATCATTATGTTCTTAGCACTCCCAGAGCAGGCAGGCGTATGTCTGTGGGTGCGAATGAAGACATATTTGGGGGTACTATTTACCATAGAGCTATAATAATCATATAATGTAATTCTCTTCATTCCCAATGTGACCAGGCCTCGCGGTTATAAAACTTTTCTCCTATCTCAAACTTAGTCTCAAGCTGGCAGTAAAACTCAGAATCAACCAATCAAATAATTTGAGTTTGAGATCTGAGAAAAGTGCTATAACCTCGGGCATTGGTTGTTATATTTTTGCATGGTATTCTCATACTTGCGTATTTCGGAGCTTCGGATTAGGATTATTTTTTTTCCAAAATTTGGGGGAAATTATAGTTTTTGTGATTAGGAATATAGTAGAAAACCTAAAATGAGTAAAGTAAAAAAAAGCCCAGGCTCAGAAGTCATAAAACTTTTCTCCATTGATCTCAAACTCAGTCTCAAGCTTCTGATTGGTTTAGCTGTCAGTAAAACTCAGACTCGACCAATTAAATCATTTGAGCTTGATTTGAGTTCTGAGAAAAGTGTTATAACCTCGGGCATAGGTCTTGTTTATGTATATGCACTATGACTAAGCATAGCTTGCTCTAACCCACTGATTGTAATTACCTGTGATTGGAATACAGGCATGATATCTGTCAAAAATAATATATTGGGAGAAGACATCTTTCTAGCTGCATAGGAGATGTTTTTATCGTATTGAATATAGTTTATAGCGGAGCTTTGGCCGAGTCCATAAACTCTACCCTTGTATGTATGCATAAAACGTCTCCATATTGTGAAGGTGCTGCTTAATCCGTAACCTGCCAATCACGACTAAAGTCGCTTTTACAAACACCATGGAGAACTTGTCATCTGATCAGGATTTATGTTGTTTGCACATTCCTTCCAATATATTCAGCAGTTTAACCCTTTCAACACTAGAGACCTCTAAATAGGCTTACAAAAAGTGTAGATCCAGATGAGCCGGTTCGTGACAAAGTCGTCTCATCAGGATCTGCACTTTTCGTGACGAGCTGTCTCATCAGGATCTGTACTTTTTTCCAGTAATATTACTATTTTTAGACAAAATTACCCATTTTGATAAATGAACTGGTCCAAATGTAATATTCTTATTAATATATTGGTCTAAAAATATCATGTCAGTTACTTGGTGTTGAATGGGTTACGGGTAAAGCCGGCTGTATCTGTAAATGATTTATAGTGATGGAACTCTGACAGATGTAGTAATGTTCCAATAGCTCATATAAGCATCACTTACTGTGTGTTATTTCTATCAAGGTAGATAGTGCATAATGTATGATTCTGAAGTCATGATGATGCACAGGTTGGAATTTTAATCATTCGGTGGAAATATTGAGGCAACATGCCACAGTTTCTGTGCATATACAACAGCTACCATTCACTGTGATGATCAAATTGCCTTGAAAATGAGATTGGGTTTTTAACCTTTTTGCATGCTGGGTAAAATAATTGCACTAAATAGTTCGAATAAATGTAGCAGACCATGACATGCATGCATTTCACAGTTATTTTCACCGCTAGCGTGCAAGGAGATAATTTCGATCCTTGTAAATTTCCGAGTAAGCAAAGGATTTCAATAACAACCATGAATTGGCCTGCTTTTGGAAATGTATGGTCTCTAGCGAGGTATTGAGGTTATGTTGCATTCACACATATCAAAGCAGCTTTTAAGTAATATGTTTACATTTTTAAGCCCAGTTTAATGAGGTGTCTACAAAATACACGCATGACTACAGGTCAACGGCCAATGTATAATATCAGTCTCTTTCTAGGTCACAGATTTTGGGGGAAGTGAGTAAGCGCACGATTGCGTCCTTAAATGGTGTCATTTAATAAATTTTAACAAAATAGGGTTAAAATACACATTATTACCCAGGGTTCCCACAGACCTTGAAAATTGAATTTGTGTTAGGTCCTTGAAAACTCCTTGAATTTGGTATTGGTGGTTTTTGTCCTTAAAAAGTCCTTAAATCCTGGGAAAAACTCCTTAAATTACCATAGTGTGTGTGTGCTTGAATCGCATGCAAGTTTTGAATTGTTGCTAAAATATTTTATTATTAATAAAATTCATCAATTTCGGCCAGGTGATGAGCAAAAAATGCATAGTAATTCAGCATGTTATTTAGTGGAGAAATATAATAAAAAAATATTACACCATTTCCATATGTCTGAAGCACAATCCCGAATTTAACAAGTTAAACGAGTCCTTGAAAAACGATGAAATGTCCTTGAATTTCAGTCTCAACAGTCTGTATGAACCCTGTTACCATTAAATATAACATTTGAAATAGGAGGAGTGTTTTACAAGCCTACTGAACAAATTTTGTATGAAACTTCTTAGTATTAATTTTTACGTAATGCATATACTTATATAGAATTTTATTTCATACACTCGACAATAAACATAACTTTAATGCGCGCTACATGACCTTAGATGTCGATGCGCCGTAAAACACCATTCATTTTATGAAATAAAAAATAAAATTAATCTAAAATTAAAAAAAAAAAATGGAAAAGTGGGGCCCCCAGGGGGCAAAGGGAGGTCCCTTGGTCGACTATTTCGCCCAAGTCACCTTCTAGAATGTGCCTGGTAATATTATATATCTCTGTCAGTATATATATATATATATATATATAAGTAATTTGTTTTTAAAAAGAAGCTCTGAGATTGTCTAATTTTCATGAAAAGTTAATAATGCATTTTTTCACATACAAATATGTAAGGAAAATATGTCAGACAAAGAGCATAAATTCCATGCGTAGGGCCTCAAACTCGTGTTCCTGGATGTTCATACAAAGAGTTCTACACACCGTTACCACCATCTGAGCTATTGCATCTTGATGATGTTGATGAATACATGTATATATATTGTGATGTATTAGTTTATGTAAACTGTCGATATTGTTTAACCCAGTCGGAGTTCCATCACTATAAATCATTTACAGATACAGCCGGCTTTACCTGTAACCCATTCAACCCCAAGTAACTGACATGGACTGGTGCATGATATTTTCAGACCAATATATTAATAAGAAAATTACCTTTGGACCAGTTCATTTATCAAAATGGGTAATTTTATCTAAAATAGTAATAATTATTACTGGCAAAAAGTGCAGATCCTGATGAGACGGCTCGTTACGAGCCGGCTACGAGCCGGCTCATCTGGATCTACACTTTTTGTAAGTCTATTTAGAGGCCTGTAGTGTTGAAAGGGTTAAATACCTCAATTTTTCAGCCTCAGTTCAAGATAATGAATGTATAATATTCCTCTTTGAATTCGGACATAATTTAACCTTTAGCGATGGGCTGATTTGAATCAAATGTCACAAGCCCTACTTTCTTGGAAAAATATTACACCTATGTTATCTGCTCAGTTCGCCTACGGTTAATTAACCCTTTCAACACCACAGACCTCTCAATAGGCTTATAAAAAGTGTAGATCCAGATGAGCCGGCTCGTGATGAGCCGTCTCATCAGGATCTGCACCTTTTGCCAGTAATATTACTATTTTTAGACATAATTACCCATTTTGATAAATGAACTTGTCCAAATGTGATTTTCTGATTCATTTATTGGTTTAAGTATATCATGGACCAGTCCATGTCGGTTACTTGGTGTTGAATGGGTTAATTAACATCTTTTTGTGTCCCATATAATTGAAAAAATATATATCTGAAATCTAATATTTATGGTGTTTGTGAAGCACCGTAGCACAGCTATTGTGCGTCAGTGAGATGAATCAATATGAATAGTGCAGCAACCAACAAATGTGAGTTCCTAGTAAAAAGCACAATTTCGGATGGCTGGGAGGATGTAAATTTCATTTACTAATTGTGTTGACGGTATTTCCCGTACCAATTTGACGTCATAAAATTCAGCCGTAATAATTATGATTATGCCGTGCTCACTTCAAGTGATCGAAGGTCAGGCAAGGAGGGGAGGGTAGGGGGATGTCCAATATTTGTCAACAATTGCATTTAAATGAATGAAATGGTAGGAATATAATATAATGTAATAAACCGGGTTAGTAGTTTTTTCACTGTCAAGGTCGTTGATTCTATATATAGCCAGTAATAAAACAATGGCTGTCCGCTCAATATCTGTTAAACATTTCAGGAGTGCCATCTACATGTATCGCCTATGGTCTACCTAACCCCGCTGGAGCCGTTACGATTGTGCCCTTAGGCAAGGCATTTAAATTCCACATTGCCTCTTCTCTCAACTTCTCCCTCGTGGCGATGGATTCCATCAGGAATGAAGTCTCGAGAGTGATTAATATAAGTTGTAAGAACTTGTTTCGCAATCGAGCTAAAATAAATTTGTATAAACTAATGTCTTTCTCTCCTTCATGGCGATGGATTCCATCAGGAATGAGGTCTCGGGAGTGATTAATATAAGTTGTAAGAACTTGTTTCGCAATTGAGCTAAAATAAATTTGTATAAAGTAGTCACTGTCAAGGTTGCTGGTTCTATGATAACCAGTAATAAAACAATTAGCTGTCCGATCAATATCTGTTAAAAAACTCTTAAAAAGGAGTGATCTACATGTATCTCCTATGGTCTACCTAATATTTATATTTCACAGAGAAACATTATGTAATTTATTATATTTGTATTAATTGACGAAATAAAGTCCTCAGTTGTTTGCAAGTCTTGCGCTTAACAAGAAATATTAAATTTCTTTTGAATGAGAAAAACGTTTAGATTTTAATGCTGCATTTAACCTATTGAACAAACCCATACAAATTCAATAAGTTGTCTCGCAGAAGCACAAATAATATTTGTGGACTTTAAAGTTAGAAAATATATTAACAATTTAGTTTTAATATTAAAATGCATCAAGTATGACTATGTCTCCATCTCTGTACCTGGTCACCCCTCCCAACCCCTCCCCTGAAAAAGAATATTGATTTCGACATTTCGATTGTCAGCTATATCATAGTGGTGTTTCCCAGTCTTGTAATTTAGTTTTGTTTATACAAATTTATGTTAGCTCCACTGCCAAATAAGGTTTTGCAACATTATATTAATCGCTCTCGTCACCTCATTCCTGATGGAATCCGTCGCCATGAGGGAGAGAGAAGAGGCAATGTGGAATTTAAGTGCTCCTGTCAATCAATCTCCTGGCCTCATCACGCTTGAAGCGACCGTGCTTCTGCTGCGATGTGACGACATCCTCTGCCAGTCTTCTACATCTATGTACTATGATGTCAAGCTTGCATATATCATAAGTGACCGTTGAATAAAATCAAACACATTTGCTTGATGACTCTCCCGTATTCCACCAAGCAAAGACAATACACATAGATAACTTATGTTGTGTAAATTAGGTGTTCCTCACTGGTTGTGTATTCTTGAGGTGTTCCTCCCTAGTTGTGTATTCTTGAGGTGTTCCTCCCTGGTTGTGTATTCTTGAGGTGTTCCTCCCTAGTTCTGTATTCTTGAGGTGTTCCTCCCTGGTTCTGTATTCTTGAGGTGTTCCTCCCTGGTTCTGTATTCTTGAGGTGTTCCTCCCTGGTTCTGTATTCTTGAGGTGTTCCTCCCTGGTTCTGTATTCTTGAGGTGTTCCTTCCTAGTTCTGTATTCCTGAGGTGTTCCTCTCTAGTTCTGTATTCCTCAGGTGTTCCTCCCTAGTTCTGTGTTTTTGAGGTGTTCCTCCCTAGTTCTGTATTCTTGAGGTGTTCCTCCCTAGTTCTGTATTCTTGAGGTGTTCCTTTCTGGTTCTGTATTCTTGAGGTGTTCCTCCCTAGTTCTGTATTCCTGAGGTGTTCCTCTCTAGTCTGCATTCTTAAAGTGTTCCTCTCTAGTTTTGTATTTCTTGAGGTGTTCCTCCCTAGTTCTGTATTATTGAGGTGTTCCTCTCTAGTTCTGTATTCTTGAGGTGTTCCTCTCTAGTTCTGTATTCCTGAGGTGTTACTCTCTACAAGTCTATCAATATTTGGTAGAAAGGTTACTAGACACATACATGCAGCTTTAAGTGTTGTACCTTATGTGTCTGTGATAGCTATTCAATGGAGTATTTGTAGACATGTGTCTTACAATCAGACCTCACCTAGCTGGTGCACAACCCTTCACATACATACCTTCAATGTCAGGTGTGTAGCTACTGAAGGCCCAGGAGGTCTGCAGATTGTCCCAGAAAATAAAACCACAAAAATGTAATAAAAACTGTAGGGGGTGGGGTATGACGGAGAGTTGGGTTGTCAATTTGGAGGTCACATGCATTCTGCATAACAAAAGTCAAATTCGTATCTCTGAAAATATCAACATCAAAGATGTAAATTTAAATATGTTTAGTTTAATAAATCAAATTTTATTGCTCGATATATAATACAGATCATGACAATTTCAAGAAAAGAAAACAAGTCGGTTCACAAGTTCTAGCAACATTAGTTACGGCCCTTCCAGCAATTTAAATGTGTCGGAGTGCACCATTGACATTCTAGTATTCAAAATATTCCAGGGGGGCATGTCCCTAGATCCCTCTACCAAAATCTCAACCTTTGGTGCTCAATTTATATTAAGTCGGGGTCTTCAAATTCAAAAATACTAGCTAAGCCCCTGACGATGCCCAAATTGAAAACTGTGTTAAAGTGTGTATGCAATTATTTGTAAAACCTATTGAAGGTTTTGTTTGTGCCCTAAATAGAGTATCTCTATAGATATTTCAATTCGACCATGTTTGTCAAACTGTGACAAATTCGCACGAAACTGCCATTTATTTTGTTTACATTTATTATCGGTACCGTTGATGAGGCTTTCTATAAATAAGTGATATGACACTATGTTTGGGTTGTAGCAGATAAGAATTCTCATGGCAAGTTTCTATGCAAATTTACTTAGTGGTAACTTAAACAGCCCAGTCGGTAGAGTACAATAAACTTGTTACAGTGATTGTCTACAGAGGTCAAAGTGTGAAGTATTTTAATAAGTATCAGATTCTAACAAAATAAATCTCCCGATCTAAATCGAAGTTCATTCACGCCAAGTTTAATCATTGACTGTGATCGTATAAGTCTCTATTAACAGTCTATTCGTCTTTGCTAATCCTTATTTGGATGGCCGACAAAGGTATGAATTGAGGCGGCGATCAAAAACACCCGTCCCATACCATCCCCGACCGCCGCCTCAATGTTCCACAAGACGCGGCATGTTTGCAAAAATGACTGTACTAGGAATAGTGTCCAAAGAGTTCCAGCATTGAAAGTACACAAGTATTATTAACTCATTCTACCCGAGAAAGCACTAGGTTTATATGTATAAATGGAGTCCGCCTCCGTGGTCGAGTGGTTAAGGTCGCTGACTTGCATACCACTGTAACCTATCATCACTGATGGTCATGGGTTCGAGCCCCGCTCAGGCCATGTCTCATTTATATGAAAAAGGTGGCAGTTTCTTACGGAGGTTGGTGCACCCAAGTACTGGTTAACCGCTGGAGCCTGCCCAGGAAAGGTGTTGTTAGGTAAACTGCCCGCCGGCGATATAGCCCAAAATGGTGCTGATGCAGGCGTAAAACCCGAAATATAACATGTATAAATGGTAAAGAGATACAGCCATAATCCCCCCCCATGTTTTTTAACACAGGAGGACACAATTCCAACATTTATGGTTTGGGGCCTACCTTGAATATGAATTGGGGGGGATTATGTCTGCCTGTGTTAAAAACATTGGGGGTAGGAATTATGTCCTTCCATTTTGTATTGTTCAAGAGTTATCTGTACAACATGTAGCACCTTTCAAAGCTAGTGTATACACAGTCTTAAGCAATAAGCATCATGTTTGTGTATTGTCATGTCTTGTTGTATAGTGTGGTATGTAGCATCTAATTCCCCTGTCAATCTGGATAATAACTGGCAGACCACATAAACAATGACGGTAGGCATGCTACTGGTACAATAATAGGTTATGCAATCCTGATCCCAATGGCCATACTGAGCCCCCCCCCCATGGCAATACTGATCTATGAAAATACTGAGCCCCCCCCCCCCCAATGGCAATGCTGTTCTCATTAAAATACTGAGCCCCCCCAATGGCAATGATGTGCTCATTAAAATACTGAGCCCCCCCCCCTAATGGCCATACTGAGCCACCCAATGGCAATACTGATCTATGAAAATACTGAGCCCCCCCTCCCCCTAATGGCCATACTGACCCCATGAAAATACTGACCCCCCCACCCCAATAGCAATTCTGATCCCATGAAAATACTTAGACCCCCCCACCCCCATGACACCAGTGGCAATACGGAGCCCCCCCCAATAGCAATACTTGTCCCATGAAAATACTTAGACCCCCACCCCCATGACACCAGTGGCAATACGGAGCCCCCCCCCCCAATAGCAATACTGGTCCCATGAAAATACTTAGACCCCCCCCCCCCCCCCCCCACGACACCAGTGGCAATACGGAGCCCCCCCAATAGCAATTCTGATCCCATGAAAATACTTAGCCCCCCCCCCCATGACACCAGTGGCAATACGGAGCCCCCCCCCCAATAGCAATACTGGTCCCATGAAAATACTTAGACCCCCCCCCACCCCCATGACACCAGTGGCAATACGGAGCCCCCCCCACCCAATAGCAATTCTGATTCCATGAAAATACGTAGCCCCCCCCCCCCCTGACACCAGTGGCAATACGGAGCCCCTACTTAGCCCCCCCCCCATGACACCAGTGGCAATACGGAGCCCCCCCATAGCAATTCTGATCCCATGAAAATACTTAGCCCCCCCCCATGACACCAGTGGCAATACGGAGCCCCCCCAATAGCAATACTGGTCCCATGAAAATAATGAGCCACCACCCACATGGCAATAATACCTATCCCTGTGGCAATACTGATCATATGGCAATACTGATCCCTGTATTGATGGGTCCTCCATTCAACACCGCCTGTCCCTAATAAACAATTTCTCCTCTCATCTCTAAATGGATTCATACAACTTGTAGATCATACATTACTGCCTTGAAAATCTAAGTCCGTCTTCCACCTTAGAATATCAGTTGAGCGACTCCCCATCATTCCAGCGGGCATTGTTGTTTTAGTATAACAAATGTGGATATTTACTGGGGGGGGGGGGGGGGGTATCCTGGTGTTTTGGGGGTTGTTGCATTTTTGCAGAGATGGAGTGATCTGATTGGTTATTGGTAGGCAATGCCACCTTGTAGAGTGATCTGATTGGTTATTGGTAGGCAATGCCACCTTGTAGAGTGATCTGATTGGTTATTGGTAGGCAATGTCACCGGGTAGAGTGATCTGATTGGTTATTAGTAGGCAATGTCATCTGGTAGAGTGATCTGATTGGTTATTGGTAGGCAATGCCACCTTGTAGAGTGATCTGATTGGTTATTGGTAGGCAATGTAACCGGGTAGAGTGATCTGATTGGTTATTAGTAGGCAATGTCATCTGGTAGAGTGATCTGATTGGTTATTGGTAGGCAATGTCATCTGGTAGAGTGATCTGATTGGTTATTGGTAGGCAATGTCACCTGGTAGAGTGATCTGATTGGTTATTGGTAGGCAATGCTACCTGGTAGAGTGATCTGATTGGTTATTGGTAGACAATGCCACCTGGTAGAGTGATCTGATTGGTTATTGGTAGACAATGCCACATGGTAGAGTGATCTGATTGGTTATTGGTAGGCAATGCCACATGGTAGAGTGATCTGATTGGTTATTGGTAGGCAATGCCACATGGTAGAGTGATCTGATTGGTTATTGGTAGGCAATGCCACCTGGTAGAGTGATCTGATTGGTTATTGGTAGGCAATGCCACCTGGTAGAGTGATCTGATTGGTTATTGGTAGGTAATGCCACCTGTTAGAGTGATCTGATTGGTTATTGGTAGGCAATGCCACCTGGTAGAGTGATCTGATTGGTTATTGGTAGCTATATAATAATAATAACCTTGCAGCCATATAATTACAGTGTATGAATGTATATTTCAGTGTACATCTGCAAGCTCTTGCAGGAACCGAAGGAAAAAGTGATTCAAGAGCTGCTGATACACCTGCCCCTCCTACACTCGGGAAACACGAAAGCCAAAAACGAGTACCTTAAACTCATACCGCATATCTTATCTCATTCCATCGAACATGGCGTGTTTATTGAAGAAAGTCGCCAGTTGTTGTCTTACTCTCTCATCCATCCTGCCATTACATGCGAAGAGAGGTCAAAGTTCAATATGTGGCTGGGCCACTTGGACGAACGATTTAGTAATGGACAGTTTCATTCACCTTCACTACAGACTCAAGGGCAGCCTGACGACCTACTGGGTCAGGTGCCATTTTCGCATCAGCCGGAGAGCGGGAACTCCTTACAGACACATATGACTCTTGCAAAGGCAAATTCCGTTTCCGTAAACGGCTGGAATGGTAATGTGTTCCAGTCTAATGAAGCATTGAACTTAAATGGCCTTGAAGGTCAAGGTCAGAGTAGTGGTCAAGGAAACTGTAGAGTTCATCCTGGGCAGCTAGTACAGACGAGTGTGGGTGGTGTATCTGGTCATATGCCACTGCATGCCACCCTGTCGGCGCCGCCCAACTTTAACACCATAGTGCCACCAGCCTCGCATCCATGTAAGTATTATGTTACTGTTATATTGTTTCTTTGTTTAGACGTCGAGTCATTCGTTGCATATTCACCAAACTTGTTTCTGCAAGACTATGTGCATAACCCATTTTCCAACTTACTCCATCAAAGGTCAAGGTCATGTGCATAACCCATTTGCCAACTTACTCCATCAAAGGTCAAGGTAATGTGCATAACCCATTTTCCAACTTACTCCATCAAAGGTCAAGGTCATGTGCATAACCCATTTCCCAACTTACTCCATCAAAGGTCAAGGTCATGTGCATAACCCATTTTCCAACGTACTCCATCAAAGGTCAAGGTCATGTGCATAACCCATTTTCCAACTTACTCCATCAAAGGTCAAGGTCACACTTGGAGATCGCTGGTCAAGTGTGTATATTTCGTGTCCGGTCACTTCTTGAGGAATGTTTCGATAGCTTGGCACAAATGTATGTTTTATTGAGATGATATTACAGAGCAGTGGTTTCAACCATGTCGTTTCAAGGCCAAGGTCATACTTGCGTGGTCAAATGGCTATTTTTCATAACATTTCTTGTCTGGTCCATAATTATCTTCTAAAGGACTGCACGTATTTTCGTACAACTACCATCAATTGTTCTGACTTCACCTCATCAGGACATCATGTAGAGCACAGGTTTCACTTAACATAGATTCTAAGGCAATGTCGCACTTACAGGTCAAAGGCTAGCCTGGGAACAGGCATCAATATATTTTGCCTGGTCAGTCCAGTCTTCATGAAACTGATTGAATTTACACAGGACATTCGGTCAGACAGGATAAAAATTTCTGTCTGACCGAAGAAAAATCTGTCTGACCGAATAATTTCTTAATTTGGCGTAGAGCAAGTAACACAATATTTCACATATACTTTAACGGTTACTGCATTCAGCTATGAAAGTGTTATGATTTTTAAGGTTAACATTAGTTGATGGACCCGACTCCACGGTGCTGAAATCACAACAGGCTTTGCACTTCATCACATCCATCGAATAATCAAACATAAGCCACTCTCTCCCCTCTTTCCACGCCTCACACAGCTTTCATTCTTTCCTATGCTCCTCATATTTTCTTGATTTTACAGCCGGATCTTGCTTTGTAACATTCTTCCTCTTTTGGCCAGGCTTGGCCCCTTCAAAGAATCGTAACTGGCCGAACATGTTTTAAAGTAATACAAAAAAATATAATGAAAACAAAATCACTGTTTAGCAATAGGGATTCAAATCTTCTTTCCTTTTATTCTTCGTCAGCGAAGGTCAGACGGTGTTATTGATATAGTGGTCTGGGATTGGTTGAAAAAGTGTAGGGCAGCCCTTAAGAGTTATTGATACATGAACTGATTGGCTGTGTAGGTATTGTCACAAATAGTGAAAATGACTTCTAAATATTAAAATACAATATATGAGCTGCATTTTGGAGTATTTAAAAATATGTGCAGACTATTTGGTGACAAATAAACAGCATATTATAAATGCAGGTGTCAGTGCAACATTCACCACCAAATTACCTTCAGAGTAGGGAGTGGGTTGGGTGCCTTTAGTGGGAAATTAAAAAAAATCCAATTGGTCAACCCCGTTGAAATTTGACATGTTCCTGTGGCTCAAAGGTCAGTCTGTTGAAAACTACTGTCTTTTGTGCCAATCTATTTTTGGGGGAAATCTAATGGCACTGTGTGTTATAATGGTGGCCAATGGAAATTGCAATAGCGGTGTCTGACCTGATACATTGTGTATGTCGCGAAAACATGTTACAGCAGTGTTAGATCTAACCATCCGTATTAATGGTTGAAACTCGAATTGCTTACCCAATGAAATTCGCACTCTTATAATTTCCGGAGATGGAAATAAAGCGCATAAATGGAAGATGGCAGATGGAAAATAAGCGCACCGGTCCGCAAAATTACCGCAAAATACCGTTTTTGTAAATATACGTCGCATAGAACAACACATTGTGTTAATGTAGTGCTTTAGGTTAATGCACACTATAAAACTTGCTGGCTGGCCATTATTTTCATCAGACAGTAGGACCGATAAACTGCAAAAAGTCTTTGGACATTTCTGAAATTTATCGGACATGTCCGGCGGTCCGACGGCTTTCGTGTGAAGACTGTCAGTCAAATAAATATATTTTAACACAGAGACTATTAATTAGGCCGTATTGAGCTTCTGATCATATCATTCTGGTCATTTGGCCAGAAGTTAAAAAGTGAAAAAACGACAGACTGGAACCCAGGCTAGTCAAAGGCCACATCGGCCTCTGACCCGTGTACACTTATAGACTGCTTCCATAACTTCACAACATCAGCACATGTCAATTCTTTATGAAAGTTATAATCACCAATGATTCATTGGTAATCCATCACAACATTTTATCAAATCAGTGTCTACGGGTATTCATCACATCTCTTGTTTCAATGGAGGTCATAGAGAAGTGGGTGTGCTTACCTCTTGTTTCAATGGAGGTCAAAGAGAAGGGGGTGTGCTTACCTCTTGTTTCAATGTAGGTCATAGAGAAGGGTGTGTGCTTACCTCTTGTTTCAATGGAGGTCATAGAGAAGGGGGTGTGGTGTGCCTCCACACGCGTGCTGTAATATGTATTTTGTCCATAGTCCACCAAATTAGGACCCAGTGTATTATAGCTCTCGATAACATTGTAATAAGTAGGAGATAACCATAGAAGCAGGCTACTTTCTCCTCAAATCATCCTACATGTATACATGTACATATTAAGAATACTAGATTATGTACAGTCATACTTGCTCGAAAGACTACGTTTGTTGAGAGACCACTTGTATTAAGAGACCACTTTTTCTGGTTTAGTTTGCGTTGTTAGCCCAAATTAGGCTTTATTGAGAGATCATTCCTGTTTAGAGACCGCTTTTTGCCCTTCCCTTTGTTGATCTCTTAATATAAAAATTTGTATATTCAAGAAAGAAATATTGTCTAATCTAAATAGATACTTAATACCCTTAACATCAATGAACAAAATATAGGAGTATTATGTACAACTTCACCATCTACACCGTCACCATATCATTTAGAATTAGTACATGTTTCTATAGTATCATATACAGTTCAGCTTCGTGACTTGCCCGTTCCATTTTACAACTTAACAGCGTTGTCAACACAACATGAATTTCTATAGCCGTCACGATTTAGTGCAGAGTTTCCAAAAACTCCACAGGTAGTTCAATAACATTACCGATTATATCAATTCAGTTTTCTATTTTCACAGTTGCTAAAATATTAATTGGCTTTCATCCGGATTAATGCTCTCTGTTCCCGGCTTCCCGCTATGTCACATTGAGGCTATAGCATCACTTGTTACGCTTATTTTATGAACTTTTCATGATTTGTATGTATTATTGATCTATGATTAATATGTCTACATTAACCCTTTCAACACCAAGTAACTGACATGGATTGGTGCATGCTATTTTTAGACCAATAAATTAATAAGAAAATTACATTTGGACCAGTTCATTTATCAAAGTGGGTAATTTTATCTAAAAATAGTAATAATTATTACTGGCAAAAAAGTGCAGATCCTGATGAGTAACGAGCCGTCTCATCTGGATCTACACTTTTCATAAGCCTATTTAGAGGCCTGTGGGGTTGAAAGGGTTAATAATAGATAAACTTGCAACAGTTTTATGACATTGAAAAGCACTACTTGCACCACACACACACACACACACACACACACACACACACACACACACACACACACACACACACACACACACACACACACACACACACACACACACACACACACACACACACACACACACACACACACACACACACACACACACACACACACACACACACACACACACACACACACACACACACACACACACACACACACACACACACACACACACACACACACACACACACACACACACACACAACACACACACACACACACACCACACACACACACACCACACACACACACACACACACACACACACACACACACACACACACACCACACACACACACCACACACACACACCACACACACACACACACACACACACACACCACACACACACACACACACACACACACACACACACACACACACCACACACACCACACACACACACACACACACACCACACACACACAACACACCACACACACACACACACACACACACACACACACACACACACACACACCACACACACACACCACACACACACACACACACACCACACACACACACACACACACACACACACAACACACACACACACACACCACCACCACACACACACACACACACACACACACACACACACACACACACACACACACACACACACACATCACATACACACACATCACACACATCACACACACACACCACACACACACCACACAAACACACCATACAAACACACATCACACACTCCACACATACACCACCCACACACCACACACACACCACACACGCACATACCACACGCACCCAAACCACACACACACACCACACACGCACATACCACACGCAAATACCACACGACACACCACACACACATCACATGCACACCACACACACACCACACACACACACACACACACACACATCACATACACACACATCACATACACACACATCACACACACCACACACACCACACATACACCACACACACACACCACACACACACCACATACGCACATACCACACGCAAATACCACACGCACATACCACACGCACACAGCACACGCACACATCACACGCACATACACCACACCCAAACACCACACATCACACAAACACCACAAACAAACACACCACACACACCACACACACCACACACACCACACACACAACAAACACATACCACACACACACACCACACACACCACACACACACACACACACACACACACACACACACACACACACACACACACACACACACACACACACACACACACACACACACACACACACACACACACACACACACACACACACACACTATGATTTATCAGTTGTCTATGTACACGACTACGAATCCAGGGACCTCAGGCTCGATCCCCCATATGACCCTAAAAATAGTTTTTCAGATGGGACTTTAAACCAAGGTCTCGCGTCTGTGCTCTAGACCATTCACGTAAAAGAACCAGAGGAGACTCTGGAATGGGTCTCTGTTTGTATCATTGCACTATCCTCCAAAATGTAAAATGACAATTCTCTTCAGGCACCGTCGCTCATATGGGCAACTGGGTAACTAGTCTGACTAGGTAGAGCATTGATGCATACATCCAGGCTGACTAGTTAGAGCATTGATGCATACATCCAGGCTGACTAGTTAGAGCATTGATGCATACATCCAGTCTGACTAGGTAGAGCATTGATGCATACATCCAGGCTGACCAGGTAGAGCATTGATGCATACATCCAGACTGACTAGTTAGAGCATTGATGCATACATCCAGACTGACTAGTTAGAGCATTGATGCATACATCCAGGTTTACTAATTAGAGCATTGATGCATACATCCAGGCTGACTAGTTAGAGCATTGTTGCATACACCCAAACTGACTAGGTAGAGTATTGATGCATGCATCCAAACTGACTAGGTAGAGCATTGATGCACACATCCAGGCTTGCTATTTAGAGCATTGATGCATACATCCAGACTGACTAGGTAGAGCATTGATGCATACATCCAGGCTTGCTAATTAGAGCATTGATGCATACATCCAGGCTTACTAATTAGAGCATTGATGCATACATCCAGGCTTGCTAATTAGAGCATTGATGCACACATCCAGGCTTACTAATTAGAGCATTGATGCATACATCCAGGCTTGCTAATTAGAGCATTGATGCACACATCCAGGCTTGCTAATTAGAGCAGTGTTGCATACATCCAGACTTGCTAATTAGATCATTGATGCATACATCCAGGCTTGCTAATTAGAGCATTGATGCACACACCCAGGATTGCTAATAAGAGCATTGATGCATACATCCAGGCTTGCTAATTAGAACATTGATGCACACATCCAGGCTTGCTAATTAGAGCATTGATGCATACATCCAAACTGACTAGGTAGAGCATTGATGCATACATCCAGGCTGACTAGTTAGAGCATTGATGCATACATCCAGGCTGACTAGTTAGAGCATTGATGCATACAACCAGGCTGACTAGTTAGAGCATTGATCCATACATCCAGGCTGACTAGTTAGAGCATTGATGCACACATCCAGATTGACTAGGTAGAGCAGTGTTGCATACATCCAGGCTGACTAGGTAGCGCATTGATGCATACATCCAGACTGACTAGTTAGAGCATTGATGCATACATCCAGGCTGACTAGGTAGAGCATTGATGCATACATCCAGACTGACTAGGTAGAGTATTAATGCATACATTCAAACTGACTAGTTAGAGCATTGATGCATACATCCAGGCTGACTAGGTAGAGTATTGATGCATACATCCAGACTGACTAGTTAGAGCATTGATGCATACATTCAAACTGACTAGTTAGAGCATTGATGCATACATCCAGGCTGATTAGGTAGAGTATTGATGCATACATCCAGGCTGACTAGTTAGAGCATTGATGCATACATCCAGGCTGACTAGTTAGAGCATTGATGCATACATCCAGATTGATTAGTTAGAGTATTGATGCATACATCCAGGCTGACTAGTTAGAGCATTGATGCATACATCCAGGCTGACTAGGTAGAGCATTGATGCATACATCCAGACTGACTAGGTAGAGCATTGATGCATACATCCAGACTGACTAGGTAGAGTATTGATGCATACATCCAGAGTGACTAGGTAGAGCATTGATGCATACATCCAGAGTGACTAGGTAGAGCATTGATGCATACATCCAGAGTGACTAGGTAGATCATTGATGCATACATCCAGACTGACTAGGTAGAGCATTGATGCATACATCCAGAGTGACTAGGTAGAGCATTGATGCATACATCCAGAGTGACTAGGTAGAACATTGATGCACACATCCAGGCTTGCTATTTAGAGCATTGATGCATACATCCAGGCTTGCTAATTAGAGCATTGATGCACACATCCAGGCTTGCTAATTAGAGCATTGATGCATACATCCAGGCTTACTAATTAGAGCATTGATGCATACATCCAGGCTTGCTATTTAGAGCATTGATGCACACATCCAGGTTTGCTATTTAGAGCATTGATGCATACATCCAGGCTTGCTAATTAGAGCATTGATGCATACATCCAGGCTTGCTAATTAGAGCATTGATGCACACATCCAGGCTTACTAATAAGAGCATTGATGCATACATCCAGGCTTGCTAATTAGAACATTGATGCACACATCCAGGCTTGCTAATTAGAGCATTGATGCACACAACCAGGTTTACTAATTAGAGCATTGTTGCATACACCCAAACTGACTAGGTAGAGTATTGATGCATGCATCCAAACTGACTAGGTAGAGCATTGATGCATACATCCAGGCTTGCTAATTAGAGCATTGATGCACACATCCATGCTTGCTAATTAGAGCATTGATGCATACATCCAGGCTTGCTAATTAGATCATTGATGCATACATCCAGGCTTGCTAATTAGAGCATTGATGCACACACCCAGGCTTGCTAATTAGAGCATTGATGCATACATCCAGGCTTACTAATTAGAGCATTGATGCATACATCCAGGCTTGCTAATTAGAGCATTGATGCACACATCCAGGCTTGCTAATTAGAGCATTGATGCATACATCCAGGCTTGCTAATTAGAGCATTGATGCATACATCCAGGCTTACTAATTAGAGCATTAATGCATACATCCAGGCTTGCTAATTAGAGCATTGATGCACACATCCAGGATTGCTAATAAGAGCATTGATGCATACATCCAGGCTTGCTAATTAGAACATTGATGCACACATCCAGGCTTGCTAATTAGAGCATTGATGCACACAACCAGGTTTACTAATTAGAGCATTGATGCATACATCCAGGCTGACTAGTTAGAGCATTGTTGCATACACCCAAACTGACTAGATAGAGTATTGATGCATGCATCCAAACTGACTAGGTAGAGCATTGATGCACACATCCAGGCTTGCTAATTAGAGCATTGATGCATACATTCAGGCTTGCTAATTAGAGCATTGATGCATACATCCAGGCTTGCTAATTAGAGCATTGATGCATACATCCATACTTGCTATTTAGAGCATTGATGCACACATCCAGGCTTGCTAATTGGAGCATTGATGCATACATCCAGACTTGCTAATTAGAGCATTGATGCACACATCCAGGCTTGCTAATTAGAGCATTGATGCATACATCCAGACTTGCTAATTAGAGCATTGATGCATACATCCAGACTTGCTAATTAGAGCATTGATGCACACATCCAGGCTTGCTAATTAGAGCATTGATGCATACATCCAGACTTGCTAATTAGAGCATTGATGCATACATCCAGGCTTGCTAATTAGAGCATTGATGCATACATCCAGGCTTACTAATGAGAGCATTGATGCATACATACTACTCCAATGAAGAAAAACACTGGGAATTAGTTACTGGGAAATGACTTTGTTTCTGCGCCAAGAATTCTAGGTAGTTACAGATGGCTTGGTTCCTTATACACATGACTTCAAAGGAGCTTAACGGCCATCGAATGTTGCATGTGTGATGTGTACAATACAATGTACGTCTTGGAACATGTTTGTAAATTTTGAACTTGTCAGGTTTTGAAATTTAAATGATTCAATGAATGAATCTGTCAGTGTATGTCGTATTTATGCTTGCTTTATTTAAGATATCTTGGTTAATGTCTCATACTTTTCATATATTATATAATATATAAAAGATAGACAGGATAACCCTGTAAGTACACATGTTCTAAATGACAGCACGTTAAGTGAAAATCCCCACCCACCGCGCGTGCGCACACACACACACACACGAGGTTCACAGATTACGATGAATGGTCCGATGATGTTTGTCTCAATGGACAAACAAAACAACCATTAGAAATTGGTGATTAACCCTTTCAACCCCACAGGCCTCTAAATAGGCTTATGAAAAGTGTAGATCCAGATGAGCCGGCTCGTGACGAGCCATCTCATCAGGATCTGCACTTTTTTGCCAGTAATAATTATTACTATTTTTAGATAAAATTACCCATTTTGATAAATGAACTGGTCCAAAGGTAATTTTCTTATTAATTTATTGGTCTGAAAATATCACGCACCAGTCCAGGTCAGTTACTTGGGGTTGAATGTGTTAACATGAAGTTGATATTTATAGTGTACATAACTGTGTGAGTAATAAAACACCCAGTCCTCTGCAGTGCTCCACAATTAATATGAAATGTTTTAGCTCTGGGCTCGAGGTTATAAAACCTCTCAGATCTCAAGCTCAAGTGATTTGATTGGTTCATTTTAAGATTTACAATCAGCTCAGCATGAGATTGGTGAAAAGTTAAATAACATCCAGGCCAGGTTGGCAAAACCTGCATAAAGGTACAGTTTACACTCTTCTTGAAATCTGTAATAACTCCTATGTCGGACAAAAAATCCTTCGGTCAGATAAATAACTCCTGACATCTCGGACAAAAAATCCTTCGGTCAGATAAATAACTCCTGACATTTCGGACAAAAAATCCTTCGGTCAGATAGATAACTCCTGACATTTCGGACAAAAAATCCTTCGGTCAGATAGATAACTCCTGACATTTCGGACCAAAAATCCTTCGGTCAAATAAATAACTCCTGACATGTCGGACAAAAAATCCTTCGGTCAGATAAAATAAATTGGAATTTACACACATTTTAATCACTTTAATATCTGACCGAAGTCAAGACAAATTCTGGCAAAGTTTCGTGAAGACTGAAGGTATCTAGCTGTACATACTTCATCGCTTCCTAGTGTGGGCGTTCAGTCTTGTAGGTATAGTTGTAGACAAAAAACAGAACCAGACTGATTGTCATTTTGGTATTTGTGAAGATGAATATGGCAGCGCACTCGAGAGCTGACATGTATTCAAGCAAGTTGCAAGTAGGCCCATCATCGGTTTTTCTAGTCCTTGATGGAAGTTGCTTGCAGCAGTGAACTGTTTCCCTACTTATTGTCTTATGTTCTCAAGTTCTACTCACCTAAAGTTTAAGTTTATTTATTTTACGATTGCGAAGGAAGTTCTAACAACTTATATTAATCACTCTCGTTGGCGCGGATGAAAGCGTATATGGTCATTCGTGTGGGAGGAAACCGGAGTACCCGGAGAGAACCCACATGTCCGATCTGGTGACCACCGTACCATCTCACATACTTCCAAATCCGAGGATTGAACCCGGGTTGCATTGGTGAGAAGCGAGCGTGCTAACCACTGCGCTAATCGGACAACCTACTACATGTATTAGTAATATCATAATAAGAAATTGGGTAAGAATAATAATTACACAGTCTATTGAATCAAGTGTTTAGTAAGCGATTAAATAGATAATACTGTAATCAGTATAGAGCACATGTATCAGTGTCCAGGTTTTGCAAACAGGGGGCCATTGGGGTCCATCTCATCTGAAATAGGGGGTAATTTTACAAAAACATGGGACAGACATAAATATCAATGAACTGTTCTCCACTTCAGACTGTGTATTTATTCATGTTCAATTTTATTCACGTTCAATAATAATAATGAAATGTCAAATAAAGCAGTCAGCCAGCCATTTTCGTTGAATTAAATTCCTTTTTACTATTATTGTGTCACACTATTGTCAACCATGGAAGGGGTAGCATTTTCAATTTGGGTAGGATTCGCTGTCTTGAATTTTGTTTTTTTTGCCGACAAAAAATATTCAGAAATATGCTTCATTTAAATTAGTCTTAAAAAGAAAGTGACTCGTGCTGTTTGCGCCAAATTTATGATCAGTCTTAAAAAGAAAGTGACTCGTGCTGTTTGCGCCAAATTTATGATCAGGTAATACTACAAATAATATGTAGACGTTAACTCGAGCTTATCGATCGGAGCACAGTCTGCAAAGTATGTTCACTTTAGGCGTAATTGAGTCTTATTAGCGTAAGGGACTAAAACCACGGAACGTGATCAATTGCACAGTGATAATCGGGCGCACCCAACGGGCCCACAGAACTGTCATGACATTGCACCGTTCAGATGCAGTGGTTCAACGTCGCAGCCTAGATTGAACACTGCATGTATTTGTTGTTTTTGTTGTATAATCAGCGATGATGGATCAGAATTGTTTGTCCAATTATATTTAATCATTGATAGTAACAGTCGGAAGATTATGAAGCCCTAAATTATCCTACTAATGAAATTGATTTCGATATTCAGTACGTTTAAATAATTTCGACATGTACCGTACTTAAGTTATATCGGCAATTGTTTATTCCCTTAGGTGTCTGTTTCAGAGCTAGGTAATTGATTCTTAATAAGAATAAGAATTTAAGTTTCTAAACTATACCCAAATCCTCCCAAAACTACTGTTGTTTTTCAAATGAAGTTGGAATAGCAGGTGGCAAATTATCTTATAAACCCAAAATAACATCAAATAATGTACTTGAGTAGATCAGTTACTGAATAAACTCATTTTTCATCTGAAATTTGAGCGGCAGTACTAAGTCGAGTAAGACCAGCAAAGTCGTCAATTATTGTTTGTTGAAACTCTCCTTAGCTGGCTACAGTGACATTTAGTTGTGTATTCATTTCATGGGGGAGGGAAGAAGCCAGTAGCTAAGTAGGATTCTTTCTCTCACACACAGGAGTTTAGCAGCGGATTATGTTGCTAATTGACTTGTGAGCTTGCCAAACAGTAACTCTGGTACTCGGCCTACAGATGAGGTGGGGAGAAATCTAGATTTTACAATTATGCAGTGGTGGGAAACAATAGCTCTTGCATACCGGATTAAATGATTAACTCAAACCAATTTGATCATTTATTTTGGTTTAACTAACTATATATGTATGCCGATGTCTGTCGAATTTGAATATTCTCGTCTGTATTAACTGTTGCCTTCTCAGAAATTTGGGGAATGGTCTGGATGTCTCTTTAAGAAGAGATATGTCCCAGTTTTTGTTTTCTGACTTGCATTGACATTATGAACTTGCATTGACATTATGGACTTGCAGGGACATTATGGACTTGCATTGACACTATGGACTTGCATTGACATTAAGAACTTGCATTGACATTATGGACTTGCATTGACACTGGACTTGCAGGGACATTATGGACTTGCGGGGACATTATGAACTTGCATTGACATTATGGACTTGCATTGACATTATGGACTTGCATTGACATTATGAACCAACTTGCAGTAGTGTAATTTAGGGACTTGCATTGACATTATGAACCAACTTGCAGTAGTGTAATTTAGGGACTTGTATTGACATTATGAACCAACTTGCAGTAGTGTAATTTAGGGACTTGCATTGACATTATGAACCAACTTGCAGTAGTGTAATTTAGGGACTTGCAGTGACATTATGGACTTGCATTGACATTATGGACTTGCATTGACATTATGTACTTGCAATGTCCGACATTAAGAACTTGCAGTGTCATTATGGACTTGCATTGACACTATGGACTTGCAGGGACATTATGGACTTGCGGGGACATTATGGACTTGCAATGTCATTAAGAACTTGCATTGACATTATGGACTTGCATTGACATTATGAACCAACTTGCAGTAGTGTAATTTAGGGACTTGCAGTGACATTATGGACTTGCATTGACATTATGGACTTGCATTGACATTATGGATTTGCATTGACATTATGAACCAACTTGCAGTAGTGTAATTTAGGGACTTGCAGTGACATTATGGACTTGCATTGACATTATGGACTTGCATTGACATTATGGATTTGCATTGACATTATGGACTTGCAGTGTCATTAAGAACTTGCAGTGTCATTAAGGACTTGCATTGGCATTATGGACTTGCATTGGCATTATGGACTTGCATTGACATTATGTACTTGCAATGTCCGACATTAAGAACTTGCAGTGTCATTATGGACTTGCATTGACACTATGGACTTGCAGGGACATTATGGACTTGCGGGGACATTATGGACTTGCAATGTCATTAAGAACTTGCATTGACATTATGGACTTGCAATGTCATTAAGAACTTGCATTGACATTATGGACTTGCATTGACATTATGGACTTGCATTGACATTATGGACTTGCAATGTCATTAAGAACTTGCAGTGACATTATGGACTTGCAGGGACATTATGGACTTGCAGGGACATTAGTGACTTGCACAAGTGACATTAGGGACTTTCAATTTCATTAGGGATTTTTAATGTCATTAGGGATTTGTAGTGTGAGTTAAAGACGATTTCTAGAGTTTTATAAAAAACAAATCCTTTAATAGAATGTTTTCATATTGTAGTATTTTCTAGCAAATTTTATGTCTAAACCAATGGTGAAATAAGACATGTCACCGTGCTTGTTTTTGAAATATCGTCCAGTGTACATGGTACTCGTATCTTCATGTTTTCGGAAAACATGAACAATTTCAATTTTTCATGTTTTTTTGTGGACAAAATGAAGGCAAATGCAACACATACAATTGAAGATCTTAATTCATTATATTATAATTATATGCATAAAACATCATAAAAGAACAAAACGTGCATGAGTTCATCAGCTATGAAAATGATAAATATTACCAGCGTCGGGCAAAAATGTCATGGCATATATACATGTATCATGTTTGCTGTGATGAACTCATACAGTTTTTCAACAATTCGTCTTGTAGACGTCACTATTGGCTTTCCATTAACTTTTTCTGACAAAAGCTTTGACAATTCTACGCCCAGATTTCCATGAAGAATTTACATTAGCCTCGACAGCTTGAGTGGGTGGGGTATTTTCACACTCGTCGTCCTGAACTGTTTCCACCGACAAAGAACCATTTACAATATTAGTATTGCTACTCCTATACTTAGAAACCGCACTGGTACCTCTACTTACTTTTCCTAACTTAGATGTTGTGCAAAAAGACCACATAACCGAAGTTTAGAAGGCATAATTGATTTTATAATTTACTTCCCCGTTCCGAAAATTGATTTTCTATCTTTTCGGTGAAGAGTTCATTATCTTAGTTGGGTGCGCACAGTGGCTGCGTGTAGAAAAATACCGAAATCCTCTTTAAGATCTGTTGTATCAAGTTGGACAGTGTGAGTTAGATCTGTTGTATCAGATTGGACAGGGCGAGTTAGATCTGTTGTATCAGGTTAGACAGGGTGAGTTAGATCTGTTGTATTGAGTTGAACAGGGTGAGTTAGATTTGTTGTATCGAGTTGGACAGGGTGAGTTAGATCTGTTGTATCGAGTTGAACAGGGTGAGTTAGATCCGTCATATCAGGTTGGACAGGGTGAGTTAGATCTGTTGTATCAGGTTTGACAGGGTGAGTTAGATCTCTTGTATTGAGTTGAACAGGGTGAGTTAGATCTGTCATATCAGGTTGGACAGGGTGAGTTAGATCTGTTGTATCTAGTTGAACAGGGTGAGTTAGATCTGTTGTATCTAGTTGAACAGGGTGGGTTAGATTTGTTGTATCGGGTTGAACAGGGTGAATTAGATCTGTTGTATCAGGTTGGACAGGGTGAGTTAGATCTGTTGTATCTAGCTGAACAGGGTGGGTTAGATTTGTTGTATCGGGTTGAACAGGGTGAATTAGATCTGTTGTATCAGGTTGGACAGGGTGAGTTAGATTTGTTGTATCAGGTTGAATAGGGTGAGTTAGATTTGTTGTATCAGGTTGAATAGGGTGAGTTAGATTTGTTGTATCGGGTTGAACAGGGTGAGTTAGATTTGTTGTATCGGGTTGAACAGGGTGAGTTAGATTTGTTGTATCGGGTTGAACAGGGTGAGTTAGATTTGTTGTATCTAGTTGAACAGGGTGAGTTAGATTTGTTGTATCGAGTTGAACAGGGTGAATTAACAGCTTCTATTTAAACAGACCTTGAATTTAATAATTTCCTAGCCATGCTGTTCAAGCTTGTATGAGTTATATTTCAGATGGTATTAAACATATGATTTACCTGTACATAGCAGAGAGTGTAAATATTAGGAGAGTTAATCTCTTGTGAGCAAATAATGAAATCAATCGCCCACAAATACGTTGTTGAAATCAATCGCCCACAAATACGTTGTTGAAATCAATCGCCCACAAATACGTTGTTGACTTCCATAATGGAAAAAAACCCAGACAAACATGGTCACACTTTTTATAATTGAATATAAGTTGTTCAGCGAGTGTGTGGGTCATAGTCTGTTGATATGTTGTTAATGGACAATCCTACAGCACTATGTTTTATTCATGCCGGCTATTACATTTTGAGGCAGGTTTTGTAGATATGTCTAAGAAAGTGGTTCTGTATATATTATAAAAGATTAGTCACTCGTCCTTTGTCATGGCATGACTTTCTCTGTGTGTTTCTCTGTTTCATGATGTCATGTCTTGCGGACTCATATTTGGTTTTTGCCATTAATGTTATATACCGTATTGTTCCTATTTAAAGCGCCACCTCTAATATAGGCAAAAATGCAACATGAAATGGCCCTTAAAAGGAAATAATTGGCTTACACAATTTTCCACACCTATACTACAGAAATTAATTATTCTAATTAGCGCGTCCCTTTTGTGTTTTGCATCGCGCCCGGGCGCTATAAATAGGAATAATACGGTACATCTGTCTGTCTGTTGGGTGTATATGTCACAAAGTTTGTTCCAACGAGGTCTTGTCAGCAGGGCTACTGGGTTTTGAATGATACGTGATGGAAAAAAATCTGTACCAAGCGGAGCCTAATCTGCATATTATTGTATTCCGCTTGGTTGTGATATTTGGTGGATTTATTATTGTTTTGTTTTCTTTTTAGCTGTTAGTCAACAAAACCAGCTGCAACCATCACAGCCACCATCCCATCATGCACCTCTACGACGAATGCACTCATTTGCCCCGCCAAACAGTCTGCCAATCAACACTACCTCCGTCTCCGATTGGCTGAAATCGAACGACGCTCACCTGATCCAGGGTCCTGGTAGACCTGGCTCGGGGCTGTCAGACCATGCCCCATTATCTCCGCAGAGCAGCACGGCATCATCGGGAAGCGGAAGTGACGAGCACCACAGGGAAGAAGGCTCCGGACCCGTGAGGAACACCTTTATGGAGGAGGGGAGTGGAATGAGAGGTGAGGGTTTTTTTTCATAATCTCAAGCTTGAGGGTGATTTTGGAGAATTGATCTTTCCAAAAAAAAAAAAAGGTCAGTAGGTAGGTAGGGATTTGTTTTTTACCATACTCTTGGGCACAGAAAAATGTGAAAAACAAATTTTTCACAAAAAATCATCGTAAGTATTTTTTTATATATTTATTTTAATTTCACAAACAAAATTCAGGGTCTGGGGGGGGGGTAAGTATCCGTAAACACAGGGTTGTTTGTTTTTTTGGTCCTAATGGTGACAAGTGTGTCTATGTAGGAAAGGGTTAATTTTATATTTGAAATAAAATAAAGGATAGAGACTTGTTAAAGTGAAGTATTGTACAAGATACAATTAGCTTTATTTAAAGTTGGATTACATTTTCAAATAACATTAGTTACTAGGCAATTTTCCGACATATTTTGTTGAATGCGATCCTGGGATAGGCGAAAAGTATTCATTTATGCATGTGCACATAATTTTCGAACATTGTAGTTTCTGGAAATATTGAATTACAGTAATTTTCTAAGGGAATTAGTGGTTATGTATTTATGACAGACAAGGGAATAACATAACGTTATTTTCGTGTCGATTTATAGCGTGGCGACAGCACACTTACGCGTGTTTACTCTCTCCTGACATATTAGCCCCTTCCATCTCTGTGGGTGAGCCATTTTCATTTCAGCAGCATCTTTATCAACACAGTAACATTCAAATCAATACGGGATTATCTAAGAGTTTATCCTAGGATTGGCTGCGGAGAAGTCCTTAGATTTTATCAAAACAAACGCCCACTCCAATTTTACACATGTTTGGGAATGGTCTTGTAGCCACAGTATTAGGCAGAGAGCCGTCGGGCCGTCTTTTCGACGGCCTATCACCTAATAAGACGGTCAATTATATTGGCGACGGTTACCGATGGCCAGTTAAAAAAATGGCTGATAAGTTTTTTTTTTTTTTTCTTTCTTTTTTTTCTCTCTCTCTCTGAGACCTCACTAGGTTTGTTAACATATATATGCAGCTGTAAAACAATGACAAGAACTGGACCCTATAATAGGCTAATATTGTTCGCAATTCCTTTTTGGAGAGGCTTTCCCACCCGGGCTTTCCCAGTTTCTGCCGCATTTCGATCACGTCAGTTCGCCGTTCTCACATCGAGTCCGTGCGGCAATTTCCGTCATCATTCGGGTCCCGCTCTGGGGCTGGACTTATTTTTTTAGACTCCCATTTGGATATTTCTGCCTAATACTATGCTTGTAGCTGTTTGTTGACAGGATCCTAGAACAGACTAAATCATTCTAAATAAAATGACATGAAAAGATCTTCACAAATCTTTTGTGTGAATAAATACCCCATTCATTTTTTTCCCTCTGCTTCATGGTGGTGCGGGGGCGGGCACGGTATATGACCCATACATAACCCCACACTATGCAACCCGATACAACAAATCTTTTACACGTTTTCTGTGTTGATGCAATGAGACACAAACATCTATTAAAATAATTGAAGGCACGTTCAGGGACAATTCTAGAGGGTGATATGGGCTTAAATTGTCTCCCTAGGGACCCTGACTTCCTCCCCCTAGTGGCCCCACTTCTCCCTAAAATAAAAATAAATAATTTTTTTGGGCAATTTTCATACAAACTCTTTTCCAGTAAGATGGCCATTGTAAATCACTCGTTCTATTGAACTGTTGTATTTTAATGGTCATAACGGTTATTTTAACACTATTTTGTTGAAAGTCATTAAATAATATCATTTAAGGACTCAATCATGTGCTTTCTCACTTCTCCTAAAAATTCTGACCTGGGATGAACCCAGAAGTTGACCATATAAGCTTGAATGCGTCCATTAATCAGCCATTTCCCTTGATAATCTAGGTCACTAGGTCAAATTAAGGATAAAATACAAGTGTGTAGATGTCTGATGTAGCAGGGGATGTTTGCGGCCATTGTGCCAAGGTGCTGCCATTGTGCCAAGGTGCTGCCATTGTGACAAGGTGTGGCCATTGTGTGCCAAGGTGCGGCCATTGTGTGCCAAGGTGCTGTCAGGATCTGCACTTTTTGCCAGTAATATTAGTTTTTAGAAAAATTTACCCATTTTGATAAATGAACTGGTCCAAATGTAATTTTCTTATTAATTTATTGGTCTAAAAATATCCTGCATCAGTCCATGTCAGTTACTTGGTGTTGAATGGGTTAACTATTTGCAAATTTCCAGCTATATGCACATGCCCGTAGCTAGGGGCGGTCGGACGACCCCCCCCCCCCCCATAATTCCCCGAGGTCTACTTTTCCATGCACTCTATCAGAATGTTTATACAGTTACTATAATAATATTGATGCAAGCAACACCTGGGAATAGTTTATAAGAGGCTTTCTCTATATCCTGTCGCTTTTTAGCTATGTACACATTTAAGCATTGACGAAATGGTGGACGACTGAGTTCACCGAGCAGGTAATTTCTACATATATGTCCGAACATCCGTTGACATATATTGTCTATATTAAAATCAAATAATTATGCTGTATTATGTGCTCCGTCATTGCACAAAATGCAGGAAATTGCATTTCCGACCATCTAGATTTCAAAAGGGGCATTCCCCTGAACCCCCTTAGCAGCCTCAGTCCCTTTAGGATCTTGAAGTCTCTTCTGGACCTCGAAACGACCCCCCTATAAAAATAAGCTGGCTATGGGCCTGATACATGTTTGTTTATATATATATATCGATCAATGTTAATATTTGTTTACTAAGGTTAGTAGATCTACTAAGATAAATTTGCATATGAATTTTTGAAATTTCACCGGTTCAAGCAAACACGAATGCATTGCAAGACTTTAAACCTATAAAAGCAGGCATTGATGTGTTGCTAGGTCTCACAGACGGATCTGTAGTCCAGTGGTAACACGCTGGACTGGTAATCCAGGGATCGCAGGTTCGATCCCCCGTCTGACCCTAATAAAATCAAGTTTTTCAGATGAGACATTAAACCGAGGTCTCGTATCGGTGCTTTACACTGTGCACTGCACGTAAAAGAACCAGAGGAGACTCTGGAATGGGTCTGTATCATGCACTATCCTCCAGAAGTCGAAAATGACTAATCTCTTCAGGAGGCGTCGCTAATATGGGCAACCGGTAGCGACGATAAATAAACGTAAAACACACATTGCTAGGTCTCTGTTGATGCTGCTCCATATTGTGGGTTTAGTACAACTCTGTTGTTTAGTGCATATAGATATACATCGTGTGAATGCCAGGTAATGCTTTCAGTACTCTACAGCATTTCTGGCATAGGCTACATCTACTGTAGTTGGGCTGCCTGTAAGTAAATGGAAGGTTGATGGATGGGTTACAATTACTTCATGTTCTATATGCATACATATTTACTACATTTGGTAACCAACCCCTACAACATCTACCTGAAAATAAATATAATTTATTACTAAGATCATTAACCCTTTCAACACTACAGACCTCTTAATAGGCTTACAAAAAGTGTAAATCCAGATGAGTCGGCTCGTTATGACCCAGCTCATCTGGATCTACACTTTGCTAGTAATATTACTATTTTTAGACAAAATTACCCATTTTGATAAATGAACGTCCAAATGTCATTTTGCTATTAATTTATTGGGAATTAATATCATGAACCAGTCCATGTCAGTTACTGGGAGTTGAATGGGTTAAATAAAATGTATCAATGTGTATAGTGAGTACAGATTGAATTGTACTTTTTAGGGATCAGACAAATATTCATAAGATTGGTTGAAAGTCAGTCTTGTCAACTTTTGAGTTCTTTGCATGCTGGGTAACATAAAGGCCCTAAAATAGTTCAAATAGACGGCACGTGAATGTGTTTTTCTTATTTGTAATTCAAAACTCGTGGAATTTCTTTAGAATTGTGTGGTTAGTTTAAACATATTTTATTTTATCAATATTTACATCATGTTGTAACATTAATATACAAGAACAAATGGATTAAATCGGAAGCTAGTAGCCATTGTGTGGCAAGGTACTGCCATTGTGTGCCATTATGTGGTTACGACACAATTCTAATGAAAGTCCATGACATATTTGACTCGTTATTTTCACCGTTATTTTCACCGCTAGCAAAGAGTGAACAATTGGCCACAATGCCATAATACCGGTATCAACAAAATGGGCCCTATTTATAAATAATTGTATGCAGAAATAATGGATAACAAAGATAGGTTAATCACCACAAACTATGCACTAAGCAGCCGATCATTGCTTTTGCATTGCATATTCGAAAACAACATATATATAATTATGTAGATATGTTGATAGGTGTTGTAGGTGTCTAGCGAATCGGTGGTTAACAGCGCTGGACTTGTAATCCAGGGGTCGCAGGTTCGATCATCTGCTATGCCATACTAAAATGACTCGCATAATAATCTTTCGGGCGAGACATTAAACCAGGGTGTCGTGTCGGTGCTTTACACCGTGCACATAAAAGAATTGGAGGAGACTCTGGAATGAGTCTCTGTCTGCATCATTGCCCTATCCTCCAAAAATCTAAAATGACTAAACTCTTCAGGAGGCGTTGCTCGTATGAGCAACTGGTAGCGAAGATAAATAAACGTAAAATAAACACACTGTTGTGGATGACTCGAGAGACCTCGATTGTAATGCAGGTAAACGACAACTATTAAGTAAATAGGTAAATACATGATTCATAATCATGCGTTAATTACATACGTTGCCACCTACATAACAAATTAACATTTGAATAAGACTGTTCTCGTTGTCGCCTATGGGGATAAAACATGGTCGTTTGAAGTGAATTACTGTGGTTAAATAGTCACTTATTTAAATTAATATTAACATGCATTTCATGACTCCAAGCCACCCAAACGTATCATATAATTAATACAAACTGCATGTGTGTTTGTTTAGAATTTGCTCTCGTCATTTTTGGATTGGGTTGGTGTAGGGGGTGGTGTGGGGGTGGTGGTGGATTTGTTATATAATATAATATGCCATTTATGCATATTATGCCATAGTCCGGGACCCTGACTTTGCCCTCTGGGGACCTCACTTCTCTGTAAAAAAAAAAGACGTTATTTTTACAATTTTCATACAAAATGTTGTCCATTTAATTCTGGATATATTTAAAGGCTTTTGCAAACAACATAGATCCAGATCAGCCGCAGCGTGACGCTGCGTGCTGATCAGGATCTATGTTGTTTGCTACATAGCCAAGTGTCTTAGCAAGATCATCTGAATAGCAAACAGCATAGAGCCGGATCAGACGGCACATTCTGTGGTGGTTGATCTGGCTCTATGTTCTTTGCAAATACTGTTTGAACGGTATCCCGAATGAAATGGGTTAAGATATACTGGTTCATCATTATAAAGCACTCTTTCTATTCAAATGTTGTATTTAATGATCATACTGTGCATTTTGACCCTATTTTGTTGACATTTATTAAATAACGCCATTTGAGGACGCGATCGTGCACTTTCTCACTTCTCCCAATCTGACCTAGAATGAACCCTATTACAATGGACATATAAATTTAATATGTTGCAGTTTACAAAAATAAAACAATGTTGTCGATATAAAACCGCTGATCAGGTGTATCTCAAAAGGGGGACCTTCGAACATAATCAGAAATTGATTGTTTGATTGAGGCAGTATAAAGTGGAAATGGAACCACCATTTCAAATGTTGATTTAGTAACTAAATATCCATAAAGGGAGGTAATTTACAAATAATAAGCCCCCCCCCAACAAACATAATGTATGTCTCCTCAAAAAAGCTGTATGTTTAGATATAGGTAATTATTTATTGTAAGATAAAAAATAAAAGCCATTGATGATGATTGATTTCTTCGCTTAGAAGATCTGGGTGTGTATCGCATTCTACGTAAATTGTACACGTATTTTATGTAATCATATAAAACCATTAATAGTAAATCTATCGTGCAACGTGCACACCAACAGTGCCGCTGTCATTTGCGATATCTAATAAGACTCCCTGTTTACAGTAATCCGTTTTTGATTTGATATTGTATTTTAAGTAGGTATTGTACGTGCACAGACAGCAAGCACACTGACAGGTCTTTTGGCAATGTTTAATGATTGAATAAGGCCATTATAGATTGCTCGATTCTTATTTTAGACGCCGGCCTCTCAAGTTTGAATCCCACTGGGAGTTTCGAATTCTTTCATGTGAAAGCTATCCAGCCAGCTTACGGAAGTTTGGTTTGGTGGTTCTACTCGGGACCCATCTGTGCCTGAAATACTGCTCTAAAGGTCTGCCTCCGCCAATAATAGCTGGAGTCGTCATGTGACCTAACCTGTTGTTGCGACTTTAAACGCGCAAAACAAACAAAATAAAAATGTAAACATAACTTGAATTTAATCTTCCAATAATTACGTTTATAATGGTTTAATGAACATTTGATTGTTTTCAAAATAGGTCAAATTACGCATTGTGAATCTTGAAAAGAATAAAAATTAACATATTACTAGCTGACAGATTGACAATTGAATGATTAAGGTGAATGATTAAGGTGAATGAATCTTGATGATATTGGCTGTTATGGTATTACTATATTTCGTAAATCAATATTCATATCACCTCCAATCACTCGGTGGTTGAAACTGGAAACTACTGCAATGGCGGTAGAATAAAAGATAGGCCTTTTGTTGAGTTTTAAACAATTTTATCAAAATTTAAATGTGGTAATCTTAGCTTGATGTACTAAGTGTACTTTATGGAAGTCGTGATAGCACAGTGGATGCATCGCGTTCGCTTCAGGTGCGAAAGGTCCGGAATTCGAACCCCGCTGGAGCCGTTACGATTGTGCCCTTAGGCAAGGTATTTAAATTCCACGTTGCCTCTTCTCTCTCCTTCAAGACGATGGATTCCATGAGGAATGAGGTTTCGAGAGGGATTAATATAAGTTGAAAGAACTTGTTTCGCAATCGAGCTAAAATAAATTTGTATAAACTGATGTACTATGCTTGATTTATTAATAAACACAACTTGATTTGGCGTGGAATTGATGTGCAAGCAAATGAATACTGGAGAGTAGTGTGGAGAGCCTTGATGGGTTGCTTAATGGGTACTCTCTTCAGGCCATCTCTAACTCAATGGGTACTCTCTTCAGGCCATCTCTAACACAATGGGTACTCTCTTCAGGCCATCTCTAACACAATGGGTACTCTCTTCAGGCCATCTCTAACACAATGGGTACTCTCATCAGGCCATCTCTAACACAATGGGTACTCTCATCAGGCCATCTCTAACACTAACACAATGGGTACTCTCATCAGGCCATCTCTAACACTAACACAATGGGTACTCTCATCAGGCCATCTCTAACATAATGAGTACTCTCATCAGGCCATTTCTAACACAATGGGTTCTCTTCAGGCCATCTCTAACGCCTATGCCAGGAACTTGGAGTCAACTTGTACTCTCAAAATTGCATCTAGATTTAAAAGTTCACTATTGTGCACAACTGAAATGATGCAGTAGAGATGCAATGGTGGGGGGGGGGGGGTTTAAATTTTTTTATAAAAATTATCCCCAATGTTTCAATATGAAGGATGGTAATTGAGTTGGTTATAATCACATTAGTTTGTGTACTGTATACATATAAAGTGGGGATATATTGAGTGTGGTTGAGTGGTTACGCTTGCCGACTTGTTTAGCACTGTAAACTAACATCACTGATGGTAACATGTTCGAGCTCCCCTCCGATTGTGTCTCTTTATATGAAAAAGTTGGCAGTTTCTTACGGAGTTTGATGCATCAAGTACTGGTTACTCGCTGGAGTCTGCTCAGGAAAGGTGTTGTTAGGTAAGCTGCCCGTCTCTCATATGGGCAACCGGTAGCGACGATAAATAAATGTAAAAAAAATGTGCCAGTTATAATCACCATTTGTTTGTGCACACTCTACATTGCACACTGTACATGTAAAGTGGGGGAGTTTATTGAATGTGGCAGTACAAATTGTTTAATGTTTTGCAGATGTTCCTCTATGGTTGAAAAGTTTGAGATTACACAAATATGCCTACCTGTTTCAACAAATGACATATGAAGAAATGATGAGCATTAATGAAGATTGGCTCACACACCAGGTAGGTTGTCGTTATTGATGAGTATTACGGAAGATTGCCTCACACACCAGGTAGGTTGTCGTTATTGATGAGTATTACGGAAGATTTCCTCACACACCAGGTAGGTTGTCGTTATTGATGAGTATTGCGGAAGATTGCCTCACACACCAGGTAGGTTGTCGTTATTAATGAGTATTACGGATGGTTGCCTCACACACCAGGTAGGTTGTCGTTATTGATGAGTATTACGGAAGATTGCCTCACACACCAGGTAGGTTGTCGTTATTGATGAGTATTACGGACGATTGGCTCACACACCAGGTAGGTTGTCGTTATTGATGAGTATTACAGAAGATTGCCTCACACACCAGGTAGGTTGTCGTTATTGATGAGTATTATGGGAGATTTCCTCACACACCTTGTAGGTTGTCGTTATTGATGAGTATTACAGAAGATTGCCTCACACACCAGGTAGGTTGTCGTTATTGATGAGTATTACAGAAGATTGCCTCACACACCAGGTAGGTTGTCGTTATTGATGAGTATTACAGAAGATTGCCTCACACACCAGGTAGGTTGTCGTTATTGATGAGTATTACAGACGATTGTCTCACACACCAGGTAGGTTGTCGTTATTGATGAGTATTACAGAAGATTGCCTCACACACCAGGTAGGTTGTCGTTATTGATGAGTATTACAGACGATTGTCTCACACACCAGGTAGGTTGTCGTTATTGATGAGTATTACGGAAGATTGCCTCACACACCAGGTAGGTTGTCGTTATTGATGAGTATTACGGAAGATTGCCTCACACACCAGGTAGGTTGTCGTTATTGATGAGTATTACGGAAGATTGCCTCACACACCAGGTAGGTTGTCGTTATTGATGAGTATTACAGAAGATTGCCTCACACACCAGGTAGGTTGTCGTTATTGATGAGTATTACGGAAGATTGCCTCACACACCAGGTAGGTTGTCGTTATTGATGAATATTATGGACGATTGTCTCACACACCAGGTAGGTTGTCGTTATTGATGAGTATTACGGATGATTGCCTCACAAACCAGATCTCATCTCCAGGTGGAATCCATCGGCGTGAGTGTGAGAGAGCTCTCGAGATCTCATCTCCAGATGGAATCCATTGCCATGAGTGAGAGAGAGAGCTCTCGAGATCTCATCTCCAGGTGGAATCCATCGCCATGAGTGAGAGAGACCTCTCGAGATCTCATCTTCCAGATGGAATCCATCGCCATGAGTGAGAGAGACCTCAAGATCTCATCTCCAGATGGAATCCATCGCCGTGAGAGAGAAGAGGCTATGTGGATTGAAGTGTCATGCCATAGGACACCACCATGTGACAGGCTTCATACTCGCAACCCCTCAATTACTGAGGCGGATTCCATATCCTTTAAGCATAATTTTCTAGGCCATATAATACACATAGTACCCATTGAGGCCAGGCCCTTAGTACCCAGTGTTGTTTGGGGCCATCCAGGTAACTTAGACTTGCAGCCACTGAACAATTGACATTGCTTCATAGTACTTGTGGGATATTTGTAAAAATAACAAAGCAGAGCAGATTGCCTTTGTTTTATTAAACAACTGTGCTAATTAAAAAGTAATTTACTATTCATGAAATACTCTCATTAGTTTAACAGGCAAACACCAATAAATAATTCACTTCAACATGGGTGTAATTGCATTGTGCAGTAATTCAGGCAACTATCTGTTTTTATCTGCTTCTCAGCTATGTTGGATTTTAGAAATCTTCTCTGCCTACATAAAAGAAGTATGATTTGTGGGGTGAATTAAATATTTAAACTTATCCGAAGTTTTACAGTAAATACGGTATATAGTGTATTTTGTGGTGTTGGCGTGGTTATTGGATGTAAGAAATAGTATTTAGGGGAATAAGCATTATACAGTATAATTTGTTCGGTGAGTTGTAAGAAATCTTATGTACATAAATGAGTTTATAAAGTATAATATTCTGGGTTGGGTATGGCCAATGGTAAGACTAATCCAAAAGTATCGCCTTTAGTGTTTTAACGAATTTTCACGATATGTTGTTGCAAAATTTCACTGTCCCCCGGTTGTACATGGTGGTTATTGTATAAATATTGCATTCCTGATTGGGCAATATGAAAAATATTACCCTGAGAACATGAATATTAACCGAGGTATCAGCCAAGGTGTATGTTCATGTTTCGTCGAGAGGTGATATTTTTCATATTGCCCACTCAAGAATGCAATATTTATTTTATTATACCGAACCCAGGTACAAGTATTTGAAAAGCAAACATTAATTAATCAGAAAATTACATTATGACCAGTACATTTATCAAAATAGGTAATTTTGTCTACAAATAGTAACATTACTGGCAAAAAGTGCAGATCCTGATGAGACGGCTCGTCATGAGCCGGCTCATCTGGATCTACACTTTTTGTAAGCCTATTTAGAGGTCTGTGGTGTTGAAAGGGTTAACTTGTCTGAATCTGTTAGTATCTAGAAGCTTTTATATATTTATATATATATTGTTTTTAGCAATATCCCAGTGAGCGTTTTACTGATTCAGACTGGAAGCCAAAAGTAGTAAATATTACCGAATATATTGACCAGTTAATATTACCGAATATATTGACCGGTTAATATTACCGAATATATTGACCAGTTAATATTACCGAATATATTGACCGGTTAATATTACCGAATATATTGACCAGTTAATATTACCGAATATATTGACCGGTTAATATTACCAAATATATTGACCAGTTAATATTACCGAATATATTGACCGGTTAATAATACCGAATATATTGACCGGTTAATATTACCGAATATATTGACCAGTTAATATTACCGAATGTATTGACCGGTTAATAATACCGAATATATTGACCGGTTAATATTACCGAATATATTGACCAGTTAATATTACCGAATGTATTGACCAGTTAATATTACCGAATATATTGACCGGTTAATATTACCGAAAATATTGACCGTTAATATTACCGAATATATTGACCAGTTAATATTACCGAATATATTGACCAGTTAATATTACCGAATATATTGACCAGTTAATATTACCGAATGTATTGACCGGTTAATAATACCGAATATATTGACCGGTTAATATTACCGAATATATTGACCAGTTAATATTACCGAATGTATTGACCAGTTAATATTACCGAATATATTGACCGGTTAATATTACCGAAAATATTGACCGTTAATATTACCGAATATATTGACCAGTTAATATTACCGAATATATTGACCAGTTAATATTACCGAATATATTGACCAGTTAATATTACCGAATGTATTGACCGGTTAATAATACCGAATATATTGACCGGTTAATATTACCGAATATATTGACCAGTTAATATTACCGAATGTATTGACTGGTTAATATTACCGAATATATTGACCGGTCAATATTATCTCGGAGGTGTATAGTAAATAATATTAATTGTTGGTCTATGGGAATTATGCATTGAGTAATCATGTGAGGAATAATAGTATTAATAAAGCACTTATAATATCGTGTAATGACAATCAACTCGTGCATGAGTGAAGTATTGCCTGTGTGTATCTGTCGGGGTAATTAATCACTTATAATATCGTGTAATGACAATCAACTCGTGCATGAGTGAAGTATTGCCAGTGTGTATCTGTCGGGGTAATTAATCACTTATAATATCGTGTAATGACAATCAACTCGTGCATGAGTGAAGTATTGCCAGTGTGTATCTGTCGGGGTAATTAATCACTTATAATATCATGTAATGACAATCAACTCGTGCATGAGTGAAGTGTTGCCGGTGTGTATCTGTCGGGGTAATTAATCACTTATAATATCGTGTAATGACAATCAACTCGTGCATGGGTGAAGTGTTGCCGGTGTGTATCTGTCGGGGTAATTAATCACTTATAATATCGTGTAATGACAATCAACTCGTGCATGAGTGAAGTATTGCCTGTGTATCTGTCGGGGTAATTAATCACTTATAATATCGTGTAATGACAATCAACTCGTGCATGAGTGAAGTATTGCCTGTGTGTATCTGTCGGGGTAATTAATCACTTATAATATCGTGTAATGACAATCAACTCGTGCATGAGTGAAGTATTGCCTGTGTGTATCTGTCGGGGTAATTAATCACTTATAATATCGTGTAATGACAATCAACTCGTGCATGGGTGAAGTGTTGCCGGTGTGTATCTGTCGGGGTAATTAATCACTTATAATATCGTGTAATGACAATCAACTCGTGCATGAGTGAAGTATTGCCTGTGTGTATCTGTCGGGGTAATTAATCACTTATAATATCGTGTAATGACAATCAACTCGTGCATGAGTGAAGTATTGCCGGTGTGTATCTGTCGGGGTAATTAATCACTTATATATGTTGACATCAACTCGTGCATGGGTGAAGTGTTGCCGGTGTGTATCTGTCGGGATTAATCACTTTAATCACTTTATATCGTGATACAATCAACTGTGCATGATGAAGTATTGCCTGTGTGTATCTGTCGGGGTATTATCATTTATCTGTAGAAATCAACCGTGCATGGTGAGTTGCCGGTGTGTATTGTCGGGGTATATCACTTATAATATCGTGTAATGACAATCAACTCGTGCATGAGTGAAGTATTGCCTGTGTGTATCTGTCGGGGTAATTAATCACTTATAATATCGTGTAATGACAATCAACTCGTGCATGAGTGAAGTATTGCCTGTGTGTATCTGTCGGGGTAATAAATCACTTATAATATCGTGTAATGACAATCAACTCGTGCATGAGTGAAGTATTGCCAGTGTGTATCTGTCGGGGTAATAAATCAATACTTCTCTATACTATTATATATATTACGGTATTATTACCGGATTATGGTGTTATTACCGGATTACTACACACGTTTTATTATCTCTGGGATTATGAATCATAGCCAAGAAAGGTACACAGCTTACAGTAGTCACTAGTTGTGGACAAGCCCCATAATATGTTTACTTACAATATGCTAAATAAATATTGAGATATTCTAATGAGCGAATGATTAGAATTTGTGACTACTGCCAGTTTCCAAAAATATTTTATTCAGATTTTTAAGTCCAAATTTGATGATTAACCGCACAAATGAACATACTATATAAATGTCTGTTCATGCTTATTTATGTATAATATTGTCAATAACGTTGCAAATTGTGGTTGATACATTTGCATAGGAAGTGTAGTTTTTGAATTTGTGGTGAGATAAACTCAATATGAGCCTTTAATGTTGTATTGAGATTTCAGTAGAGCATCAGACTGTGTCTACTGTTGTAGAGCATCAAGCTGTGTCTACTGTTGTAGAGCATCAAGCTGTGTCTACTGTTGTAGAGCATTAAACTGTGTCTACTGTTGTAGAGCATCAAGCTGTGTCTACTGTTGTAGAGCATCAAGCTGTGTCTACTGTTGTAGAGCATCAAGTGGTGTCTACTGTTGTAGAGCATCAGACTGTGTCTACTGTTGTAGAGCATCAAGCTGTGTCTACTGTTGTAGAGCATCAAGCTGTGTCTACTGTTGTAGAGCATCAAGCTGTGTCTACTGTTGTAGAGCATCAAACTGTGTCTACTGTTGTAGAGCATCACACTGTGTCTACTGTTGTAGAGCATCAAGCTGTGTCTACTGTTGTAGAGCATCAAGCTGTGTCTACTGTTGTAGAGCATCAAGCTGTGTCTACTGTTGTAGAGCATCAAGCTGTGTCTACTGTTGTAGAGCATCAAGCTGTGTCTACTGTTGTAGAGCATCAAGCTGTGTCTACTGTTGTAGAGCATCAAACTGTGTCTACTGTTGTAGAGCATCAAGCTGTGTCTACTGTTGTAGAGCATCAAACTGTGTCTACTGTTGTAGAGCATCAAGCTGTGTCTACTGTTGTAGAGCATCAAGCTGTGTCTACTGTTGTAGAGCATCAAGCTGTGTCTACTGTTGTAGAGCATCAATCTGTGTCTACTGTTGTAGAGCATCAAGCTGTGTCTACTGTTGTAGAGCATCAAGCTGTGTCTACTGTTGTAGAGCATCAAGCTGTGTCTACTGTTGTAGAGCATCAAGCTGTGTCTACTGTTGTAGAGCATCAAGCTGTGTCTACTGTTGTAGAGCATCAAGCTGTGTCTACTGTTGTAGAGCATCAAGCTGTGTCTACTGTTGTAGAGCATCAAGCTGTGTCTACTGTTGTAGAGCATCAAGCTGTGTCTACTGTTGTAGAGCATCAAGCTGTGTCTACTGTTGTAGAGCATCAAGCTGTGTCTACTGTTGTAGAGCATCAAGCTGTGTCTACTGTTGTAGAGCATCAAACTGTGTCTACTGTTGTATAGCATCAAACTGTGTCTACTGTTGTAGAGCATCAAGCTGTGTCTACTGTTGTAGAGCATCAAACTGTGTCTACTGTTGTATAGCATCAAACTGTGTCTACTGTTGTAGAGCATCAAGCTGTGTCTACTGTTGTAGAGCATCAAGCTGTGTCTACTGTTGTATAGCATCAAACTGTGTCTACTGTTGTATAGCATCAAACTGTGTCTACTGTTGTATAGCATCAAACTGTGTCTACTGTTGTATAGCATCAAGCTGTGTCTACCGTTGTATAGCATCAAACTGTGTCTACTGTTGTATAGCATCAAACTGTGTCTACTGTTGTATAGCATCAAACTGTGTCTACTGTTGTATAGCATCAAACTGTGTCTACTGTTGTAGAGCATCAAGCTGTGTCTACTGTTGTAGAGCATCAAGCTGTGTCTACTGTTGTAGAGCATCAAACTGTGTATACTGTTGTAGAGCATCAAACTGTGTCTACTGTTGTAGAGCATCAAGCTGTGTCTACTGTTGTAGAGCATCAATCTGTGTCTACTGTTGTAGAGCATCAAACTGTGTCTACTGTTGTAGAGCATCAAGCTGTGTCTACTGTTGTAGAGCATCAAGCTGTGTCTACTGTTGTAACTTGTAGTGCATCAAACTGTGTCTACTGTTGTAGAGCATCAAGCTGTGTCTACTATTGTAGAGCATCAAGCTGTGTCTACTGTTGTAGAGCATCAAGCTGTGTCTACTGTTGTAGAGCATCAAGCTGTGTCTACTGTTGTAGAGCATTAAACTGTGTCTACTGTTGTAGAGCATCAAGCTGTGTCTACTGTTGTAGAGCATCAAGCTGTGTCTACTGTTGTATAGCATCAAACTGTGTCTACTGTTGTAGAGCATCAAACTGTGTCTACTGTTGTAGAGCATCAAGCTGTGTCTACTGTTGTAGAGCATCAAGCTGTGTCTACTGTTGTAGAGCATCAAGCTGTGTCTACTGTTGTAGAGCAAGCTGTGTCTACTGTTGTAGAGCATCAAGCTGTGTCTACTGTTGTAGTGCATCAAGCTGTGTCTACTGTTGTAGAGCATCAAACTGTGTCTACTGTTGTATAGCATCAAGCTGTGTCTACTGTTGTATAGCATCAAGCTGTGTCTACTGTTGTAACTTGTAGTGCATCAAACTGTGTCTACTGTTGTAGAGCATCAAGCTGTGTCTACTGTTGTAGAGCATCAAGCTGTGTCTACTGTTGTATAGCATCAAGCTGTGTCTACTGTTGTAGAGCATCAAGCTGTGTCTACTGTTGTAGAGCATCAAGCTGTGTCTACTGTTGTAGAGCATCAAGCTGTGTCTACTGTTGTAGAGCATCAAGCTGTGTCTACTGTTGTAGAGCATCAAGCTGTGTCTACTGTTGTATAGCATCAAGCTGTGTCTACTGTTGTATAGTGCATCAAACTGTGTCTACTGTTGTAGAGCATCAAGCTGTGTCTACTGTTGTAGAGCATCAAGCTGTGTCTACTGTTGTATAGCATCAAGCTGTGTCTACTGTTGTAGAGCATCAAGCTGTGTCTACTGTTGTAGAGCATCAAGCTGTGTCTACTGTTGTAGAGCATCAAGCTGTGTCTACTGTTGTATAGCATCAAACTGTGTCTACTGTTGTATAGCATCAAACTGTGTCTACTGTTGTATAGCATCAAACTGTGTCTACTGTTGTATAGCATCAACTGTGTCTACTGTTGTATAGCATCAAACTGTGTCTACTGTTGTAGAGCATCAAGCTGTGTCTACTGTTGTATAGCATCAAACTGTGTCTACTGTTGTAGAGCATCAAGCTGTGTCTACTGTTGTATAGCATCAAACTGTGTCTACTGTTGTAGAGCATCAAGCTGTGTCTACTGTTGTATAGCATCAAACTGTGTCTACTGTTGTATAGCATCAAACTGTGTCTACTGTTGTATAGCATCAAACTGTGTCTACTGTTGTATAGCATCAAACTGTGTCTACTGTTGTATAGCATCAAACTGTGTCTACTGTTGTATAGCATCAAACTGTGTCTACTGTTGTAGAGCATCAAGCTGTGTCTACTGTTGTATAGCATCAAACTGTGTCTACTGTTGTAGAGCATCAAGCTGTGTCTACTGTTGTAGAGCATCAAACTGTGTCTACTGTTGTAGAGCATCAAGCTGTGTCTACTGTTGTAGAGCATCAAGCTGTGTCTACTGTTGTAGAGCATCAAGCTGTGTCTACTGTTGTAGAGCAAACTGTGTCTACTGTTGTAGAGCATCAAGCTGTGTCTACTGTTGTAGAGCATCAAACTGTGTCTACTGTTGTAGAGCATCAAACTGTGTCTACTGTTGTAGAGCATCAAGCTGTGTCTACTGTTGTAGAGCATCAAACTGTGTCTACTGTTGTAGAGCATCAAGCTGTGTCTACTGTTGTAGAGCATCAAACTGTGTCTACTGTTGTAGAGCATCAAGCTGTGTCTACTGTTGTAGAGCATCAAGCTGTGTCTACTGTTGTAGAGCATCAAGCTGTGTCTACTGTTGTAGAGCATCAAGCTGTGTCTACTGTTGTATAGCATCAAACTGTGTCTACTGTTGTAGAGCATCAAGCTGTGTCTACTGTTGTATAGCATCAAACTGTGTCTACTGTTGTAGAGCATCAAGCTGTGTCTACTGTTGTATAGCATCAAACTGTGTCTACTGTTGTAGAGCATCAAGCTGTGTCTACTGTTGTAGAGCATCAAGCTGTGTCTACTGTTGTAGAGCATCAAGCTGTGTCTACTGTTGTAGAGCATCAAGCTGTGTCTACTGTTGTAGAGCATCAAGCTGTGTCTACTGTTGTAGAGCATCAAGCTGTGTCTACTGTTGTAGAGCATCAAGCTGTGTATACTGTTGTAGAGTATCAAGCTGTGTCTACTGTTGTAGAGCATCAAGCTGTGTCTACTGTTGTAGAGCATCAAACTGTGTCTACTGTTGTATAGCATCAAACTGTGTCTACTGTTGTAGAGCATCAAGCTGTGTCTACTGTTGTAGAGCATCAAACTGTGTCTACTGTTGTATAGCATCAAACTGTGTCTACTGTTGTAGAGCATCAAGCTGTGTCTACTGTTGTAGAGCATCAAGCTGTGTCTACTGTTGTATAGCATCAAACTGTGTCTACTGTTGTATAGCATCAAACTGTGTCTACTGTTGTATAGCATCAAACTGTGTCTACTGTTGTATAGCATCAAGCTGTGTCTACTGTTGTATAGCATCAAACTGTGTCTACTGTTGTATAGCATCAAACTGTGTCTACTGTTGTATAGCATCAAACTGTGTCTACTGTTGTATAGCATCAAACTGTGTCTACTGTTGTAGAGCATCAAGCTGTGTCTACTGTTGTAGAGCATCAAGCTGTGTCTACTGTTGTAGAGCATCAAACTGTGTATACTGTTGTAGAGCATCAAACTGTGTCTACTGTTGTAGAGCATCAAGCTGTGTCTACTGTTGTAGAGCATCAATCTGTGTCTACTGTTGTAGAGCATCAAACTGTGTCTACTGTTGTAGAGCATCAAGCTGTGTCTACTGTTGTAGAGCATCAAGCTGTGTCTACTGTTGTAACTTGTAGTGCATCAAACTGTGTCTACTGTTGTAGAGCATCAAGCTGTGTCTACTATTGTAGAGCATCAAGCTGTGTCTACTGTTGTAGAGCATCAAGCTGTGTCTACTGTTGTAGAGCATCAAGCTGTGTCTACTGTTGTAGAGCATCAAGCTGTGACTACTGTTGTAGAGCAAGCTGTGTCTACTGTTGTAGAGCATCAAGCTGTGTCTACTGTTGTATAGCATCAAGCTGTGTCTACTGTTGTAGAGCATCAAACTGTGTCTACTGTTGTAGAGCATCAAGCTGTGTCTACTGTTGTAGAGCATCAAGCTGTTTCTACTGTTGTAGAGCATCAAACTGTGTCTACTGTTGAGATTTCAGTAGAGCATCAGACTGTGTCTACTGTTGGTTTGTAGAGCATCAGACTGTGTCTACTGTTGAGATTTCAGTAGAGCATCAGACTGTGTCTACTGTTGAGATTTCAGTAGAGCATCAGACTGTGTCTACTGTTGTGTGTTCCTGCAATCCTGAATCCATAAAAAAATGTTTCTGCAAACATTTAAAGAACATATAATATCCCCCTGTAGCCACTATTTGGATAAGAATCCAGCAAGTAATGTATAATGTTTATTTGCATGTTGACTATCAACATTCCAACATGTGAACTATTTATATGCGAGAGATAATTACTAGAAAGCTTCCATCAAGGAAGTAAAAATCAGCATACTCATATGCATTATGCAGTTATGTCATTAAATATAACTATAAAATCTTACATCCCACCCCCACCCTTCCTCCCCCACCCTTCCTCCCCCACCCACATAATTGTGCTGATGACTTCTTGTAACATGTATATATATATGGCAATGAACATTCTGTGATATTACTATTGTTAATTGGGGCGTATTGTGACGTAAACACTGTAACAAATGTACAATAAAACCTTACATAACATGTGGGATGTAGCTGGAAACGATGTGATTTATTTGTTTAGTTTGTGATATAATATATATTGTTTACGGGGAATAATGACATTGCAATTTCTTCTTGTTGCAGAATGTTACCAAGGGTGCCAGAAACAAGATTGTTCTCAGTATTAAAAAACTCCAGGAACGTCAGGATGTCCTACAAAACCTAGAAAGGGTAATTAACATTTTCAAGTTTATCTTGGCTCGCTAGCCAAACAAGTTCTTACACAGTCAGGCTGTTCAAGCTAATCTCATTCCTATTCTCTGGAATCCATCGTCTCTTTTTTATATATACTAAGTCGGTCTGTCATGGAGACAAGTTCTCTCACAAATTGTCCATTATCTTGTAGCTGGATGGTCACATGTGTCTAGGTAATTAGATGAACCGGCCTAGTTTTGTATGTCAAGAGGCACATGAAGCAATACTCTGTCATGTGTAAGACTGGAGTAGGTTGGATAAATGTCACAGTGGAAGTCGTGATAGCGCAGTGGATGCGCGTTCGCTTCAGGTGCGAAAGGTCCGGAGTTCGAGCCCCACTGGAGCCGTTACGATTGTGCCCTTAGGCAAGGCATTTAAATTCCACGTTGCCTCTTCTCTCTCCCTCGTGGTGATGGATTCCATCAGGAATGAGGTCTCGAGAGTGATTTATATAAGTTGAAATAACTTGTTTCGCAATCGAGCTAAAATAAATTTGTATAAACTAAATGTCACAGGATTTGACTGAACTTTCTGATTTTCTAATAAACATCTATGTTTTTGAAGGATGTTCTTGCCCGGTCCATAACTTTGTTTTTCATGTGTTTAGCACAATTCCTAGATATTCTGTGGCATGCAAGAATGATGGTTCCGGGCTTAAGGTCAAGCTCAGATGTCAGCCAATGAATAGCTCAGCTGTCGCCCATAGATTATTTCAGCTGTCGAAAGTTGCATAGCTCAACTGAGCTGCCAGCCATAGCATAGCTCAGCTGTAACCCTTAGAATACTTCAGCTGTCATCGTATGATCGTAGAATACTTCAGCCATCAGTCAGTCATAGAGTAGTTCAACTGTCAACCATAGCATAGCTCAGATGTCAGTCAATGAATAGTTCAACTGTCAACCATAGCATAGCTCAGATGTCAGTCAATGAATAGTTCAGCTGCCACCCATAGCATATTTCAACCATAGAATAATACAACTGTCAACCATAGCATAGCTCAGATGTCAGTCAATGAATAGTTCAGCTGCCACCCATAGCATATTTCAACCATAGAATAGTTCAACTGTCAACCATAGCATAGCTCAGATGTCAGTCAATGAATAGTTCAGCTGCCACCCATAGCATATTTCAACCATAGAATAGTTCAACTGTCAACCATAGCATAACTCAGCTCAGCTAGCTGTCAGCCATAGCTCAGCTGTTACCATTAGACTATATTTCAACTGTCAGCCGTAGAATACTTCAGCTGTCAACCATAGAATAGTTCAGCTGTTGACCATAGCATAGATCAGCTCTCAACCATAGCATAGCTCTGCTGTCAACCTTAGACTATTTCAGCTGTCAGTGTCAGCCATTGAATACTTCAACTGGCAAACCTAACACGGTTCAGCTGTCCGTCATAGAATAATTCCAATTGTGAACTGTAGTGTAGCTCAGATACCAGTCATTGAATATTTCAGCTGTCAACTGTAGAATGATTCAACTATCAACTGTAGCATAGCTAAGCTGTCAGCCATAGCATAACACAGCTGTCACTCTTAGAATATTTCAGCTGTCAGCCATAGAATACTTCAGCTGTACCATACTGTAGCTCAGCTGTCAGCCATAGCATGATTTAGCTGTTACCCTTAGAATATTTCAAATTTCAGCCATAGCATACTTTAGCTGTCAACCATAGTTTTGTTCAGCTGTCAGCCATATAATAGTTCAGCTGTCAACCATGGCACTGTTCAGCTGTCAGTCATAGAATAGTTCAGCTGTCAACTGACTGATTGCATGAATGAGACAGACATGTAAAATTTGATGTAACATCTCATCCTACTATTTGTGAGGTTTAATGTGTTTATTTATCAATTTACCTCCACTTAATGTTGTTCAATGGTCCATTCTATAATTCATGACTTCACATTGATAAACTCCTACATGGAAGTCTGTTAGAGTGTTGCATTTGTTATTTTTCAGTATAGTGAAAAGTGTGTTAATCTATATATTCGGCCTCTAGTTTAAATATTCTTAATGGTTGAATGAATGAACATTGGTGAAAGTTGGTGATAAATACTTTAATAAACTTACAAACATGATGTTTTATCTTTTACAGTGTTTTATTTGATAAATAAATATGATAGTATAGGCTTCATCAAGCTTATCTTGTACACAAACAAAATATTTCTTCACTCCCACCACTTCCCCATCCATAAGAAAATCTGATTGCAAATCAATGGAGGCTCATGGAGAATGGTCGGTCGGTCGGTCGGTCGGTCGGTCGGTCGGTCGGGCTGTCTGTCTGTCTGTCTGTCTGTCTGTCTGTCTGTCTGTCTGTCTGTCTGTCTGTCTGTCTGTCTGTCTGTCTGTCTGTCTGTCTGTCTGTCTGTCTGTCTGTGTATTCACATGTTTGTCATTACATGTACATGCAAATTCTTTTCAGGAAGTAATCATTCTCTACAGAATTCTCTGTTTAACACTTTGCATGCTGGATAAAAACAAAGGCTATAAATAGTTCAAATAGTTGTAGCAGACAACAATTCATTAATGTGTTTTTCTTCTGTGTAGCTGGATATATGTCTTGGAATTTCATTAGAATTGTGTTTTTATTGCATATTTTTAATGCAATTACATATTTGACTTATTTTCACTGATATCGGGCAGAGTTAATAACATGCTGACCTTGAACTCGGTTCATTCAAGGTCATTGGTCGACTTGATCCAAACCATAATATATACTGAACTAAGCTTCCAACTAGTCCACTCGATTCTTGTCATGTATATGGGATATAAAATATCAAATAACGGTTATTTATCATTGGGTACAAATTCATTATGCATAAATCACGAGTCAATCAAGAATTGAATTCAAAATTTATATAATAGATGCATTTCATTTTTTGACACTGTACTGCGACTACCTGTCAATTCCAAATTTGTAGTTACTTTGCAAGTGTGATCAGTATCGGGTATGTCCTCCCATCAGCATGATTCACTTCTGCATATGGACGATCGAACATTGGCTAGATCAATAGTAGACCACTCCGGGATGAGTATTTGCTCCAGGTCATGCACACATGTCGCCCAAACACCTTAGGCACCTTGAATACAGAGAAAAATAATTGTGCAACGGTTTCAGTACATGTACCATCCATCCTCGCCTATAAGGCATCCTCGCCTATAGGGCATCCTCACCTATAGGGCATCCTCGCCTATAGGGCATCCTCGCCTGTAGGGTATCCTCACCTATAGGGCATCCTCACCTATAGGGTATCCTCACCTATAGGGCATCCTCACCTATAGGGTATCCTCGCCTATAGGACATTCTCGCCTATAGGGCATCCTCACCTATAGGGCATCCTCACCTATAGGGCATCCTCACCTATAGGGCATCCTCACCTATAGGGCATCCTCGCCTATAGGGCATCCTCACCTATAGGGCATCCTCGCCTATAGGGCATCCTCGCCTATAGGGCATCCTCGCCTATAGGACATCCTCACCTATAGGGCATCCTCGCCTATAGGGCATCCTCGCCTATAGGACATCCTCACCTATAGGGCATCCTCGCCTATAGGGCATCCTCACCTATAGGGCATCCTCACCTATAGGGCATCCTCACCTATAGGGCATCCTCACCTATAGAACATCCTCTCCTATAGGGCATCCTCGCCTATAGGGCATCCTCGCCTATAGGGCATCCTCGCCTATAGGGCATCCTCGCCTATAGGACATCCTCGCCTATAGGACATCCTCGCCTATAGGGCATCCTCGCCTATAGGGCATCCTCACCTATAGGGCATCCTCACCTATAGGGCATCCTCGCCTATAGGGCATCCTCGCCTATAGGGCATCCTCGCCTATAGGGCATCCTCGCCTATAGGGCATCCTCGCCTATAGGGCATCCTCGCCTATAGGGCATCCTCGCCTATAGGGCATCCTCGCCTATAGGGCATCCTCGCCTATAGGGCATCCTCGCCTATAGGGCATCCTCGCCTATAGGGCATAGTCACCTATAGGGCATCCTCACCTATAGGGCATCCTCACCTATAGGGTATCCTCGCCTATAGGGCATCGTCGCCTATAGGGCATAGTCGCCTATAGGGCATCCTCACCTATAGGGCATCCTCACCTATAGGGTATCCTCGCCTATAGGGCATCCTCACCTATAGGGCATCCTCGCCTATAGGGCATCCTCGCCTATAGGGCATCCTCGCCTATAGGGCATAGTCTCCTATAAGGCATTCTCTCCTATAAGGCATCCTCGCCTATAGGGCATCCTCGCCTATATGGCATCCTCACCTAAGATGAGACTGGTTGATAAAATGGACACCAGACCCTGTATCAATTACATGTTTTGTCAGTGCAGGTTGTTATTTTTTTATCTTTTTCTCAGTGTCGGAGTGCTTTCTTTTCTAAAACGTAATTATGGATATTTTTTTAAATTAGTTTGTTAGCACTCGCTTATAAGACAGTAAGCCACTTTGAGGCCATAATCTCATTATCTGGTAGTAAAAAATGTGTCTTATAGGTGAGTATGGACGGTATTTGATTGAAATGGCACACATAGCTTGCCAATCATTATATCTATATACTGGGTGATAGACATTGTTATCCAAGTGTTGGTGGTTCTCCTGTGTTTCGAGTGTTTGCATATTTATAAAGTGTTATACATCATAAATCCTTGTGTTTTAGCAATTTCGTTGTCTGCCTATGTTGTAATAATAATGTGTACATCTCTGCTAATATTGGTGCTTATTGACTTGTGTTGTTCCTACTCAGGATATAACTGAGGTTGGTTCCATCAAGAGCTGTATCACAGAGATGAAGGCTATGCTCAATGGTCCACTCAAAGCCTTCCCCAAGCCAGACACCGACCAGGGATCCCTCAATTCGCCAGGCTCCGGGGGCGATGCGGACAATACAATTGTTGTAGGAGATATCCCGGGCCAGTTTACACGCCTTATGACTAAAGGTAGGTGAACTAATCCCATTATTAGGGATCTATTTCAATCATACCAAATGATAAATACTTTCACAAGCAGAAAGTATTGTGTTATTATTATTATTATACCAGATTTGTATAGCACTCTTTTCATACAGAAATTATACGTTCAAAGGTGTTTAAAATTAATTTAGCATAGTAAGACATTTTTACAACATACAGTCAAACCTGTCTATAAAGGCCATCCATGGAAAGTAAAAAAGTGGCCTTTGTTGGCAGGTGGCCTCTCAATATATGGTTAAAATACATTGAAAATGGCTCGACGGGAGAGAAAAATGGTTGTCTTTAGAGACAGGTTTTTCATATGCGGCCTTTATTCGTAGGTGGCCTTTAGCACAGGTCTGACTGTACATTACAAATGTCAACATTAAGTAAGCAATTTGGTAGGAATAAAATATAAAAAACTAATAAAAATAACACTAATGTAAAATGTATAGCAAAAATGTTAAGAAAAGTACATAAAAGAATAAAGGTTAGGAATTAAAACGCAAAATGCTATAGATACACTAGCTTGTGGCATGTTAGTGGTGGTAGACTGCTGCACTAGCTTGTGGCATGTTAGTGTGGTAGACTGCTGCACTAGCTTGTGGCATGTTAGTGGTGGTAGACTGCTGCACTAGCTTGTGGCATGTTAGTGGTGGTAGACTGCTGCACTAGCTTGTGGCATGTTAGTGGTGGTAGACTGCTGCACTAGCTTGTGGCATGTTAGTGGTGGTAGACTGCTGCACTAGCTTGTGGCATGTTAGTGGTGGTAGACTGCTGCACTAGCTTGTGGCATGTTAGTGGTGGTAGACTGCTGCACTAGCTTGTGGCATGTTAGTGGTGGTAGACTGCTGCACTAGCTTGTGGCATGTTAGTGGTGGTAGACTGCTGCACTAGCTTGTGGCATGTTAGTGGTGGTAGACTGCTACACTAGCTTGTGACATGTTAGTGATGGTAGACTGCTGCACTAGCTTGTGGCATGTTAGTGGTGGTAGACTGCTGCACTAGCTTGTGGCATGTTAGTGGTGGTAGACTGCTGCACTAGCTTGTGGCATGTTAGTGGTGGTAGACTGCTACACTAGCTTGTGGCATGTTAGTGGTGGTAGACTGCTGCACTAGCTTGTGGCATGTTAGTGCTGGTAGACTGCTACATTAGCTTGTGGCATGTTAGTGGTGGTAGACTGCTGCACTAGCTTGTGGCATGTTAGTGGTGGTAGACTGCTGCACTAGCTTGTGGCATGTTAGTGGTGGTAGACTGCTGCATGTTGTGTGTTGTGGTAGACTGCTCACTAGCTTGTGGCATGTTAGTGGTGGTAGACTGCTGCACTAGCTTGTGGCATGTTAGTGGTGGTAGACTGCTACACTAGCTTGTGGCATGTTAGTGGTGGTAGACTGCTGCACTAGCTTGTGGCATGTTAGTGCTGGTAGACTGCTACATTAGCTTGTGGCATGTTAGTGGTGGTAGACTGCTGCACTAGCTTGTGGCATGTTAGTGGTGGTAGACTGCTGCACTAGCTTGTGGCATGTTAGTGGTGGTAGACTGCTGCACAAACGTGCCTGAAACAATGATTGCAGTTATACCTTGCGTCTTCCTGCGACAAATGAAAGCTGGCCAGTCTCTTGTTTCTGCGTGTGTATGGACCCAAAAAACACACAAGAGACATACTGCAAATACCGTGTGGCCTAGTGGAGCAGGACGTTGAAGATTCGAAGTGTCTCGTATGCCCTACTGATGTTCATAAGAAGTGTCTCGTATGCCCTACTGATGTTCATAAGAAGATTGTCTTGTATGCCCTACTGATGTTCATAAGAAGTGTCTCGTATGCCCTACTGATGTTCATAAGAAGATTGTCTTGTATGCCCTACTGATGTTCATAAGAAGTGTCTCGTATGCCCTACTGATGTTCATAAGAAGTTTCTCGTATGCCCTACTGATGTTCATAAGAAGTGTCTCGTATGCCCTACTGATGTTCATAAGAAGATTGTCTTGTATGCCCTACTGATGTTCATAAGAAGTGTCTCGTATGCCCTACTGATGTTCATAAGAATATTGTCTTGTATGCCCTACTGATGTTCATAAGAAGTGTCTCGTATGCCCTACTGATGTTCATAAGAAGTGTCTCGTATGCCCTACTGATGTTCATAAGAAGTGTCTCGTATGTCCTACTGATGTTCATAAGAAGTGTCTCGTATGCCCTACTGATGTTCATAAGAAGTGTCTCGTATGCCCTACTGATGTTCATAAGAAGTGTCTCGTATGCCCTACTGATGTTCATAAGAAGATTGTCTTGTATGCCCTACTGATGTTCATAAGAAGATTGTCTTGTATGCCCTACTGATGTTCATAAGAAGATTGTCTTGTATGCCCTACTGATGTTCATAAGAAGATTGTCTCGTATGCCCTACTGATGTTCATAAGAAGATTGTTTCATATGCCCTACTGATGTTCATAAGAAGATTGTCTCGTATGCCCTACTGATGATCATAGAAGTGTCTCGTACGTCAGAAATATCTACAGCTTTCAGTAGGGGCGACACTATAATAAACCAACTTTTTACGTTTTGCTGCAACAAACATTCTAGCTGCAGAAATCTCACTTGATTTGATACCTCATTTTGTGGACTTGTGTCAAACTTATTCTGTCAGCCTTCTTTATCAATACAGACTACTAGAGTTCCAAGCTAATCCCATGCGTTCTGTACTACCAGACATTGGTTCCCTTCGCAGAGAATGCTGATTCCTGACTTATAGTGAACATAACATATATTATTATAAAATTACATATCTTGGAATGAATGAACAAACTCCAATAAATTTAATTGAATGTTTCGTCCATGTTGGACTTCTTCAGGATTAATGCATATATTGTTTCAGTGTTCACTCAGCTGATGTTGACGAGTCCGTATGATGATGAAGGTCTCAACATGTACCTGCAGCTCATTGACAAGTCCATTAACCACGAGGTAGCTATATACACTGTGTTCTTCTTTGTACAAATCTCATTTGAAGATTGAAAATATAAACCTGGCCTGGATGTTATAAATACTTTTCTCCAATCTCAAACTCATGTCTCAAGCTTCTGATTGGTTGAGCCAAGAGCAAATAACCAATCAAAGTTTTTGAGCACGAGTTTGAGATCTGAGAAATGTTTATAACCTCGGGCTCGGATCTCAAAATGACAAAACTGAAGACTGTACGTGAACCTGACAGTTGATATGGACTGTAGTGTGGTTCCACAAAATACATGACCCATGCTTTTACATATTGCTAAGCCTATTAGCGCAATGGTAGCGAGGTCCCTTCAGGTGTGAGAGACCCGGAGTTCGCGCCAAGCAATAGCCGTTACGATTGAGCCCTTAGGCAAGGCACTTAAATTCCACATTGCTTCTTCTCTCTCCCTCGTGGCAATGGATTCCATCAGGAATGAGGTGTCGAGTGCGATTTATTTAACTAATGTTGTAAGAACTTGTTTTGCAATAGAACAGACAATAAATATATGTAAAACTTATGGCCTCCGCTTGTTGCCAATCACTGGCTTTTCACTTTAAGGGTATTGAACGCTACTGGTGTCGATTCTTTCCTGTTCTAGTGCAGCACTCCATTTATCTTATAGAACGTTGGTTGGGTATGTTATATTTCAAGCTTGCAGAATATTGATTGGATACTTTTGGTACATATTTCAAGCTTGCAGAATATTGATTGGATACTTTTGGTACATATTTCAAGCTTATAGAATATTGGTTGGATACTTTTGTTTGATATTTCAAGCTTACAGAAGGTTTGTTGGGTAATTTTGTTTGATATTTCAAGCTTACAGAAGGCTTGTTGGGTAATTTTGTTTGATATTTCAAGCTTACAGAAGGCTTGTTGGGTAATTTTGTTTGATATTTCAAGCTTACAGAAGGCTTGTTGGGTAATTTTGTTTGATATTTCAAGCTTACAGAAGGTTTGTTGGGTAATTTTGTTTGATATTTCAAGCTTACAGAAGGCTTGTTGGGTAATTTTGTTTGATATTTCAAGCTTACAGAAGGCTTGTTGGGTAATTTTGTTTGATATTTCAAGCTTACAGAAGGCTTGTTGGGTAATTTTGTTTGATATTTCAAGCTTACAGAAGGCTTGTTGGGTAATTTTGTTTGATATTTCAAGCTTACAGAAGGCTTGTTGGGTAATTTTGTTTGATATTTCAAGCTTACAGAAGGCTTGTTGGGTAATTTTGTTTGATATTTCAAGCTTACAGAAGGCTTGTTGGGTAATTTTGTTTGATATTTCAAGCTTACAGAAGGCTTGTTGGGTAATTTTGTTTGATATTTCAAGCTTACAGAAGGCTTGTTGGGTAATTTTGTTTGATATTTCAAGCTTACAGAAGGCTTGTTGGGTAATTTTGTTTGATATTTCAAGCTTACAGAAGGCTTGTTGGGTAATTTTGTTTGATATTTCAAGCTTACAGAAGGCTTGTTGGGTAATTTTGTTTGATATTTCAAGCTTACAGAAGGCTTGTTGGGTAATTTTGTTTAATATTTCAAGCTTACAGAAGGCTTGTTGGGTAATTTTGTTTCAAACTACGATTTATATTACAGGCATTCTCTCAGAAGCAGAAGAGATTGCTCGACTCATTCAAGCAACAAGCGCGGAAGATCTGGCAACCAGCACCCGTCAAATACACGTACGATAAAAAACCACGGCCAAAGTAAGTTTATCATTCCTCGATCTTGCAATCGGCGCCTGTCCAATTCATTATTTCAATTGTTGTAAATAATCATGTACATGATAGAAAATAAATATGTTTAAACCAATCGGCGACTCTTCGGTATTCACCTACGATACAAAAATTATGCGACCTAAGTAAGTTTATTCTCTTGGTCAATAATTCACAAGCTAGATTGGCTGAGTAGAATAGGGATAGTGGATTTTATTAACTCACCGGAGCATGCTCAATGTGATATATTGACTGCACGTGCTGAGATATATTGAATGCACGTGCTGAGATATATTGAATGCACGTGCTGATCGTCGGACAACAATTACCTGGATGAGCATTATTAATATTAAACTAGTACATAAATATGTATTGCCTCTAGATCATGGACAAGTTTGAGAAAGGACCAAATGGTCCTCTGAATTAGGGCCCTACTATCCGATTAGCGCAGTGGTTAACAAGCTCGCTTCTCACCAATGCAACCTGGGTTTGATCCTCGGACCGGAAAGTATGTGAGATGGTATGGTGGACGCCAGATCGGACAGGTGGGTTTTCTCCAGGTACTCCGGTTTCCTCCCACACGACACGACTGACCACATTTACTCTTTCATCCGTGCCAACGAGAGTGATTTTATATAAGTTGTTAAAACTGTTGCGCTTCATCTTGCTTCATACTATGAGTTAGTTGTAAACATAATGTTGCCTTGTGATTTTGCCCTTGTTTGTAATTACAATATCCCTAGATTAAATAGTATACATGATTATTTATATTGTCTTAGTTGGGGTAACACATTTCCAGTGGGTACTACATACAATCGGCCGATACAGAGACAAGGTGTGAAGACGTCACCAAAGCCTCCACTACAGGGTGCCATGCAGTGGAGTTTCGGGGCCAAGCGGTCCCTAGTGGGTGGTACCAGTACGGGACATCTACAGTTACAGAGAAATAACTCCCACAATACAACGGTCTTCTCACATCCCGGACTCGTGGAGGTACATATAAGATATGCATACAATATCTTGCGTCTCGGACATGGGCCTTGTCTGTTGCATACTGGGCCTCCTTGGCAAAGTGGTTACGGTAGTTGACTTCAAATCGCTTGCTCCTCACCACTTAGGTTCGAATCCCACTCAGGGTGTCAAATTCTTTCAAGTGAGGAAGATATCCAACTGACTTGCGGAAGGTTGGTGGTTCTACCTGTGTGCCCGTTCGTGCCTGAAGTACTGCTCGGAGGGGCATTCGTTGTCTTCCTCTACCAATAATAGCTGGAAAGTCTGCTTATGATCTAAGCTGTTGATTCGACGTTAAACCCCAAAAGCAAACAAAACAATTGTAAATGTGACATTATCTTGTTTTGGGTACTCCGGTTTTCCTCCCACACAAAGGACCAAATATATGTTACTGGGTACTCCGGTATCCTCCCACACAAAGGACCAAATATATGTTACTGGGTACTCCGGTATCCTCCCACACAAAGGACCAAATATATGTTACTGGGTACTCCGGTATCCTCCCACACAAAGGACCAAATATATGTTACTGGGTACTCCTGTTTCCTCCTACACAAAGGACCAAATATATGTTACTGGGTACTCCGGTTTCCTCCCACACAAAGGACCAAATATATGTTACTGGGTACTCCTGTTTCCTCCTACACAAAGGACCAAATATATGTTACTGGGTACTCCGGTATCCTCCCACACAAAGGACCAAATATATGTTACTGGGTACTCCGGTTTCCTCCCACACAAAGGACCAAATATATGTTACTGGGTACTCCGGTTTCCTCCTACACAAAGGACCAAATATATGTTACTGGGTACTCCTGTTTCCTCCCACACAAAGGACCAAATATATGTTACTGGGTACTCCGGTTTCCTCCTACACAAAGGACCAAATATATGTTACTGGGTACTCCTGTTTCCTCCCACACAAAGGACCAAATATATGTTACTGGGTACTCCGGTTTCCTCCTACACAAAGGACCAAATATATGTTACTGGGTACTCCTGTTTCCTCCCACACAAAGGACCAAATATATGTTACTGGGTACTCCGGTTTCCTCCTACACAAAGGACCAAATATATGTTACTGGGTACTCCTGTTTCCTCCCACACAAAGGACCAAATATATGTTACTGGGTACTCCGGTTTCCTCCTACACAAAGGACCAAATATATGTTACTGGGTACTCCTGTTTCCTCCCACACAAAGGACCAAATATATGTTACTGGGTACTCCGGTTTCCTCCCACACAAAGGACCAAATATATGTTACTGGGTACTCCTGTTTCCTCCCACACAAAGGACCAAATATATGTTACTGGGTACTCCGGTTTCCTCCCACACAAAGGACCAAATATATGTTACTGGGTACTCCTGTTTCCTCCCACACAAAGGACCAAATATATGTTACTGGGTACTCCGATATCCTCCCACACAAAGGACCAAATATATGTTACTGGGTACTCCTGTTTCCTCCCACACAAAGGACCAAATATATGTTACTGGGTACTCCGATTTCCTCCCACACAAAGGACCACATATATGTTACTGGGTACTCCTGTTTCCTCCCACACAAAGGACCAAATATATGTTACTGGGTACTCCTGTTTCCTCCCACACAAATGACCACATATATGTTACTGGGTACTCCTGTTTCCTCCCACACAAAGGACCAAATATATGTTACTGGGTACTCCGGTTTCCTCCCACACAAAGGACCAAATATATGTTACTGGGTACTCCGGTTTCCTCCCACACAAAGGACAAATATATGTTACTGGGTACTCCGTTTCCTCCCACACAAGGACCAATATATGTTACTGGGTACTCCGGTTTCCTCCCACACAAAGGACAATATATGTTACTGGGTACTCCGGTTTCCTCCCACACAAAGGACAATATATGTTATTGGGTACTCCGGTTTCCTCCCACACAAATGACTGCATATATGTTACTGGGTACTCCAGTTTCCTCCCACACAAAGGACCACATATATGTTACTGGGTACTCCTGTTTCCTCCCACACAAAGGACCACATATATGTTACTGGGTACTCCGGTTTCCTCCCACACAAAGGACCAAATATATGTTACTGGGTACTCCGGTTTCCTCCCACACAAATGACCACATATATGTTATTGGGTACTCCGGTTTCCTCCCACACAAAGGACCAAATATATGTTACTGGGTACTCCTGTTTCCTCCCACACAAAGGACAATATATGTTACTGGGTACTCTGGTTTCCTCCCACACAAATGACCACATATATGTTACTGGGTACTCTGGTTTCCTCCCACACAAAGGACCACATATATGTTATTGGGTACTCTGGTTTCCTCCCACACAAATGACCACATATATGTTACTGGGTACTCCGGTTTCCTCCCACACAAATGACCACATATATGTTATTGGGTACTCTGGTTTCCTCCCACACAAATGACCGCATATATGTTACTGGGTACTCTGGTTTCCTCCCACACAAATGACCGCATATATGTTACTGGGTACTCCAGTTTCCTCCCACACAAAGGACAATATATATGTTACTGGGTACTCCTGTTTCCTCCCACACAAAGGACCACATATATGTTACTGGGTACTCCGATATCCTCCCACACAAAGGACCACATATATGTTATTGGGTACTCCGGTTTCCTCCCACACAAATGACTGCATATATGTTACTGGGTACTCCAGTTTCCTCCCACACAAAGGACCACATATATGTTACTGGGTACTCCAGTTTCCTCCCACACAAAGGACCACATATATGTTACTGGGTACTCCTGTTTCCTCCCACACAAAGGACCACATATATGTTACTGGGTACTCCGGTTTCCTCCCACACAAAGGACCAATATATGTTACTGGGTACTCCTGTTTCCTCCCACACAAAGGACCACATATATGTTACTGGGTACTCCGGTTTCTTCCCACACAAAGGATAACATATATGTTACTGGGTACTCCTGTTTCCTCCCACACAAAGGACCACATATATGTTACTGGGTACTCCGGTTTCCTCCCACACAAAGGACCAAATATATGTTACTGGGTACTCCTGTTTCCTCCCACACAAAGGACCACATATATGTTACTGGGTACTCCGGTTTCCTCCCACACAAAGGACCAAATATATGTTACTGGGTACTCCTGTTTCCTCCCACACAAAGGACCACATATATGTTACTGGGTACTCCTGTTTCCTCCCACACAAAGGACCACATATATGTTACTGGGTACTCCTGTTTCCTACCACACAAAGGACCACATATACGCTTTATATGTTTTCATACAAGGCAACGAGAGGGATTAAAATAAGTTGTTGCAGCTTGTTTCGTAATCATTGTAAAAAGAATAAAAGATTTAACATCCATTATCTTGTGTCATATCAGGTTACAGATATTTCGATAGTCTTGTAGATAAGCTTGAGCACATCAGTCGATATATAATATGGCCAGCGCCACGTGAATATGGGAACTCTGATATAAGGAACAAAAATGAAGCTGATATATTCTGTCTATATTACAATGTCTCGAAAATCTAATCCTGAAATAAGTCGATATGTTACCAAATGAGAAAGTTGTGACTTGTTTAGTGACACACATAGACAGAGTGACTTGTTTAGTGACACACATAGACAGAGTGACTTGTTTAGTGACACACATAGACAGAGTGACTTGTTTAGTGACACACATAGACAGAGTGACTTGTTTAGTGACACACATAGACAGAGTGACTTGTTTAGTGACACACATAGACAGATGTTTTTTTAAAAACGTTTGAAACGTTGTGCCAACAGTAATCACGTTCTATAATCTGTAATTTTTGTCGCTGATGATGTTGGTATTGTTTTACTATCAATTTAAAAAATGCATATAATTATATAAGATAAGACAATTCCTGTTGTTGACATCATCATTCCCATTTATAGTCCTCAAAAGTATGTGCACCTCGGGAGTTTGTTCCCACCTTCAAAAATAAAACTATGGCTACATTTAATCTTTGGTGTGGCATTTGTAGTCTTGTTGTATAGCGGTGGAATCGATACTCGGACAGGCCATATATGTAGCGTCCTTGAACAAGGCACACCTCACACACATTGCTTAGTACTGGTTAACCACTTGTGCGGGCCGTTACTCTTGTGCGGGCCGTTACTCTTGTGCAGGCCGTTACTCTTGTGCGGGCAGTTATCTCTTGTGCGGGCAGTTATCTCTGGTACGGGCCATTATCTAATGTTGTCAAAACTTGTGGTCCAAACCATTTGCGTCCGCCTCCGTGGTCGAGTGGTTAGGTCGCTGACTTGTATACCACTGTAACCTATCATCACTGATGGTCACGGGTTCGAGCCCCGCTCAGGCCGTGTCTCATTTATATGAAAAAGTTGGCAGTTTCTTACGGAGGTTGGTGCACCCAAGTACTGGTTAACCGCTGGAGCCTGCCCAGGAAAGGTGTTGTTAAGTAAACTGCCCGCCGGCGATATAGCCCAAAATGGTGCTGATGCAGGCGTAAAACCCGAAATATAACATAAAAAAAAATATAACATAACCAAACCATTTGCATTTTCATACTATGTATTGTATCGTTCTGTGCATAACATTAACTATGGATTTGCAATAAAATATGATTACACTAAACCACTATGTCAACAATGCCACCCAGTAAACCACGTCCAGGTCCCCTAATGGGGTTTAACATTAATGGAACACACATGCATGTTTTCTAACTGTACGGGAGACCACTGCGTCGCCGATGCACCGTATCTGTCAATGAATGATTAATACCCATAATGCCAAATAAGATCTCGTCAAAGCAAATGGAGGTAATGATTGAAATCTGTAGGACGTCAATGATACGATGGAATGCATTTGTACGTCCTCTAATTGTTACACACGCTAACATATACATGTTGGCAGCTCATGTGTATGCTTGCTCCGGGAACACCAACCATTTTGAACTCTGATTTTAAATTTTCTATTATTGGGACTCTGGTGGCACTTTATTTTCTATTGGTGAATTCTGACCTTGGATCTTCCGTTGAACTCTGACCGTGAATTTTTTGTTGTTGAACTCAGACTTTGTTTAATCTTTGACCTTAAATTTTCTGTTGTTGAACTCAGACTTTGTTTAATCTCTGACCGTGAATTTTATGTTGTTGAACTCAGACTTTGTTTAATCTCTGACCGTGAATTTTCTGTTGTTGAACTCGGACTTTGTTCAACACCTTTCATTCTGGATACATTTAAAGGCTTTTGCAAAAACCTAGGTCCAGATCAGCCGCGGTGTGACGCTGCGTGCTGATCAGGATCTATGTTGTTTGCTACATAACCAAGTGTCTTAGCAAGATCATCTGAATAGCAAACAGCATAGAGCCTGATCAGACGGCATGTTCCATGGCGGCTGATCTGGATCTATTTTCTTTGCAAATACTGTTTGAACGGTATCCAGAATCAAATGGGTTAAACTCTGACCATGAATTTTCAGTTGTTGAAATCTGACTTTGTTGTAAACTCTGACTGAATTTTCTGTTGTTGAAATCTGACTTTGTTGTAAACTCTTGACTGTGATTTTTCTTCCATTGAACTCTGACCTTGTATTTCAGCAATCTCTGAAGCAGCCTTTAACGAGAACCCAGTCTGCTCCACTGCGATCTCACAGTTTAATGTTCGGTGGTCTACAAACAACCGATTCTCAGGCCACGGACACGGAGATCAATGCCAGGCTCGACTCCCTGTGTAGGAGTGTCACCGAATGTGCTTTGGCTGGATCAGGTATGTTTGGATTAAAGGTGTATCTCGTTCTACGACCTTGCTCTGCTATTATGCCATAATTAATTAACTGTTACCCCCCTCAGCCTCGTCCTCTTTTTACAATGAATTTCAAAGCAATAAAAAATGTTGACCCTGCTGCAATTTGAATGAATTTTTTTAATAAGAAATGTAGGTACAGTCAAACCTGTCTTAAGCAGCCAGGTAAGGGAATCACAGAAAGTGGCTGCTTAGCACAGGTGGGTGCTTAAGAGGTTAAATGTATAATAAAGTAACATATTGGGAATCTGGAAACTGGCTGCTTAGCACAGGTGGCTGCTTAATAGTGGTTAAATGTATAATAAAGTAACATATTGGGAATCTGGAAACTGGCTGCTTAGCACAGGTGGCTGCTTAATAGTGGTTAAATGTATAATAAAGTAACATATTGGGAATCTGGAAACTGGCTGTTTAGCACAGGTGGCTGCTTAATAGTGGTTAAATGTATAATAAAGTAACATATTGGGAATCTGGAAACTGGCTGCTTAGCACAGGTGGCTGCTTAATAGAGGTTAAATGTATAATAAAGTAACATATTGGGAATCTGGAAACTGGCTGCTTAATGCAGGTGGCTGCTTAATAGAGGTTAAATGTATAATAAAGTAACATATTGGGAATCTGGAAACTGGCTGCTTATGCAGGTGGCTGCTTAATAGTGGTTAAATGTATAATAAAGTAACATATTTGGAAACTGGCTGCTTAATGCAGGTGGCTGCTTAATAGAGGTTAAATGTATAATAAAGTAACATATTGGGAATCTGGAAACTGGCTGCTTAATGCAGGTGGCTGCTTAATAGTGGTTAAATGTATAATAAAGTAACATATTGGGAATCTGGAAACTGGCTGCTTAATGCAGGTGGCTGCTTAATAGAGGTTAAATGTATAATAAAGTAACATATTGGGAATCTGGAAACTGGCTGCTTAATGCAGGTGGCTGCTTAATAGTGGTTAAATGTATAATAAAGTAACATATTGGGAATCTGGAAACTGGCTGCTTAATGCAGGTGGCTGCTTAATAGAGGTTAAATGTATAATAAAGTAACATATTGGGAATCTGGAAACTGGCTGCTTAATGCAGGTTGGCTGCTTAATAGAGGTTTGACTATATTTATTTAATGACATTGTTTTTGTACAATTTTCACAAAATGAACGAAATATGAATTGCAACAAAGTTGCAATTTTTGTGTGACAATATTCATTTTCCAACCTATTTATTGATCTTTGTTTTACTGTTTTGCAGATGGTAATGAGCGGGGCTCAGCCTACTGACCAGCAACCTCGGACATTTCATTATAACAACACTTCAAAGTGCTTTATATTAACTGTCGAGAGAAAAATTATCTGTATATATAATTATCACAAGGAGAAATCCAACATGATAAACAATGCTGCAAAAGGACTGAAATGGTGAATCTTCAGCGTGGAGGTATAAATCTACATAATGTGGGACTCTTCAGCAAAGAGGTAGTAAAGTGAATTCGGGATCTCCTCGTATGGCATTACCGCATGGACGCCAGGAATTTTATGTCTGCTAAAATAATTTGTAGTGCTGATTTGAAAATATAAAATGTTTGAAGGCTATTGTTTGTTTAGGCGAGATGTTTGTTTGCTGTATGTCGAGTGTCGGGGAACACAATCTGTGAATGGCTGTCATCAAATTTAGGTCAACAGGAAATGGGTATCTGCTAAGATTAAATTTAATTTATATGTTCTGCTGTGGGTACAAAAAGATACAAGAATCTTTTATTTTTGAGGCGGAGAAGTACATTGTATGTGATGGTGCAACATTAGTTTGGAGTGGGTGGAGTGGGTGGAGTGGGTGGAGTGGGTGGAGTGCGTGGAGTGCGTGGAAATAGCTGATTATTGTCTTTACTGTATTAAAATTGTGTTGTTTCCTAATATGGCATCGGAATATTTTGAGTTGTCATTCTCGTTATGCAGCAGTTTAATTTTTGATTTCATCGTTTAAAATTTAAAATGAGGTGGAGTGGGGGATAACAGCAAACAAATGTGCTCTCCTGTACAGCTAGATGTTAAGAAGTAACCTGTTTTCTGCCATGAAAGAAACTCAATGTTCGTTCCTATATACTCGTAACAATCTAGTTCTAGTTTTCCTTCATATTGTGTTTTTTTTTAGACTAGAGTGAGATTTTGGACAAAATTTCAAGACAAACAAATTTATTTATATTTCCATGTCAGTTGGATTATGGATTCCTAAATTTTAACGAATTAGTATTTGCCTAAAAATGATGAATGTATTTTTCACAGCCTATTAGGTATCCTTATTCATGTTCTATAAATTTACATTTGAGCTCACCTGAACTATACTCCGGTTTATCTACTGGTATATGTGGGCCATTCTACATCTGTTTGTCCGCAATTGTTGAAAATGTCATCTCCCGAAACCGTTTAGTCAATGTTGATGAAACTTTGTACAGTGCAGAGAGCAACAAGAAGATTAAAATAAAAGCTAAATCGTTACAGTCATAAATGGTCGCTATCCTGATTGATCCGTCGTAAATGTTGATGAAACTTTGGTATGAAGCAGCAGCTTAACAAATAGTTTCTAAAACAAGCTGAACTTTGTTAGATCCAAAATCCTGTGGCCATCTTTAAAAATCAGATTTTGACTTCGCTCCAAATCGTTGGGGTGACAATTTGACGTGAAATGTTGACTTTGGTGACTAGTAAATGAGAACCTTATAATTAAAATATTATTGATCGGATTTTGATTTGATAATATTTTATTGCTGTATATACATGTATGTTACAATTACAAACAAATTACAAATACATAATTAGCAAATGGGTTGGGCCACAAGTACTAACAACCAAGATGGCCACCATTGCAGCCATATCGAAAAATCGTATTTTCAGCTTGAACCTAAGACTATCGGGCAAGTGAATCGGGACCATTACACTTGTCCCCCTTGTTTGTGTTGAAAGTCGAAAAATGATTGTTTACTTTTGAAATGCCAGTATCAGTTTAATCAGATTAAATGGATTGTGAGACAATGCAGGGTTAATGAAATCTATCAAGGCTTGCCATGACGTATGTATGTATGTACGAATGTATGTATGAATGTACTGTTACATGAGTTTTATTGTATGTATGTACTGTTTAGAAGCTCTGTGGTACCCTTGAAGGATTGTAAGGAGTTACTACTAACTAGTTAGTAGGGATATCACTGTTGGGGTATTATAGTTTATACAAATTAATTTTGGCTCGATTGCGAAACAAGTTTTATAATGTTAGAATAATCACTCTCGAGACCTCATTCCTGATGGAATCCATCGCCATAACGGAGAGAGAAGAGGCAATGTTGGAATTTATGTCGCGTTTTAAAGCAGTGAGCATGAAAATGTCGTGTTTTAAAGCAGTGAACCTGACAATGTTTTGTTTTAAAGCAATGAGCATGAAAATGTCGTGTTTTAAAGCAGTGAGCATAAGCAGTGAGCATGAAAATGTCATGTTTTAAAGCAGTGAGCATGAAAATGTTGCGTTTTAAAGCAGTGAGCATGAAAATGTCGCGTTTTAAAGCAGTGAGCCAGACCAAGTGTTTCATTTTAGAACAGTGAGCATGAAAATGTTGCGTTTAAAGCAGTGAGCATGAAAATGTGGCGTTTTAAAGCAGTGAACATGAAAATGTCGTGTTTTAAAGCAGTGAGCATGAAAATGTCGCGTTTTAAAGCAGTGAGCATGAAAATGTCGCGTTTTAAAGCAATGAGCATGAAAATGTCGTGTTTTACAGCAGTGCACATGAAAATGTCGTGTATTAAAGCAGTTAGCATGAAACTGTCGTGTTTTAAAGCAGTGAGTCCGACCAAGTGTTTCATTTTAAAACGGTGAGCATGAAAATGTCGCGTTTTAAAGCAGTGAGCATGAAAATGTCGTGTTTTAAAGCAGTGAACATGAAAATGTCGCGTTTTAAAGCAGTGAGCATGAAAATGTCTCGTTTTAAAGCAGTGAGCATGAAAATGTCATGTTTTAAAGCAGTGAGCATGAAAATGTCTCGTTTTAAAGCAGTGAGCATGAAAATGTCATGTTTTAAAGCAGTGAGCATGAAAATGTCTCGTTTTAAAGCAGTGAGCATGAAAATGTCATGTTTTAAAGCAGTGAGCATGAAAATGTCTCGTTTTAAAGCAGTGAAAGTTTAGGTCAGTGCCTTATTAACCAATGTTCAAGTGTTTGATCTAGTTAATATTTCAATTACAAAGAAGTCGCGTAATATGTTGATTTTGCATGCTACATGAAATAGTTGGTGGGGTAACAACAGTACATGGTATATTCCTGCATTTTGCCTTTGCTTAAACTACTTGTTACCCTACTCAACATGCTATTCAATATTTTATCGTCTCTCAGTCTGTGTCAATTTGCAATAGTTCTGTTGGATTATCTTGGATTTATCGTATCGTTTCATACATGTGAACAGTCCGCCTCCGTGGTCGAGTGGTTACGGTCGCTGACTTGTATACCACTGTAATCTATCATCACTGATGGTCACGGGTTCGAGCTCTGCTCAGGCCGTGTCTCATTTATATGAAAAAGTTGGCAGTTTCTTACGGAGATTGGTGCACCCAAGTACTGGTTAATCGCTGGAGCCTGCCCAGGAAAGGTGTTGTTAGGTAAACTGCCCGCTGGCGATATAGCCTAAAATGGTGCTGATGCAGGCGTAAAACCCGAAATATAACATAACATACATGTGAACTATTTCTAAGCATTTCTCCTTCCATCTATCTATATAAAAACAAAGACAGGAATTCTCAAAAAGAAACAAGAGTTTATAGGGGGGTAGGTATTGTATTGTGATACAACCATGACTCAGTTTGAATAAATAATGATGATCTTGAGGGGGACACCTGCCTCCCCACCCCCCATCTTGAGGGGGACACGTGCCTCCCCACCCCCCATGATGGGGGGGGAAACTAATTAGTGTGCAGATTAAGCTGTGTGGTTCTGAAGCTTTTTGGTAGTTTAGAATGTTGACCTTTGCCTGGACTCTTATATGATTGATGATAATTGTGCTCTTTTAGGGTATGAACACATAGTATTGGTACACGTGTGTGAATCAAGCAGGTGTACTAGATTTGGTTACATACCGCATATTTATTTCCATTTAAATGAGAAATGAAACCAGAATGTTTAAGCAGTTTCGGTGCCATAAAACCCCCCATCCCGACAACAACGAAGTGCCAGCGAATGTTATGTGAAGGAAATTAACAATTGATGTATTTACACTAGATTTGCAAGCAGTAGCAAGTGTTCCATGTTGATTCAATACCATAAACACACAGCACTAAGAGTTGCATGTCCGCCATTCAGATCACCAGGGCACAGAATGTACTCCAATGTATCGTTAATATTATGTATTAAAAGTAGTATTAAATTTAGGTGCTTTTTTTTATTAGTATTTTACACATTTTAGATGCGTTTGTGAAAAAAAAGTAAATAACAAAATGAATATTTCATCCCATTCAATTTCATGGACGAATGAATGGCATGCTCGTTAAGATTTAGTGTTTGCCATTGTTCCGTTAATGAACTAGTGTATTGGAAACACCATATTTAATAACGAATATATTTTAAGTTGGCATGCGTGATTTCCGTGTTTTGAAGTATATAATTATTAATATATTCTTCTTTTTTTAGATTCTGATTAATAGTGAGCGACGTTGGGTCATATTCTTAGTAAATTTAACTCTTTTTTTTTTACACATATAGTCGTGGCTTAACCCTTTGCCTGCTGAGTAAATAAAATCACATTTGCAAACACCATAGATCCAGATAATGCCGTGTCTGATCAGGATCTATGTTGTTTGCTATTCACCCAAATGTATTAGCTCCACTATCCGAATAGCAAGCAGCATAGAGCATGATCAAGAACGTGCCGTATGATCTGGCTCTATGCAATAGTGATTTTATCTGCCGCTAGCGTGCAAAAGGGTTAATGGTCGAGGTAGAATCAAGATATTTGTGTAGTAAAAGAGAATTCTATAAATAACCATTATCTGAAGTTAATCTGGCTGTCCATAAATAATATTACCACTATCTGAAGATAATCTGGCTGTCCATAAATAATATTACCATTGTCTGAAGTTAATCTGGCTGTCCATAAATATTACCACTATCTGAAGATAATCTGGCTGTCCATAAATAATATTACCATTGTCTGAAGTTAATCTGGCTGTCCATAAATAATATTACCACTATCTGAAGTTAATCGGGCCGTCCGTAAATAATATTACCACTATCTGAAGATAATCTGGCTGTCCATAAATAATATTACCATTGTCTGAAGTTAATCTGGCTGTCCATAAATATTACCACTATCTGAAGATAATCTGGCTGTCCATAAATAATATTACCATTGTCTGAAGTTAATCTGGCTGTCCATAAATAATATTACCACTATCTGAAGTTAATCGGGCCGTCCGTAAATAATATTACCACTATCTGAAGTTAATCTGGCTGTCCATAAATAATATTACCACTATCTGAAATTAATCTGGCTGTCCATAAATAATATTCAGAGATTCTGAATTGTCAATAAATGACGGTCCTAAGTCAAAATTGGACCAACCAATACCCCTTATGTGAGGATCGCGGTAGCCTCATGCCATTTTTCTTAATATTTAAAAGATTCATTTTATTTATGGACAGGAATGATCACTTAATTTAACATGGAGTTTTGATCTGCAAAATGGAACTACAGTTGTCTGTATGGGTGCGTTTTTGGCAAGTGTAAAATGAGTCGAGTGTTGTGAGTGTTGTGAGTGTTATTTCTGCATTAGAAAAGCTGAATACATTGTTTGCATTCTTATTACCGCCACTCATGTTTTTTCTTTCATCTCTGATTCCTGCAGCTGTGTATGTTTTGGTTTCATATCTCATGTTTTTATTTACATGTAAACGAGATATGAAACAGAAATATTTAGTTCTGTTTGGCGCCAACTAACCTGAACTGTGTTAGTATTCGGCAAAGCATGACAAACCCAGAATTGCCCCAACCTGTCCCCCCCCCCCCACCGAGTTCTGTACAGGGGTGAAAACACCCACGGCGAGTAAGCAGGCTGTTTGCCTAAATTAACCATTAAAAAACCCGAATAAATTGAACGTTCCGTCTGACCAGGCTCTATGCTGTCTGCTATTCGGATAGTGGAGCTATAAAACACTTGTCTGAATAGCAAACAACATCAGACGTCTGATGTATGTTGTTTGCAAACTCCGTCAAATTGTTTGGCAGGTTGAGGAGGGTTAACAAACAAACAAACATACAAAGGTTAATTAAGTAAGCATTTCATAATGCTAAGGATGAGTGGCTACACGATTAGTTGCTTACAGGACTAGTGGATCGTTAATGTTTGTTCACTCCTGCGATGTAGCTTACATGGCCGCATTGTTCTGCATGATTAACAATAGAGATGACATATATGTTTAGCAGTAATTGATTACGCATGTGAACGATCGTGTTATTTTACCAGATTGACTGCATTGCATCCTTCCATTTTGTTTGATAGTTTTGTATGTGTAGATAGATACAATGTACAGATAGAGATACTGCAGGCACAGTTTAACCATGTTTTCATCATGTATATATGTTTCGTTAAGGTAGCTAAGAAATGTTTAACTTGGATTATGATTGCCCAGGGCCCGAGGTTATAAAACTTTTCTCAGATCTCAAGCTCAAATGATCTGATTGGTTGATTCTGAGTGTTACTGTCAGCTGAACCAATCAGACGCTTGAGAATGAGTTTTGAGATTGGAGAAAAGTTTTATAACCTCGGGGCCAGGTCTTGAAATGCTAATATATCGCGATATGTTTTCAGGAAGGTATATAGAGCTTTACATTTTCATACATTTATAATTCTGAATTGCTAACCAGAATAAAATGAAGTTATTAACAATGTATGACGATATAGCACATTGAATTGACAAGAAAATCACCTTCTCTGATGAACAGTTAGCCTGGGAACAGGCGTCGATATATTTTGTCTAATCAGTCAAATAAATATATTTTAACACCGAGACTATTAATTGGGCCGTATTGAGTTTCTGATCATATCAAAGCCTGTGGAAACTGGACGGATTGTCCGTGAAATTATTGACTAGCATTAATCCTATTAATAGGCCTATTAGCACGTGACTTAATTAATGACGTACTTGAATCGAAAGTGGGGCATTGCAATGTTGATAAAACTTTATAATTGGCCGCCATTGTTTATGGGTCAACGGAACGATAAATAGTTTTAAAAAAGTACATCTGATTTGACATATTTATTCAATATTTAAGTCGTTCTTAGTTCAATTAAGCCGAATCGATCCATTACCATCTAAATGTAATATTTAAAACCCGCCATCTCGTCGATATAACACAGAAACGGGACATTATATGTTTGCAATGTAAATGAGTCTACGCGAGCATTCGTGTATATTCGGAAATGATCGTGTATAATCGTGCCGTTTCCATTTCTATATTTAGCGATATTATCTTAGAGAAGAGTTGTCGTTCTTCAAATCTACACCCTCATTAAAGTGGGTGTAAGTAGATGGCACTATGATCGGAAATCCAGTTTCCCCAGGCTGTCATTTTGCCAGAAGCTAAAAATTGAAAAATCAAGACTGGAACCCAGGCTAATGAACAGTTTGCACATATCAGAAACTGTTACTTGCTGAGGGAACTGTTTTAAAGAATTTTAAGAGCATAATTTGTTTCAGCCATTTTTTAAATTGAACTCTGTACGGTGCATAAAAGGATACAGTTAGAATGATGTGGGCAGGATACATTCAGAATGATGCATTGTGGTCAGGATTCATTTAGCATGTTGCATTGTGGGCAGGTTATATTTAACATGGTACATTGTGGGCACTGTCCGCAAGATACATTGTTGCATTTTGTTGGCAGGCTATATTTAACATGATGCATTGTGGGCAGGATACATATAGCATAATGCATTGTGGGCAGGATACATATAGCATGATGCATTGTGGGCAGGATACATATAGCATGATGCATTGTGGGTAGAATACATTAGCATGATGCATTGTGGGCATGGCATTCATTATTTAATAGATTCCTTTGAAGAAGCATTAAATTGGAAGTAGCGTTGCATTAATTTGAGTTTTCATGTGTTATGTTAACTATATTTAGGAAGACTAATTCATTATGTTCACCTGAATTTTCAGGTTTTATTTTGTTCGTACAATATTGATATTTTTGCCTCTATGTTCGAGTTGTTAAGGTCGCGGACTTGTATGCAACTGTAACCTATCATCACTAATGGTCATGTGTTCGAGCCCCGCTCAGGCCGTGTCTCTTGTTTCAGCTCCACTATACGAATAGTAAACCGCATAGAGTCTGATCAGATTGCATGTTCTGTGCCGTCTGCTCTGGCTCTATGCTGTTTGCAAAAGCGACTTGGCAGGTTAAATCATAAAAACCGGTGAAAAAGTTGGCAGTTTCTTACGGAGGTTGGTGCACTAAGTACTGGTTAACCGCTGGAGCCTGCCCGTCAAATAAATCTCTAGTTTAAATAAATCTCTCATCGTACCTACAGTCAAGCCAAGGGAATCGCAGAAAGTGGTTGCTTAGTGCAGGTGGCTGCTTAATAGAGGTCAAATGTATAATAAAACAACATATTGCTTATCTGGAAACTGGCTGCTTAATACAGGTTGGCTGGTTAATAGAGGTTTGACTGTACTCTTTGTTTTTATCAAATAAATTTTTCAAGTCATAGCTGTTGAATGTGCAGTGAAACATATACGCGTGTGTGTATACTCTCGTGACATATATACAAGTGTGTGTATACTCTCGTGAAACATATACGCGTGTGTGTATACTCTCGTGAAACATATACGCGTGTGTGTATACTCTCGTGAAACATATACGCGTGTGTGTATACTCTCGTGAAACATATACGCGTGTGTGTATACTCTCGTGACACATATACGCGTGTGTGTATACTCTCGTGAAACATATACGCGTGTGTGTGTATACTCTCGTGACACATATACGCGCGTGTGTATACTCTCGTGACACATATACGCGTGTGTGTATACTCTCGTGAAACATATACCGTGTGTGTATACTCTCGTGAAACATATACGCGTGTGTGTATACTCTCGTGACACATATACGCGTGTGTGTATAATCTCGTGAAACATATACGCGGTGTGTGTATACTCTCGTGACACATATACGCGCGTGTGTATACTCTCGTGGAACATATACACGTGTGTGTATACTCTCGTGAAACATATACGCGTGTGTGTATACTCTCGTGAAACATATACGCGTGTGTGTATACTCTCGTGACACATATACGCGTGGTGTATACTCTCGTGCACATACGCGTGTGTGTATACTCTCGTGAAACATATACGTGTGTGGTGTGTATACTCTCGTGACACATATACGCTGTGTGTATACTCTCGTGACACATGTACGCGTGTGTGTGTATACTCTCGTGAACATATACGCGTGTGTGTGTATACTCTCGTGAAACATATAGCGTGTGTGTGTATACTCTCGTGAAACATATACGCGTGTGTGTATACTCTCGTGAAACATATACGCGTGTGTGTATACTCTCGTGGAACATATCGCATGTGTGTATACTCTCGTGAAACATATCGCATGTGTGTATACTCTCGTGAAACATATACGCGTGTGTGTATACTCTCGTGAAACATATACGTGTGTGTGTATACTCGTGAAACATATACGCGTGTGTGTATACTCTCGTGAAACATATACGCGTGTGTGTGTATACTCTCGTGAAACATATACGCGTGTGTGTATACTCTCGTGAAACATATACGCGTGTGTGTATACTCTCGTGAAACATATACGCGTGTGTGTATACTCTCGTGGAACATATACGCGTGTGTGTATACTCTCGTGGAACATATACGCGTGTGTGTATACTCTCGTGGAACATATACGCGTGTGTGTATACTCTTGTATGATTGCTTTCACCATATATATGCCGTGGAATCGTTGTTTACAATCGTGGCCTCAGAGAGGTTCTATTTATTACAAATCATGTGTTACCTGCGCAACCTTCCTATATGTATATCTCTTTTTATTTATTTTATAAATATGTTTATACCAAAGTGCATACTATTATATTTACAGTTGGCCAAGTGGTTAATGTTATTGACTCCTCGCCGCTGTAGGTTAGAATCCCACTGGAGTGCTGAATTATTTCATGTGAAGAAGCTATCCAGCTGGCTTGTGGAAGGTCGGTGTGTCCGTCCGTGCCTGCAATACTGTTCAGAGGGGCACCCGGGGTTTTCCTCCACCAAAAACAAACATTTATTTTTGTTTCTCTCATTTTGTATTCGTAGTTGTCTTGTCTTGTCTTGCTTTCAGACCTATTTTTGTCCACATTTGCGATGTGCCCGGCACAAATGTATGGTTTTCTAGTCATGAATACTAGATTCTCTTCCGAATTCAAAATGTACGATGTGCCTTTTCAACATCATTTATCAAATTATACGGAAATGACCACAATTGTTGTGCTTCAAATTTCAGATCTTTAATGTTTTCTAACTTAAAATATGTATATCGGTACTTTTACCGTGTGTAAATATATGCTAGGATTTGTATGCCTTTATATCATACTTTCTAGGACGTTAAATATATGTATGCACACATACGATGCATTTCCGGGAATAACATCATTCACCCATAGTCTGCCTCCGTTGTCGAGTGGTTACGGTCGCTGACTTGTATACCACTGTATCCTATCATCACTGATGGTCACGGGTTCGAGCCCCGCTCAGGCCGTGTCTCATTTATATGAAAAAGTTGGCAGTTTCTTACAGAGGTTGGTGCACCCAAGTACTGGTTAACCGCTGGAGCCTGCCCAGGAAAGGTGTTGTTAAGTAAACTGCCCGCCGGCAATATAGCCCGAAATGGTGCTGATGCAGGCGTAAAACCCGAAATATAACATAATCATTCACCCATGACGTACAGTTTGGCCTGGCGCATCGCATATTTGAAATGAACATGAATTATACAATTATGTGCCTTTTATAGAACAGACATTGTAGAAAGGTAATTTAACTCATAACCTGCCGAATAAATTGGACAGGATGTGCAAACAACATAGACCCAGATCAGCCACAGCGTAATGCCGCATCTGATCAGGATCTATTTTTTGTTTTTAACTTTATTTATTTTACAACGATTGCGAAGCAAGTTTTAACAACTTATATTAATCACTCGTTGGCTCGGATGAAAGCGTATATGTGGTCATTCGTGTGGGAAACCCCAAAACCCACTTGTCTGATCTGGCGACCATCATACCATCTCACATACTTTCCGGTCCGAGGATCGAACCCGGGTCGCATTGGTGAGAAGCGATCAGGATGTATTGTTATTTGCTAGTCTCACAAATGCTTTAACTCCAAATAGCAAACAACATAGAGCCTGATCAGACGGAACATTCTGTTTACAAAAGCGACTTTCGTCGTGATTGACAGGTTACGGGTTAAGACCAGTTCATCAAATGTGATTACAAATAATTGAATGTATTATAATGCTGATCATCATGTTATACATAGGAATACTTTGCATGTTTATAGTATATTGTGTGACGGGAGAGACGGTCTTGATGGTGTGGACTAGTGGAAACAATAGTATGGACTGCAAGGCTAATACATTTAGATACCTGTATAAACCCTTTGCACGCTAGCGGCAGATAAGATCACTTTTCAAACAGCATAGAGTCTGACTCATTAACCTGCCGAATAAATTGGACGGAATGTGCAAACGACATAGATTCAGATCAGCCACGGAATAATACCGCGTCTGATCAGGATCTATGTTGTTTGCTGTTCAGACAAGTGTTTCAGCTCCACTATACGAATAGCAAACGGCATATAGCCTTATCAGTTTGCACATTTTGGACTGTTTGCAAAAGCGACTTTAGTCTCGTGATTGACAGGTTAAATCATAAAAACCGGTGAAAGAATTTTGAAAACCCGCACTGCAAATAAAAGTTGTAACAGTTTGATTATATCAAATAGAAAATAACGGATGCGACTATCTTGGATTAATCACGTCACATGACTTTTAAGTAAAAGTAAATTATATATATACTTTTATGCACATAAATGTTTCATTTAATATTTCTATTTGAACCCTTTCAACACTTAAGGCCTCTAAATAGACTTACAAAAAGTGTAGATCTAGATGAGCCATCTCATCAGGATCTGTACTTTTTGCCAGTAATAATGATTACTATTTTCAGATAAAATTACCCATTTTGATAAATGAACTGGTCCAAAGGTAATTTTCTTAATTCATTGGTCTAAAAATATCATGGACTAGTCCATGCCAGTTACTTGGGGTTGAATGGGTTAAAGCTGTTTGTGTAGCTACATGTATATATATCATTTAACAAGTTTACTTATTTTTATTAATTATGACAGTTGCACAAATTATGTTTTCATTATTTTGGCTAACAGGAAATCAATTTAATGTCGTTATGACATTATATCTACCCACAAATATACAAATAGCAGCCGTTCAGATTGGACTTTAAACCGAGGTTTCGTGTCGGTGCTGTACACCGTGCACGTAAAAGAACTAGAGGAGACTCTGGAATGGGTCTCTGTCTGTATCATTGCACTATCCTCCAAAAATCTAAAATGACTAATCTCTTCAGGAGGCGTCGCTCATATGGGCAACCGGTAGCGACGATAAATAAATGTAAAACACACAAAATAGCAGCCATTTTGAACAATATTTCAAATTCTTGTAACTTCTTTATTTGTCGTGCGATTTTCATGTTTTTGACAGCATTCATCTCACATTTTCAAATTAGATGGTGAATAAATGGGCAAAAGTGTCTTTTGAACATTTTACTTTAATTATAAATAGAAAGCTATTGGATGCATTTCCTTGAATGAAGATGGATGTCAACAAACATGCCTTGTACTGTCTAGTCTGTGTATACTTGTCCTTTTCTGTAAGCTCCCTTTGATAGGCAGTCGTCATAGTTACCTGATTGTTTTCAAATGTGTAGATATTTATTTGATGCCACGTAGATATTCTATGTGTTGAAATGTAGATATGTTTTTTGTGTTGAAACTTGTTAATTGCAGTACAAAAGCACAGTGCAGGATGAAATGTTGATTTAGTAGTTTCCCGTTTTGATGTAGACATTGTCATGTTTGAAGTTCAGAGCGTTATGGAATTTTGGAAACTTGTGATGGTATGAAATGTGAAAGACTGTATTTTTTGCTTTGTGAAATTAAGGCATTTTGTAATTGTTTTTTGTTCTCTCTCTCTCTCGAGTATTCCAAGAGTATTACACTTTGTTCTCTTTCTCGAGTATTCCAAGAGTATTGCACTATGTTGTAAAGGTATGTTGAAGCACCGCACGCACACATACATATAGTTTGTGTGTCTGCTCTTGTAAAATGCTTCCTTTATGTATAAATGTATTGAGGTTTAGCCTTGCAAAATGCCTGCTGCTTATTATAAATATGCTTCCTAATCATGTATTGAACGCTCATTTTGTATTTTTGTATGATGAACTATGTTTATATAAGACGTCTCTTGGAAAGGTATCGCATTCTCTGTTGGACGGAAAATGTTGAGACTGGGGGGGGGGAATAGAAGGGGAAATATTCCGGAGACTAAACGTGGAAATAGAGGGAATAATATCCCAGAGAATTATGTGAAAAATATGGGAAAACTTGATGATGATCCGAGGAGTGATCTCATTATAATGTATGCAAGAGATAGTTGTGTGTGCATTAAGACTGACAGACAGTTAACCCATTCAACACCAAGTAACTGACATGGACTGGTCCATGATATTTTTAGACCAATAAATTAATAAAAAAATTACATTTGGATCAATTCATTTATAAAAATGGGTATTTTTCTCTCTAAAAATAGTTATATTACTTGAAAAAAGTGCAGATCCTGATGAGACGGCTCGTCACGAGCCGGCTCATCTGGATCTACACTTTTTTGTAAGCCAATTTAGAGGTCTGTGGTGTTGAAAGGGTTAAACTCAATCTGTTCAATTTTATTGCCCAATAGTTACAGACTAGGTGACACCATGGTGAGAATATATATATATATATATACGGGGCTGTGAATCTTCCTCCTTGTATATATATACGGGGCTGTGAATCTTCCTCCTTGTATATATATACGGGGCTGTGAATCTTCCTCCTTGTATATATATACGGGGCTGTGAATCTTCCTCCTTGTATATATATACGGGGCTGTGAATCTTCCTCCTTGTATATATATACAGGGCTGTGAATCTTCCTCCTTGTATATATATACAGGGCTGTGAATCTTCCTCCTTGTATATATATACGGGGCTGTGAATCTTCCTCCTTGGTTAAAATCTTGAAAAATAAATATTTTCAGATTTGTTCTAAGATGTTCAGAAAATATTGATTTTTTCCACGTTTTATGTTTGGATCCTAAGATGTTCAGAAAATATTGATTTTTTCCACGTTTTATGTTTGGATCCTAAGATGTTCAGAAAATATTGATTTTTCCCCCACGTTTTACGTTTTTTTCCCCGGGATTTGTCAGATTTAGTCTTCTTCCACAATTTCCATTCACAGCCTTGATTATGGGGTCACATGCTCCAGTTTATGCATGGCATTATGGGCGATTTGCTCTATTTTGTGTATGGTATTATGGGTAACGTGCTCCGTCTTGGGCGCATGGCATTAATGGGCCAGAGGCCTGTCGGTCTAAGTAGTGAATGTAGGTGGTATTTTATTATAATATAGCGGTAGTAGATGAGTGAATCATAGTGCTGGCCATGATAACTTTAAATCAAGAACGGTTTGTAACCAACGTTTGTTTTCTACCCATTGATGACACAGCTTCAGAGAAGTTGGTGAATGTTTAACCATAAATGTGGCTTTGTACACGGTCCAACGTGGGGACGGTCATGTTGTAAAAGGTTTCTAATTCTGTAATTGTACACAATTAATTACTGTTGAATAGTAACTATAGACTAAATTATACAAGTAATCACTGTTGAATAGTAACGCTACTTCTTGCAGAGCCCACAGGCGTTTGAATTTTTGCCGTAGCCACTTTCCTCCAAAGGCATAAATATAAATTCTACATAGTGTTTACGCAGTAAGGATATGGAGAATTTGTGTCGATGTGAAGTTGTAATGTGGGTGCCCAGTTTGAAATGTCTGTTACAGCATTGCAGTAGGTTGCATTATTATATAGCTCATTTTAGACGTTATATTACCGGTAGTCAATTAGCTTACATTTTCTGTTTAAAACAGCAAAATCATTTTGATGTATAAATTTCTTGTGGTCAGTATTTAATGCGTGTAAAAATGTTTCTTTAATAGTGTTATTATTCTATTCAAGTTTAAACAGTTGGAGAAGTTTTAGTGCCATGTTTCCTGGTACACCTAATTTCTTATGAAGGTTAGAAATCTACTTAAAAATAAATTTAAAAAACAACAAAAACAGGCGTTATAAATAGTTGATGGTTGTGTTTCTACTATTTTATGTAAGTTTGACATTTTTAATAATTCTGTTGTGTTTGAATGTTTTTTTTAAAAAAAGTTAAAAGTTCTTTACTGTTAAGTATTTGTTAAGACACAGTTTGGAAAACTTGAATCTAAAATGGCATTTTCTAGTTTACACGTGATACATACAATAAAATATGTGCTACGGATATAGGTGATGGTAGCCCGTGATTACAGTGTGGATATAGGTGATGGTAGCCTGTGATTACAGTGCGGATATAGGTGATGGTAGCCCGTGATTACAGTGCACTTAAAATATAGAAATACCTTGCAGCTTTAAAATGCTTTTCTTCAGGTGGACATAATAATGAGGTATTTTGTACATAAGGGGATGGGGACTTCCATGGCCAAGTTGCACTTAAGGGGATGGGGGGACTTCCATGGCCAAGTTGCACTTAAGGGGATGGGAGGACTTCCATGGCCAAGTTGCACTTAAGGGGATGGGGGGACTACCATGCCCCCAAGTTGTACTTAAGGGGATGGGGGGACTACCATGGCCCCAAGTTGTACTTAAGGGGATGGGGGACTACCATGCCCCCAAGTTGTACTTAAGGGGATGGGGGACTACCATGGCCCCAAGTTGTACTTAAGGGGATGGGGGGACTACCATGCCCCCAAGTTGTACTTAAGGGATGGGGGACTACCATGCCCCCAAGTTGTACTTAAGGGATGGGGGACTACCATGCCCCCAAGTTGTACTTAAGGGATTGGGGGACTACCATGCCCCCAAGTTGTACTTAAGGGGATTGGGCGACTTCCATGGCGCCAGTTGTACTTAAGGGGATGGGGGCTTCCATGGCCCAAGTTGTACTTAAGGGATTGGGCGACTTCCATGGCCAAGTTGTACTTAAGGGATTGGGGACTTCCATGGCCAAGTTTTACTTAAGGGGATTGGGGACTTCCATGGCCAAGTGTACTTAAGGGATTGGGGGACTTCCTTGGCCAAGTTGTACTTAAGGGGATGGGGGACTTCCATGGCCAGTTGTACTTAAGGGGATTGGGGACTTCCATGGCCAAGTTGTACTTAAGGGGATTGGGGACTTCATGACCCAGTTATACTTAAGGGAGGGGGGACTTCCATGGCCAAGTTGTACTTAGGGGATGGGGGACTTCCATGGCCAAGTTGTACTTAGGGGATGGGGGGACTTCCATGACCCAAGTTGTACTTAAGGGGATTGGGGACTTCCCATGGCCAATTTTACTTAAGGGGATTGGGGGACTTCAATGACCCAAGTTATACTTAAGGGGATGGGGGGACTTCCAATGGCCAAGTTGTACTTAAGGGGATGGGGGGACTTCCATGGCCAAGTTGTACTTAAGGGGATGGGGGGACTTACATGGCCAAATTGTACTTAAGGGGATTGGGGGACTTCCATGGCCAAGTTGTACTTAAGGGGATGGGGGGACTTCCATGGCCAAGTTGTACTTAAGGGGATGGGGGGGACTTCCATGGCCAAGTTGTACTTAATGGATGGGGGGGACTTCCATGGCCAAGTTGTACTTAATGGGATGGGGGGGACTTCCATGACCCAAGTTATACTTAAGGGATTGGGGACTTCCATGGCCAGTTTGTACTTAATGGGATGGGGGGGGACTTCCATGGCCAATTTGTACTTAAGGGTATGGGGGGGGGACTTCCATGACCCAATTTGTACTTAAGGGGATTGGGGACTTCCATGGCCAAGTTGTACTTAATGGGATGGGGGGACTACCATGGCCAAGTTGTACTTATGGGATGGGGGACTTCCATGGCCAAGTTGTACTTATGGGATGGGGGGGGACTTCCATGGCCAAGTTGTACTTAAGGGGATGGGGGGGGACTTCCATGACCCAAGTTGTACTTGGGGATTGGGGGGACTTCCATGGCCAATTTTTCTTAAGGGGATTGGTGACTTCCATGGCCAAGTTGTACTTAATGGGATGGGTGGACTTCCTTGGCCAAGTTGTACTTAAGGGATTGGGGGACTTCCATGGCCAAGTTGTACTTAATGGGATGGGGGGACTACCATGGCCAAGTTGTACTTAATGGGATGGGGGGACTTCCATGGCCAAGTTGACTTAAGGGGATTGGGGACTTCCTTGGCAGTTGTACTTAAGGGGATGGGGGACTTCCATGGCCAAGTTGTACTTAATGGGATGGGGGGGACTTCCATGGCCAAGTTGTACTTAATTGGATGGGGGACTTCCATGGCAAGTTGTACTTAATGGATTGGGGACTTCCATGGCCAAGTTGTACTTAAGGGGATGGGGGACTTCCATGGCCAGGTTTTACTTAAGGGATGTTGGGACTTCCATGGCCAAGTTGTACTTAAGGGGATGGGGGGACTTCCATGGCCAAGTTGTACTTAAGGGGATGGGGGGACTTACATGGCCAAATTGTACTTAAGGGGATTGGGGGACTTCCATGGCCAAGTTGTACTTAAGGGGATGGGGGGACTTCCATGGCCAAGTTGTACTTAAGGGGATGGGGGGACTTCCATGACCCAAGTTGTTAACGTCTTCTCTTCACCTTTCACTGACGTTAGTTCAACTCTAACCAATGGTTGTCATTATTATTTCACGATATGAAGCTAGCTATCTGCCTGGTGTTTGCAAACGGTATGTGGTTCTATCTGGCTGCCTGTGTCTGAAACATTGCTCAAAGGGCCATCTCGATCTTCCTTCACCAATAAGAAAAGGCTGGAAAGTCTCCTTATACGATCTTGGTTGTTGGTACGGCTCAAAATTCCATACAAAAGCTCCCTGACTAATAATGTATTAAACTAGATTTATATAGGTGACCAGCGCACAGATATCTACGGACCCCAACATCCATGTTATATTTCACATGTATATATACTGCTGAAACATCGCTAGATCCCAGTTTCAGCGTAGCCCCAATGTCCCCTACGTAAAAATTAATTTTGGCAAATAGGTACTCTTCGTACAAGCAAAAATAGTGGTGCAGGTTGTTAGGATATTGTACTTGATTAGAATGAACATTGTCATGAATGATTTGAGTGGAGAATGTTGAGACGAGCACAGCTGTTTAAGAGTATCACTTGTACCTGTATGATTTAATCCTCATAGAATATGTGAACATTTGTGGGAATTGTTTTCTTTTTCAATAAAATAATAAAAATAAAAATTGTTGTTGTGTAAAATATGGAACAGACTGATAGGTTATTGTAGCCATTGATTAACGTTCCTGGAGTAGCTGAAGAGTCCATGTCGGATTATCTGAAGAGTCCATGTCTGATTATCTGAGAGTCCATGTCGGATTATCTGAAGAGTCCATGTTGGATTATCTGAGAGTCCATGTTGGATTATCTGAAGAGTCCATGTTGGATTATCTGAAGAGTCCATGTCGGATTATCTGAAGAGTCCATGTCTGATTATCTGAGAGTCCATGTTGGATTATCTGAGAGTCCATGTTGGATTATCTGAGAGTCAATGTTGGATTATCTGAGAGTCCATGTTGGATTATCTGAGAGTCCATGTTGGATTATCTGAAGAGTCCATGTCTGATTATCTGAGAGTCCATGTTGGATTATCTGAGAGTCCATGTTGGATTATCTGAGAGTCAATGTTGGATTATCTGAGAGTCCATGTTGGATTATTTGAGAGTCCATGTTGGATTATCTAAGAGTCCATGTTGGATTATCTAAGAGTCCATGTTGGATTATCTGAGTCCATGTTGGATTATCTAAGAGTCCATGTTGGATTATCTGAGAGTCCATGTTGGATTATCTGAGAGTCAATGTTGGATTATCTGAAGAGTCCATGTCGGATTATCTGAAGAATCCATGTCGGATTATCTGAGAGTCCATGTTGGATTATCTAAGAGTCCATGTTGGATTATCTGAGAGTCCATGTTGGATTATCTGAAGAGTCCATGTCTGATTATCTGAGAGTCTATGTTGGATTATCTGAGAGTCCATGTTGGATTATCTGAAGAGTCCATGTTGGATTATCTGAGAGTCAATGTCGGATTATTTGAAGAATCCATGTCGGCAATAAGGGTCAGTAGTCCAGTGGTTAACATGTTTGACTGCGAAAGTCTTTCAGATGGGACTTTAAACCAAGGCCTTGTAAAAGAACCAGAGGAGACTCTGGAATGGGTCTCTGTCTATCATTGAACTATCCTCCAAAATCTAAAATGACTAATCTCTTCAGGAGGCTCCGCTCATATGGGCAACCGGTAGCGACGATAAATAATGCAAAACACGCACATTATTACAGGTAAATGGAACACACTCAGTGCCTGCACAATCAAACAATAGAGTAAAAGCTACAGTATGTGTGCGTGTTTTACGTTTATTTATCGTCGCTACCGATTGCCATATGAGCGGCGCCTCCTGAAGAGATTAGTCATTTTTGGAGGATAGTGCATTGATACAGACAGAGACCCATTCCAGAATCTCCTCTGGTTCTTTTACATGCACGATGTAAAGCACAACACGAGACCTCGGTTTAAAGTCCCATCTGAAAGACTTAAGAAAGAATTAGGGTCAGACTGGGGATTGAACCTACGCTCCCTGAATTACCAGTCCAGTGTGTTACCACTGGACTGCAGATCCATCGGTGAAAGCTACAGTAATAACCCAAGGGTACATTTGTATTTTCACTGCTACACAAAGCAGTTACTCAATCACCTCAAGTAGTGTATAAATATCTCCTGTAGGCTATTCATTTTTCACAATAGTTAACTAATAGTGAACTGAAAGTATTGAGTAGTTAAATAAGGATACCCTGAACTAAGGTTATCCCAGCTCAACTCTGCTCATATCAATAGTGAACTGAATGTGAACAATAGTGAACTGAAAATATTGAGTAGTTAAATAAGGATATCCTAAACTAAGGTTATCCCAGCTCAACTCAGCTCATATCAATAGTGAACTGAGTGGTTAAAGAAGGATAACCTTAACAACTAGAGTTAACCCAGCTCAACTCGCCCACATGGTTCGCTGGAGGCGAGGGTAAATAAGCTCAATCATCACCCAGCTCAACTAGCCCACATGGTTCACTGGAGGCGAGAGTAAATAAGCTCAATCATCACCCAGCTCAACTAGCCCACATGGTTCACTGGAGGCGAGGGTAAATAAGCTCAATCATCACCCAGCTCAACTAGCCCACATGGTTCGCTGGAGGCGAGAGTAAATAAGCTCAATCATCACCCAGCTCAACTAGCCCACATGGTTCGCTGGAGGCGAGAGTAAATAAGCTCAATCATCACCCAGCTCAACTAGCCCACATGGTTCGCTGGAGGCGAGAGTAAATAAGCTCAATCATCACCCAGCTCAACTAGCCCACATGGTTCGCTGGAGGCGAGAGTAAATAAGCTCAATCATCACCCAGCTCAACTAGCCCACATGGTTCGCTGGAGGCGAGAGTAAATAAGCTCAATCATCACCCAGCTCAACTAGCCCACATGGTTCGCTGGAGGCGAGAGTAAATAAGCTCAATCATCACCCAGCTCAACTAGCCCACATGGTTCGCTGGAGGCGAGAGTAAATAAGCTCAATCATCACCCAGCTCAACTAGCCCACATGGTTCGCTGGAGGCGAGAGTAAATAAGCTCAATCATCACCCAGCTCAACTAGCCCACATGGTTCGCTGGAGGCGAGAGTAAATAAGCTCAATCATCACCCAGCTCAACTGTACAATTTGTATTTTATTGTTCTGAAAGATTCTATACAATTGACATGGAGAATAACATTATTAATCATTTTCAACTTCCTAATGACACAACAAGGCAATCTGCACGCAGTGTCCAGCTTCGATATAATCTGGCAGTTTTAATGTGCCATCGAACATGAAGAGCCACGTAAAAGTATGATTCACTTTCTTGCAAAATATTTTATTTGTTATGTATGTTCCATTTATGTCAAACACATTGCTTAAACAGTGTTTGCAAGGCTCTCTTCCGTTGCACCTTGCGACGAACATGTCCAGATCCAGAACGTTCTAATGCACAAACATTTGTCAAAATGGCCTGTATTGCTGTGTGTTTAAACCTAGGCAAAAGTGCCATCAAATTTGAAATGTCACATCATGACCAACTGTTTTCAGAAATGAATTAGTTGAAATGTCACATCATGACCAACTGTTTTCCGAAATGAATTAGAATTTTCTGGCAGATTCAGTGGATAAAGGATGTCACGTAAAAGGTCAGTTATTTTAATGAAAATGTATGTATGAAAACGCTGTTTTCTTTTTAATCTGTGTTAAAATGCTACAGCAAAAACATGTATTTGATTCATTCATTTTCGTATCCAATTTAAACAACTTTAGTGGTTGAGAGGCACAAGTGTGGCGTCCGTGGTCCAGTGGTAGAGCGTCGGATTTGGAATCGAACGGTCCCAGGTTCGATACTCGGACAGGCCACGTATGTAGTGTCATTGAGCAAGGCACCTCACACACATTGCTTAGTACTGGTTAATCGCTTAGGTCGGCTAAGCCTGCCCAGGAAAACATGTCTAGGTCACCGAGATGGGTTTGACATTAATGGAACATACATACATACAAGTTTTATGAGAAAGGGTCACATTTTGAGTACCGGTAATTCAAACTTTCACAAACTTCAATCCAACCATTACAGGGATCATTCTAGAGGGCGATGTGGGCGAAATTGTCGCCCTAGGGACCCTGACTTCGCCCTCTGGGGGCCCACTTCTCCCTAAAAAAAATTTAATTTTATTTTTTGGTTTTTATGATTTTCAAACAAAATTTTGTCTAGTAAGATACACTGGCCCATTATAAAGCACTCCTTCTATTCAAATGTTGTATTTAATGGTTGTACTGTGCATTTTAACTGAGTTACCATGCACTGTATTATCACATTTTCTCCAATACATTCCAATACTAATAGCACTTAGCCATCTCTCGTTCAAATTACTTCTGACATTTACATGACCTTTTTCTTGACATGTGCCAAGTCATATTTCCCTCGTACACATTTCAATTTCACGCCAGGTACATCCTTAAGTCGTCCGCCCCTAACCAATACTATACTGTGTTCTTGTAAGTTATGACCTTCTCCGGGTACATAGGCTGTGGATTCGTTGCCGTTTGTTAGTCTAACACGAACACATTTACGGTTTGCAGAGTTGGGTTTCTTGGGCTTCTTGATCATCACTTTAATAACTACGCCCCGTTTTTGAGGGCAGCCACGTAGGACCGTAGCTTTTGTCGAATGCTTTATCGCTCTTGGTCCTGAGTTGTGCATACTAGATAGGGATGCCATGCAGCGTGACAATAGACTGGTGTTTGTAGTCTGCTGCAACTGTCTGCTTCCTTGTGCAATGCTGGGTTGATGGCGTGTAGCTGAAATTGGATGTGAAAAGACATGTACACTATACAAGAGCACAATTCAGAATGTGAAGCATAGACATGTACCCAGATAGAACCCCTGATCTTCTGCAAGCCAGTTAGCTACCCAGATAGAACCCCTGATCTTCTGCAAGCCAGGTAGAACCACAACCTTCTAGCAAGCCAGTTAGCTACCCAGGTAGAACCACTGATCTTCTGCAAACCAGTTAGCTACCCAGGTAGAACCACAACCTTCTGCAAGCCAGTTAACTACCCAGGTAGAACCACAACCTTCTGCAAGCCAGTTAGCTACCCAGGTAGAACCACGATCTTCTGCAAGCCAGGTAGAACCACTGACCTGCAAGCCAGTTAGCTACCCCGGTAGAACCACGATCTTCTGCAAGCCAGTTAGCTACCCAGGTAGAACCACTGATCTTTTGCAAGCCAGTTAACTACCCAGGTAGAACCCCTGATCTTCTGCAAGTCAGTTAGCTACCCAGGTAGAACCACGATCTTCTGCAAGCCAGTTAGCTACCCAGGTAGAACCACTGATCTTTTGCAAGCCAGTTAACTACCCAGGTAGAACCCCTGATCTTCTGCAAGCCAGTTAACTACCCAGGTAGAACCACGATCTTCTGCAAGCTAGCTGTCTAGTATGAATTTTAAAATTTCTGTCTTGACTATTTCCAATGGACACGCCATAGATCTAATCCTATCAACCAAACTCCACACCATTATAATGCAGTATGTGTACTCACCAACATGTCTCGGTGTAAACTGTGCCAGTTGTCGTGCAACAGGGGCACATAGTCTCTGAACTATGGACATGTTTCTCAGCTGAAAGAAAAAATACTGAAATTTCACAAACAATTCACTATAAATATAATTTATGCATTCACAACATATGTATATAAGCTTATGGAATCATGGATTATGTTGCAAGTTGCAATAACAATCTGTTTGCATTGCTTAGACAAGCAAACTTAACTTCACATGAGGCTTAGGATTTTAGGAAAAAGACCCCTGGCAACTACCACAATGCAGAAACCCGAAACAATAAAATTAAATTTTTGCATTGATAATTTCATATACATGTACAGTCAAACCTGTCTTAAGCAGCCAGCCAAGGTAATCAAAGAAAGTGGCTGCTTAGCACAGGTGGCTGCTTAATAGAGGAAAAGTGTATACTAAAACAACATATTGGGAATCTGGAAACTGGCTGCTTAATACAGGTTGGCTGCTTAATAGAGGTGACCGCTAACACAGGTTTGACTGTACATGTACGTTTATATTTTCCCCATATTGGCAACTTTTTCTATGGTCAAATGGATTTTTTATTAGCCAGTTTTCACACTTTGCCGACTTTGGCAATCATCAGTGTCTCAAAATGGTCAAATGTTGGAACTTCCTTTATAGTTGTCCAGTTCGGTATTGTAGTTTTTGGTTACTCCACGAGGTCAGGAGTGACCTGAAGCCTTCCTGGGTGAGTGCAGATGCCACACTGGATGGTATGAGGTTCCATTCCCAATTTCCCACACGGTCCTCATGAAAGATTTGGCAAGCATTGGTTGTGGCCTCGGTTGGTCCTGGCAGTAACTAAAGGTGGGTTTGGATTGATGTTGACTAGGTTGTGGAGGGTCTTGTATAGCATGGTTAGACGTGTGTTTTCTGTAGAAGGCGTGAGTGAGGGACTTTATCGAATGCTTTGGAGAAATCAAGTAGGACGGCGTCGATCTGATGGTTGTTGTCAATGCCTTTTGCCAGGTCGTTGATGGTAATGATAAGCTGTGTCATAGGATTGTTTTTTCCTGGAAACCATGCTGGTTGTCAGTGAGGATATGATGAGAATCAAAGTGGGATATGATGTTGCTGAAGATGATGTGTTCTAGGACTTTACAGGATACAGATGTCAGTGAGATGGTGCGGTAGTTTGAAGAGGTTGATCTGTTCCCTTTCTTGAAGACGGGAGAGACTAAGGCTAATTTCCAGTGCAGTTTAGACCTATATATCTTGTAGATGGATGCTTCCTGGACAGGTTTCGGTTTTTACATAGAAAAATGCATTTCTCAATATTATCTCATCTAAAATCCATATACAATCTTACCATTGATCCATAAACATGAAGTGTATGTTGACCTTTTCTTTTACAAATATCATGGGAGAAAATAGCATTGACACCGTCTCAGGGATAAGTTATTAGAATGTTTGTAATTTATGTTCTGTTGAATACTGTTTATTAATTAGCAAAACGTGTATGCTTCTTATAATATCCAAATATATACATAACATGGCTCCCTGCAGACATGACAATTGTAAACATTTATTTTGTTTCATTGTTGCATAACTTCTCCTTTGCAGTATTATCACGTGACAATGCACATGAAGACGGTGCAGTGACACGTTCCTATAACCATTTAGAACAACTATTCTTGTAAACTTGAAGATGACAGGTGTAGAGAAGGAGTGGGCCTTGCACCACCTTGCTGCAATGCAATTTGTAGCTGGTGGATGTGCTGGTAAATAATCTTATTGTCTTGAAATGATTAGAGTCGTGGAACCTATGTTCGGCGTCTTCCTATGGTCGGTTTAGTCCAAATATTTAGACTTGAAAAATGTGACATGTTACTATCCCGGCATTTTTCAAAGTCTAAGCTCTAAACCTGAATTATGCGTATCATATTTTATATTCTTAAAAGTCGTTTTATAAATTAAAATTGTTAACAAGATCAACACTCGTACCGTTGTTGGAATTCTGCATACGGTAGTCTATAACGTCTCTTGACACAATATTATACAAGAAGTCAACATTTAAATTTCATGGCAGAGTTTCGCCATTCCAAATCGTCCATTTTGAATATTTGATTATTGCGAAAAACAAAAATAGAAATCATTAGACGAAAATGTTTACAAGATTTATCTCCGTACCATTATGGTGAACCAAATAAGATTTTGTTTAATATCCAATTGTTCATACGCATTAAATGTACTAAATATATTTCTTTTGTGAATATTGCGCAGAAAAAATGGGAGAATCTCACCTGTCTACTTCAAACAACTAAATGATATGCACAACGGTTAGACAATATATTTTAAACGTTCTTAATATTAGACTTTTTTTATTAGTATATTTAGGATTATTCTTAACACCAATGCACACATTTATAACCGTTCATGTCCGAAATATTGGTCAGAAATCCCGCCATTGGATCAGGGCGGAAATTGCTATGCGAAAGTCTTAACGATAAGACCTCGAAATAACAGAAAACATTTCCATTTACATCGGTATTTAAAATATTTATATAGTTCTAAGCTAATTTCACTGACAGAGCTGAAACATGGTTCAATAGCATTCGGTTGCGGTAGCCTGATGTGTTCTTCCTCTCTAAATAGATTTGTGTCCCCATCGAACACCACTTAATATATAAATGTCAGAACAATGATAAATCATAATAATTATACCTTTCTTACATAGTATGTTGATAACTATATACTGATAGAAGCATGTAAGGCTACTAGGGGATGTGCTCTGACCCCTACTAGTCACTGGACAGGGCAAATCAAATTAATAAATGGGGTTCCCCCTTGTTGGGGCCCGAGACCAAAAAAACAAAACTTCCAATCAAACTAACAACTAGTTAATATCCACAAAGAATCAGAAGCAACAGATCTACACTTCTAAATAAAATTCCATTCAATTTATGTTAATGGTCGTGTATCGAGTGAGAATCCCATTTGGGTTTCGAATTCTTTCTTGGCTTGTGGAAGGTTCGTGGTTCTTCGGTGGATGGGTACCAAAGTAATTCCTACATCACTATTATCTGGAGAGTCACCATATGACCTACGTTAAACTTTCGCTGTGAATTTAAACCCAGAACCAAACAAAAATGGAATCCTATAGCCGAAACATATCTTAGAGTGGCCTTTTGTTCAAGGAATTTGACCGTTTTATGGGATAATCCTACAGACACAATAAAGAACACAATCAATTATATACCTCAGAAATAACATTTAAAAATGTAAAACAGTCTTAATTTTGTGTATGTATCCCAGTATGGTTTTGGTCAATAGTAGTTATATAAGTTAGTTGTATAAAGTTAGTTAGTTTAATCATATTTTATTGCTTATTTATATACAATACAATTACAAATATAAACATGGTAAATATATAAGCAAACTGATACAACTGCAATGCTATACGTGCACAGCGCACGAATACAATCTAGAAGCAAATGGGTTGGGCAACAAGTTTTACCAACATTAGCTAGTGCCCTCCCCATATAAGTTAGTTATATAAGTTATGGTTAGTTATATAAGTTAGTTATATAAGTTATATAAGTTAGTTATATAAGTTAGTTATATAAGTTAGTTATAAGTTGCTGGTTCCAATGTCAGTCAAACCTGTGCTAAGCAGCCAGCCAAGGGAATCACAGAATGTATCTGCTTAATAGAGGTCAAATGCATAATAAAACAAGATAATGAGAATATGGAAACCGGCTGTATAATAAAGGTTGGCTGCTTAATGGAGGTGACCACTAACACAGGTTTAACTGTATATTCTTGTGTTTTGATTGTCAGGTTTCGTAGAGGTGTCCATTATGCACCCGCTGGATCTTATGAAGACGAGGCTTCAGATCCAGCGAGGTCCAGAAGATCCTAATAGATACACATCGCTCGCCGATTGTTTCAAGAAGATGTACAGAATTGAAGGGTACACTGCCTTTTAGTTACAAGAAAATCTTACGGAACCCAAAGGTAGTACATTGCACTGCTCTTTAGATATAGAAAACCCTAGTGATCCTTAGAGTAGCTCCCTTTTTAGATAATGATCAGACCAAAGCAAGTGTCTGCAAACCTTATTCTAGAGTGACACTGTGCATGTAATTTATTTATGCGAGAGAAATCTATCCATGGACATTATTAATAACTATTAAGGGAAGTCTAGTTTGAAATTGGACACAAGACTACAATGAAATATATAAATACATCCTGGTTTGAAATGGGATATGATACTTACCGGTTTCTTACCCAGAAATATATTCCAATTTAAAATATTAACCCATTCAACACCAAGTAACTGACATGGACTGGTCCATGATATTTTTAGACCAATAAATTAATAACAAAATTACATTTGGATCAGTTCATTTATCAAAATGGGTAATTTTTATTCTAAAAATAGTTATATTACTTGAAAAAAGTGCAGATCCTGATGAGACGGCTCGTCACGAGCCGGCTCATCTGGATCTACACTTTTTTGTAAGCCAATTTAGAAGTCTGTGGTGTTGAAAGGGTTAAACTGTATTTATTTTACAATGATTGCGAAACAAGTTTTAACAACTTATATTAACTGCTCTCATTGGATGAAAGCATTTGTGGGAGGAAACTGGAGTACCTGGATAAAACCCAAACCCACCTCATCCTAGGTCAGAATATTTGGGAGAAGTCAGAAACTGCTCGATTGTGCCCTTAAATGGTTTGATTCCTTAAAATCATCAAAATAGGGTTAAAAATACACGATATGGCATTTGAATAGGAAGAGTGCTTTATAATGGCCAGTGTAGCTTACTGGACAAGATTTAGTATGAACATTGTAAAAATCAATTATTTTTTATTTTAGGGAGAAGTGGGATTCCCAGGTGGCGAAGTCAGGGTCCCTAGGGCAACTATTTCGCCCATGTCTACACCCCCCAGTATGAAATCTATTGACCTGTCTGAATAGGCGACCACCGTACCATCTCACATCCTTCCCAGTCCGAGGATCGAATCCAGGTTGCATTTGTGAGAAGCGAGCATGGTAACCAGAACTAACCACTGTGCTAATCAGACAGTATGAATTGGCTATTTGACATATAACACTTACCAGGAAAATCTAGTCTAGTTTGAAATGGATTCAAGAGAAATGGGATACAACTGTGTTCACATGTTTATCATGCCCCTTCTCTTACTGTTTCAGACCCATGTCATTTTATAAGGGTATTTTACCGCCATTGTTGGCCGAGACACCAAAGAGGGCTGTCAAGTTCTTCGCATTTGAACGATATAAAAATGTATTTGCTTATGGTGGCTATATGCCTCAATCCATGGTAAGCCACATACTGGTTGTATTGATTGTACGCCGTCGGTCGTGATTGTTGACCATGTGACTCCTTGTCCTAGTATGTATGTTCCATTAATGTCTAACCCCTTGCGGGGACATATACATGTTTTCCTGGGCAGGCTTAGCTGAACTAAGCTGTTAACCAGTACTAAACAGACAGATCTGCAAGGTGCCTTGCTCAATTACACTACATACATGGCTTGACCGAGTATCGAACCCGGGACCGTTCGATTCCAAATCTGACACTCTACCACTGGACCACGGACGCCACACTAGTAGTCAACAAACTTAAGCACTCGGGCCACGGAGCCAATCAGTATCAAGCCCAAATGTTTCTTTATAAGACTACCATACTTTATTATTAAATCATTAAGGGCCTTCGTGGTTGAGTGGTTACGGTCCTTGACTTCCAATCACTTGCCCCTCACTGCTGTGGGTTTGAATCCCACTGGAGGTGTCGAATTCTTTCATGTGTGAGAGATATCAAGCTGGTTAGGTCAGAGGTTCTACCTGGGTACCTGTCTGTGTCTGAAAGCCCCCATAAACCAAACAAACATTAAATCATGTGCGAAATGTCCGGAGTACGAGCCCCGCTGGAGCCGTTACGATTGTGCCCTTAGGCAAGGCATTTAATTTCCATGTTGCCTCTTCTATCTCCCTCGTGGTGATGGATTCCATCAGGAATGAGGTCTCGAGAGTGATTCATATAAGTTTTAAGAACTTGTTTCGCAATCGAGCTAAAATAAATTTGTATAAACTAACATTAATTCATGTTTACTGTAATTCATTTTACATGATGTATGATTGGATACAAAGTCGTTCTTGTTATATTGTTGTGGAACCGCCTCCTAACTCGAGGGTTGTAAGTTCGAGCCCCGTCACTATCACGTTGTCTTTAAGCAAGACACTGAAATCCACATTGCCTAATCTCTCTCTGTCCTGGCAATGGATTCCATAGGAAAGAGGTAACCATACAAGCAGGTTGCTTTCTCCTCAATCCTACATATATGTACATATTATATATATTTGGCTATGTTTATTCAAAGAAATCAATATTATTTGAACTTACGGAATCCATTAGGAATGAGGTCTCGAGAGTGATTAAACTATCAACTGTCTCTCCAATGTTCTCTTATGCAGATGTTATTGTTAACATGTGCAGGATTGTACTCCGGTATTACAGATGTTCTCTATTGCAGATGTTCTCTATTGCAGATGTTAACATGTGCAGGATTGTGCTCCAGTATTACAGAATGATGTTCTCTATTGCAGCTGTTAACATGTGCAGGATTGTGCTCCGGTATTACAGATGTTCTCTATTGCAGATGTTAACATGTGCATGAGTGTGCTCCGGTATTACAGATGTTCTCTATTGCAGCTGTTAACATGTGCAGGATTGTGCTCCAGTATTACAGATGTTCTCTTATGCAGCTGTTAACATGTGCAGGATTGTGCTCCAGTATTACAGATGTTCTCTTATGCAGCTGTTAACATGTGCAGGATTGTGCTCCAGTATTACAGATGTTCTCTATTGCAGCTGTTAACATGTGCAGGATTGTGCTCCAGTATTGCAGATGTTCTCTATTGCAGATGTTCTCTATTGCAGATGTTAACATGTGCAGGAGTGTGCTCCGGTATTACAGATGTTCTCTATTGCAGATGTTAACATGTGCAGGAGTGTGCTCCGGTATTACAGATGTTCTCTATTGCAGCTGTTAACATGTGCAGGATTGTGCTCCAGTATTACAGATGTTCTCTTATGCAGGTGTTAACATCTGCAGGATTGTGCTCCGGTATTACAGATGTTCTCTATTGCAGATGTTAACATGTGCATGATTGTGCTCCAGTATTACAGATGTTCTCTATTGCAGATGTTAACATGTGCAGGATTGTGCTCCAGTATTACAGATGTTCTCTATTGCAGATGTTAACATGTGCAGGAGTGTGCTCCGGTATTACAGATGTTCTCTTATGCAGGTGTTAACATGTGCAGGATTGTGCTCCGGTCTTACAGAAGCTGTGATCATTAATCCGTTCGAAGTTGTCAAAGTAAAGTTACAAGCAGAAAGAAGTACTTTTGCGGAGGTAAGAGTATGGTTTTATCAAAACATACGCAGTCAATTGTAATATGACCATTCCATTTCCGACAAAGAAGCGCCCCTTGACACATACATTGACACATAGTAGTCGTACAAACAGACTAACGAAATACCCATGTCTGCCTCCGTGGTCGAGTGGTTACGGTCGCCGACTTGTATAGCATTGTAACATATCATCACTGATGGTCACGGGTTCGAGCCTCTCGGGCCGTGTCGTAGTTATATGAAAAAGATGGCAATTTCTTACGGAGGTTGGTGCACCCAAGTACTGGTTAACTGCTGAAGCCTGCTCAGGAAAGGTGTTGTTATGTAAACTGCTTGCCGGCGATATAGCTCCAAAATGGTGCTGTTCCAGGCGTAAAACACTAACAAACTCGCATAATAAAGATCAGAATAACATAGATGATAGAAACCAGAATCTCTATAGCGATAGGATAAATATACTCGCTCCTTATCCATTATGTATGTAGTTTATACAAATTTATATTAGCTCGATTGCGAAACAAGTTATTTCAACTTATATAAATCACTCTCGAGACCTCATTCCTGATGGAATCCATCGCCACGAGGGAGAGAGAAGAGGCAACGTGGAATTTAAATGCCTTGCCTAAGGGCACAATCGTAACGGCTCCAGTGGGGCTCGAACTGTATGTATGTATGTACATATTATAAATACTCGAGTATGTTTATTCAAAGATATAACTATTGTTTAAGCTAAACTATTATATTGATCGAGCTGGTTTACGGTTGGTCGGTGGTTCTACCAGTGCCAGTCCATGTCTGAAATATGTCTTGAAACGGCTTACAGGGTCTTCCTCCACTGATGACAACTGGAGAGTCACTGTATCACCTTAGCTGTTGGTTCGTCTTAAATCCCAAAACAAACAACTTTTAATGGAAGAATGTGTAGTACAATATAGCATTGCTACTTGTATGTACAATTTGAAGTTGTATAATACTTTTATTCCATACAACAGGGATCATTCTAGAGGGCGATGTGGGCGAAATTGTCCCTTCTCCCTTTTTTTTGGTTTTTACGATTTTCAAACAAAATATTGTCTAGTATGATACACTGGCCCATTATAAAGCACTCCTTCTATTCAAATGTTGTATTTAATGGTTGTACTGTGCATTTTAACCCTATTAAATATATATATATTAAAGAACACCATTTAAGGAAGCGATCACGCGCTTTCTCACTTCTCCCAAAAATTCTGACCTAGAATGAACCCTGCATACAATATAATGTCGCATTAATATAAAGAAATCAGATATATTGACTAATTATATACTGAACTGCATATACAGTGTTCATATAACGTGATCTATTGATGTACATTGAAGATAAACTAACAGATCTGTTCTAGCAGCACATCTTCTATTGTCATGATTCCAGTGATTGATGTGCTCCAATTACTATCCGTGTTCAACTAATCACCGGATACATACATGAACTTGGAATATTTATTTCTATTTGCAGCAGAAGAGTTCATACGCAGTAGCGCGGGTTATACTACGTGAGCATGGTTTTGGTTCGCAGGGGCTCGGTAAAGGTCTTACATCAACCTTAGGGAGACACGGGGTGTTTAACATGATATATTTCAGCTTTTATCACAATGTTAAAGGGATCATCCCAGAAGCCGAGGTATTCATTTATTCTTTCGTTTCTGTTTCAGTAAAGATAAAAAAATTAACCTATATATTCTGAAAGTCAGCTATATTTATTCCAATATAGGATCTTACACTTGTGGTGATTTCATACCATATTTTATGAAACGAGTTTTGGTATTTTGCTATTAAGCTCGCCATTTATGTTTTAAACAGCGTTATAGCTACATGGAAACTTGTGTTAAATCGTTGTTTTGTCTTAGCATTAAGATTATGTACCAATTTACTTAGAAATGTGCATAATTAAAAGTTTTGTTTAGATAAGATGACGGATGCGTAAATTAAATACTGTTAACCCATTTCATTCTGGATACATTTGAAGGCTTTTGCAAACAACATAGATCCAGATCAGCCGCAGCGTGACGCTGCGTGCTGATCAGGATCTATGTTGTTTGCTGCATAGCCAAGTGTCTTAGCAAGATCATCTGAATAGCAAACAGCATAGATCCTGATCAGACGGCACGTTCCGTGGGGGTTGATCTGGCTCTATGTTCTTTGCAGATACCGTTTGAACGGTATCCAGAATGAAATCGGTTAAGCTAATAATCATATTGTAATATTGAAACATTTACATTGATGGTGGTACAAATTATTTTGTCTCTTTGTCGCATTTCACATTATTAATTATGTTTCTACATGTCTTATTTAACATTATGTAAATAAATGGTGTCCAACGCAGCACGAAAATATAAAAAAAAGTTTAGTTTACAAAATATAAGGATTATTCACTCGACCAATCAGAATCCTTCCAGGTTGTATTACACGTGTGTTGATATAAGAAAACAGGCGATGGCTGTATGATACTGAATACAAGAAAAAAGTTATGTGATAAAATGATTTAACAATATAGTTAAGTCCCCAAATTAAATTTACATTGTACCGGTATATACAGCATAATATTAATTACTCTTGAATTCATTCAATCCAGGACTAATTAATGATGGTGCGTTCACTTCAGGTGCAAAGGCTCAGAGTTTGCGCCCAGCTGTATCCGTATTCCCTTCTCTCCCTCGTTGCAATGGAATCCATCCGGAATTAGGTCTGGAGAGTGATTAATATAAGTTGTAAGAACGTGTTTCGCAATTGAGCTAAAATAAATTTGTATAAACCAATCCAGGATGAGTTATGTGCCCGTATGCATCATTCTTGCATCAAATGTTGGGCGGTCACATGACCATGTAACATTCAATACCAAGGCGGGCATGCGTCAAAATTTGAAAACTGTCTGGACAGGTGAAACTATTACATGCTTAGCCTATGGGAGGTTAGTATTGTAAGTAAACGTTAGATATAATATTCATAGTTTCTACACGTCCATTAACTCGAAGGGAAAAAACATCCGTCTAAGATTAGTTTATACAAATTTATTTGAGCTCGATTGCGAAAAACAAATTCTTACAACTTATATTAATCACTCTCGAGACATCATTCCTGATGGAATCCTTCGCCACGAGGGAGAGAGAAGAGGCAACGTGAAATTTTAATGCCTTGCCTAAGGGCACAATAGTAACGGCTCTAAGATTAAACTGTACATACCATATAGCGCATCGTGCGATATAAATGTGCTTGAATCTCTCTTTAACAGGATAACAAATTGGAGCTTCTGAGGAGATTTCTGATTGGTTTAACTGGCGGAACAATATCTTCTGTAATAAACATTCCATTTGATGTTGCCAAGAGTCGCATACAGGGTCCACAGCCGGTTCCCGGAGAAATCAAATACAGAACATGCTTTGCTACCATAGCAACAGTTTATAGAGAAGAGGGGTACGTTGTCTCATTTCATGACTCGTAAAAACAAAATAATCACCGTGTTTGATTCTGTGACATTCAGGTTACCTAGAATGATATATGTCTGTGTTACCTACTTGGGAACAAATGCATTGAGTTCTACTGCCAGAACACTAGCGATTTATGTCCGTGTTACCTACTTGGGAACAAATGCATTGAGTTCTGGTGCCAGAACACTAGTGATTTATGTCTGTGTTACCTACTTGGGAACAAATGCATTGAGTTCTACTGCCAGAACACTAGTGATTTATGTCTGTGTTACCTACTTGGGAACAAATGCATTGAGTTCTACTGCCAGAAAGAACACTAGCGATATATGTCCGTGTTACCTACTTGGGAACAAATGCATTGAGTTCTGGTGCCAGAACACTAGTGATTTATGTCTGTGTTACCTACTTGGGAACAGATGTATTGAGTTCTACTGCCAAGAACACTAGTGATTTATGTCTGTGTTACCTACTTGGGAACAAATGCATTAAGTTCTGGTGCCAGAACACTAGTGATTTATGTCTGTGTTACCTACTTGGGAACAAATGCATTGAGTTCTGGTGCCAGAACACTAGTGATTTATGTCTGTGTTACCTACTTGGGAACAAATGCATTGAGTTCTGGTGCCAGAACACTTATGATTTATGTCTGTGTTACCTACTTGGGAACAGATGCATTGAGTTCTACTGCCAGAACACTAGTGATTTATGTCTGTGTTACCTACTTGGGAACAAATGCATTGAGTTCTACTGCCAGAACACTAGTGATTTATGTCTGTGTTACCTACTTGGGAACAAATGCATTGAGTTCTGGTGCCAGAACACTTATGATTTATGTCTGTGTTACCTACTTGGGAACAGATGCATTGAGTTCTACTGCCAGAACACTAGTGATTTATGTCCGTGTTACCTACTTGGGAACAAATGCATTGAGTTCTGGTGCCAGAACACTAGTGATTTATGTCTGTGTTACCTACTTGGGAACAGATGTATTGAGTTCTACTGCCAAGAACACTAGTGATTTATGTCTGTGTTACCTACTTGGGAACAGATGCATTGAGTTCTACTGCCAAGAACACTAGTGATTTATGTCTGTGTTACCTACTTGGGAACAAATGCATTGAGTTCTACTGCCAGAACACTAGTGATTTATGTCTGTGTTACCTACTTGGGAACAAATGCATTGAGTTCTACTGCCAGATCACTAGTGATTTATGTCTGTGTTACCTACTTGGGAACAAATGCATTGAGTTCTACTGCCAGAACACTAGTGATTTATGTCTGTGTTACCTACTTGGGAACAGATGCATTGAGTTCTGGTGCCAGAACACTAGTGATTTATGTCTGTGTTACCTACTTGGGAACAGATGCATTGAGTTCTACTGCCAGATCACTAGTGATTTATGTCTGTGTTACCTACTTGGGAACAGATGCATTGAGTTCTACTGCCAAGAACACTAGTGATTTATGTCTGTGTTACCTACTTGGGAACAGATGCATTGAGTTCTGGTGCCAGAACACTAGTGATTTATGTCTGTGTTACCTACTTGGGAACAGATGCATTGAGTTCTACTGCCAGATCACTAGTGATTTATGTCTGTGTTACCTACTTGGGAACAGATGCATTGAGTTCTACTGCCAAGAACACTAGTGATTTATGTCTGTGTTACCTACTTGGGAACAGATGCATTGAGTTCTGGTGCCAGAACACTAGTGATTTATGTCTGTGTTACCTACTTGGGAACAAATGCAAAACCATTGCCGATTTTTAAAATACATATTGAAATACAGTCAACTTGTCTATAAGAACACCCATGGACATGGCTAAAAGTGATATGTTGACAGGTGGTCTCTATTGTGATGATAATGTTGACAGGTGGTCTCTATTGCAATGATGATGTTGACATGTGGTCTCTATTGTGATGATAATGTTGACAGGTGGTCTCTATTGCAATGATGATGTTGACTGGTGGTCTCTATTGCAATGATAATGTTGACATGTGATCTCTATTGCAATGATAATGTTGACAGGTGGCCTCTATTGCGATGATAATGGCTTGATGGGTGATCAAAATAGTGGTCTTTAGAGATATATGGAGTGACATACCTCTATTGTTGTTATTGTTGTTAAGGTCAATCACTATCCGCTCACCTCTGTAGGTTTGAATGTCGTTCAAGTGAGGAAGCTACCCAGCCAGCTTGCAGAAGGGCAGTTGTTTTATTCGGGTACCCGTACATGCTAGAAATACTGCTCAGACGAGCACCTGGTGTCTTCTTACACCAACGATAGCTGGAGTGTCGCCATATGACCGTAGCTGTTGGTTCGACTTGAAAGCCTCGGCGAGAGAACAGAAACAGGTCGTCTTTATCCGAAGTCGAACTTTATCACCGATTTTACTGTAATTACGTACATGTATTATCTGCCTCTCCCTTTCAGATATTTTGCCTTGTATAAGGGACTTCTACCGAAGATACTGAGATTGGGTCCAGGTAAGCCCCTTCATGTATTGTAGACAGTGATACTATATTACTGCAGGAGGATGTCCTACGTGGCCAAGTGGTTACGGTCATTGTCTTCAAATCACTTGCCCCTCACAGCTGTAGGTTCAAATCACTTGCCCCCTAAAGGCTATAGGTTCAAATCACCCTTTCTGCTGTAGGTTTGAATCTTACTCGCTTGAGGTAGATCAGTGGTTCTACCTGGGTGATTGTCAGTGCCTGAAATACTGATCAGAAGTGCGTCCGGAAGTTTGGAGGGGTACCAAGGGTCCACCAATGGGAGCTGGAGAGTCGCCATATGATCTAATTGTTCAAATTTATGACACAATAACAAACAGCTCTTAGCGACGTTTGTCAGTTACTGCCCCTGATTTCCTTTGTTTTTATCATTGTTTCCTTTCACCACATGCTATCAATTGACACCCACTTTCTCATCTTATAATTATTACATTACTAAAGTCCTACAGTATCTACAATGGATATTTCACTGTAAACATTTTTGTCATCGTTTAACTAACATGATTTTGATAAATCTCATTATTCATACCAGAACATTTCATTATGGAAGAACAACAAAAACAACAAAATAAGGGATAACTCGGACAGCCAAGGGGGGTAATAGAAAAACCATGTGAATTAGTTTGTTTTTGATTTGAAGAAAACTATTCAAATAAGCGGACATGACAGTAACTTTTGAATGATGTATCATATATCATGAACTGTCAAATAAGGGGACGACAGTAATTTTTGAATGATGTACACTATGATGTATCATGAACTGTCAAATAAGGGGACATGACAGTAATTTATGAATCATGTAAACTGTCATGTTTCATGAACTGTCAAATAAGGGGACATGACAGTAATTTATGAATCATGTAAACTGTCATGTATCATGAACTGTCAAATAAGGGGACATGACAGTAATTTTTGAATGATGTAAACTATCATGTATCATGAACTGTCAAATAAGGGGACATGACAGTAATTTATGAATGATGTATCATGAATTGTCAGCTCATCGAGGTCAAGGTCAACAGCATTTATTTTGTCAAATTCATTGATAATGGAATTGCTGCATGCAATGTTGATATCTGTTTTAGCTTAATACATATATTATGCAGTTCATACGATATATGTACAATGTACAAGATATTTGAAATGGATTGGAAAACGAGCCGAGAGCTCATAAATTCCTTTCCTATCTGTATTGTTGTCACAATGAAGTAGCTTGTTTTTGAACTTGATTTCAATGAGAGACATTAGTGAGTTACTGCCCCTGAATACTCATGAAAGTAGATTGGTCCTCTTAATTGGCTTCCTCTGTTTTTATCGTTGTTTCCTTTGCACCACATATGTTTTCATTAGTTTTCTTATCTTATAATTATAAATTACTAAATCTCGACAGATATCCTACAGCATATCCAATGGATACTTTACTGTAGAAATTGATTATAAATTAATTAACATGCTTTTAATAAAATCACATTTATCATATCGCAACATCTGGTTATGGAACACCAATAAAAACAAAGGCTTTCGACTAAAAGGACCAATACATATTTTGGGTTAAATCGGACGTTATCTGTCAAGGGAGGTAATTGAAAACCCAGTAATGTCTCTCATCAAGTGTTACTTATTTAGATAATTATCTATCGACAGGCTTATTGCACTTCAGTATGTCTAATTAATGAGAGAACAATATTGAATACAAATCTGTTTGCTTGGAAAGTGATGTATACACGGTATTACAGTTATATGAGGAGCACCATTCATCGCACAATCTTCACTATTTTTCTTTTCAGGTGGGGCTATAATGTTTTTGGTTTATGAAACTGTTTTTGATTGGATGAAGACAAATTTGTGATGATGATTCTGATCTGTGTGAAGATTTCTGATTGGATGGAAGAAGTGTTTGCTATCTTTGGGACTACATGTGGAACATGAAAGTGGGTAAAAAAAGATGTGAACAAGATCATGTAATTATTCATCATCGATGGAATGCTCAAATGCTGTGATACTATTCTCACACGATGCACCTTTGGTGCTAATTGTTAAGAATTGTGATGTTATAAATATAGAATGCAACTGAAGCAGATATGAAAAGCACATTAACCCGTAAAATGCTGAATAAATTGGAAGGTATGCGCAAACAACATAGATCCAGATCAGCTCATCTGATCAGGATCTATGTTGTTTGCTATATTCAACCCGAGTGTTTTAGCTCCACTATCTGAATAGCAAATAACATAGAGCCTGATCAGACTTTATTGTCTGATCTGGTTCTATGCTGTTTGCAAAATTGACTTTAGTCGTGATTAGCGGGTTAAAGGTTGCTTTTGTGCAAGCTCATTATATATATATACCATTGGTTAGGGGCCGTGTCTCCCTAAAATTACCAAATCACCAAACTAATGTCTGCTATACCTCGTGTTGGAAGCTGAATTCCATGTTGATTGTTATAAAATTTATATTGTTATAACTGGAATATCAAAATATTTTTGTGAGATTATGCCCAATCAATTTTTCTACATTTATGCCCCTTTCTATACTTCATATACAGTGGCATACGTGGCCTGAACTTGTCATATGTGGCCTGAAGGTGTCATGTGTGGCCTGAACTTGTCATGCATGGCCTGAAGTTGTCATATGTGGCCTGAACTTGTCATATGTGGCCTGAAGGTGTCATGTGTGGCCTGAACTTGTCATGCATGGCCTGAAGTTGTCATATGTGGCCTGAAGTTGTCATGTGTGGCCTGAACTTGTCATGCATGGCCTGAACTTGTCATATGTGGCCTGAAGGTGTCATGTGTGGCCTGAACTTGTCATATGTGGCCTGAAGGTGTCATGTGTGGCCTGAACTTGTCATGCATGGCCTGAAGTTGTCATATGTGGCCTGAAGGTGTCATGTGTGGCCTGAACTTGTCATGCATGGCCTGAACTTGTCATATGTGGCCTGAAGGTGTCATGTGTGGCCTGAACTTGTCATATGTGGCCTGAAGGTGTCATGTGTGGCCTGAACTTGTCATGCATGGCCTGAAGTTGTCATATGTGGCCTGAACTTGTCATATGTGGCCTGAAGGTGTCATGTGTGGCCTGAACTTGTCATATGTGGCCTGAAGGTGTCATGTGTGGCCTGAACTTGTCATGCATGGCCTGAAGTTGTCATATGTGGCCTGAAGTTGTCATGTGTGGCCTGAACTTGTCATGCATGGCCTGAACTTGTCATATGTGGCCTGAAGTTGTCATATGTGGCCTGAAGTTGTCATATGTGGCCTGAAGGTATCATGTGTGGCCTGGACTTGTCATACGTGGCCTGGACATGTCACACATGGCCTGGACTTGTCATACGTGGCCTGGACATGTCAAACGTGGCCTGGACATGTCATGCATGGCCTGGACTTGTCACACGTGGCCTTGACCTGTCATACATGGCCTGGACTGGTCAAATGTTGTCGGGACTTGCCATACGTGGCCTTGACTGGTCAAATGTTGTCGGGACTTGCCATACATGGCCTTGACCTGTCATACGTGGCCTGGACTGGTCAAATGTTGTCAGGACTTGCCATACGTGGCCTTGACTGGTCAAATGTTGTCGGGACTTGCCATACGTGGCCTGGACTGGTCAAATGTTGTCAGGACTTGCCATACGTGGCCTGGACTGGTCAAATGTTGTCAGGACTGTCATACGTGGCCTGGACTGGTCAAATGTTGTCAGGACTTGCCATACGTGGCCTTGACTGGTCAAATGTTGTCGGGACTTGCCATACGTGGCCTGGACTGGTCAAATGTTGTCAGGACTTGCCATACGTGGCCTGGACTGGTCAAATGTTGTCAGGACTTGCCATACGTGGCCTTGACTGGTCAAATGTTGTCGGAACTTGCCATACGTGGCCTGGACTGGTCAAATGTTGTCAGGACTTGCCATACGTGGCCTTGACTGGTCAAATGTTGTCGGGACTTGCCATACGTGGCCTGGACTGGTCAAATGTTGTCGGGACTTGCCATACGTGGCCTTGACTGGTCAAATGTTGTCGGGACTTGCCATACGTGGCCTTGACTGGTCAAATGTTGTCGGGACTTGCCATACGTGGCCTGGACTTGTCATGCGTGGCCTGGACTTGTCCAACAATTTTCATGCAATTGACTAAGTAATTAAGGCAACTTAATTGTCTTATGAATCAAATATGGTTAAGTGCATTTAGAAAATATAGAAGGCGAGGCTTATGAGATTTATTAGATAGTAACCTAGATGTATAATGCTATCCACCTTCTGTTTAAAACATGAATAGTTTTAGTAACTACGCCCAGGCAACTGTTCATACAACCAGTGAACATACCTCACAGAGATATTACCCACATGCTACGCACTTGCAACTGTTGTTTGTCATGCAACCAGTAAACTTACCTCAGAGATATTACCCACATGCTACACACTTGCAACTGTTGTTTGTCATGCAACCAGTAAACTTACCTCAGAGATATTACCCACATGCTACGCACTTGCAACTGTTGTTTGTCATGCAACCAGTAAACTTACCTCACAGAGATATTACCCACATGCTACACACTTGCAACTGTTGTTTGTCATGCAACCAGTAAACTTACCTCACAGAGATATTACCCACATGCTACGCACTTGCAACTGTTGTTTGTCATGCAACCAGTAAACTTACCTCACAGAGATATTACCCACATGCTACACACTTGCAACTGAAGTTTACACCCTGTGAACATACCTCACAGAGATATTACCCACATGCTACGCACTTGAAACTGTTGTTTGTCATGCAACCAGTAAACTTACCTCACAGAGATATTACCCACATGCTACGCACTTGCAACTGAAGTTTACACCCTGTGAATGTGTCTCACGGTGGTATCACACCACACATGTTATACCCATCGATGCAGAGTAAAAGGAACATTGATCAGGCAAGCAGTTTTGTGGCATTGTTTTATTTTTTAACATTGATATATTTGAATCATATTATGGTGTTAATGTTGGGGTAAGATCCATTTGTCTGTGTGTCCGCACATGTTCAAATGATGTATTCTCTGAAACTGATTGGTCAGTTTTTATCTTAACTTTACAGGAATTCATCCTCTGTTAAACATAATCAAATAGAGAATATTCTTGCAGATGTTGGTCGATCCGTCCATCCCGTTTTCGTGTCTTCTCGATATCTTTGAAGCTGCTATGCCATCAATGTCACACTTGCCCGGCAATGGTCTGAAATGCTTGAACCATTGAAATCAATTTGGCCAACTCAGTATATTTGAGAATGGGTGCAATATCTTGTGTCTGCTCCGTATATTTGAGAACAGGGTGCACTATCTTGTGTCTGCTCCATATATTTGAGAACAGGGTGCACTATCTTGTGTCTGCTCTGTATATTTGTGAACAGGGTGCACTATCTTGTGTCTGCTCCTTGTATTTGTGAACAGGGTGCAATATCTTGTGTCTGCTCCGTATATTTGAGAATGGGTGCAATATCTTGTGTCTGTTCCGTATATTTGTGAACAGGGTGCAATATCTTGTGTCTGCTCCATATATTTGAGAACAGGGTGCAATATCTTGTGTCTGCTCCATATATTTGTGAACAGGGTGTAATATCTTGTGTCTGCTCCATATATTTGAGAACAGGATGCACTATCTTTTGCCTGCTCCATATATTTGAGAACCGGGTGCAAAATCTTGTCTGCTCCATATATTTGAGAACAGGGTGCACTATCTTTTGCCTGCTCCATATATTTGAGAACCGGGTGCAAAATCTTGTCTGCTCCATATATTTGAGAACAGGGTGCACTATCTTTTGCCTGCTCCATATATTTGAGAACCAGGTGCAAAATCTTGTCTGCTCCATATATTTGAGAACAGGGTGCAATATCTTGTGTCTGCTCCATAAAGGGGTATAATATGTCTTGCAAACATATCTTGTACCTCGGATGTGCTGGTGCATCATAAAACCGAGCTGATCAGTGCGTACTGAGGCAGGAAATGCATTATTTATGTTATATATCCCAGCACTGAGGCAGAAATGTAAGATGCATGGTGCATTATTTATGTTATATAACCCAGCACAACAGTACGTACTGAGGCAGGAAATGCAAGATGTTTGGTGCATTATTTATGTTATATAACCCAGCACAACAGTACATACTGAGGCAGGAAATGCAAGATATACTGGATTATATAACATAAATAATGCACCACACAACAGTTTGTACTGAGGCAGGAAATGTAAGATGTGTGGTGCATTATTTATGTTATATAATTTTATGGTTGTGCTATTGTGGACTTTTATTAAGATATGTTTTTATAGTGTTGCATGGTATTGTGCAGAGGGTATTTTATATTGTTATACGTAATCAATTTTACTATCTCGCCTGGGAGTGCATGCTCAGGTGAGGTGATTTGATCACCGTTTGTCCGTGCTTCCTGCAACAATAGGCTGCTCATCTCCCTATCTGCTGTATTTATGACCCGATTGTACATAGTGGTGTCTCTTCACAATAATAACCCAGCTCCTTTCGATGCCACCTACAGTAAAACCTGTGTTAGCAAGCTAGTTACAGTCAAACCTGTATTAGCAAGCCAACTAGTCAAACCTGCATTAGTAATCAAAACGTATTAATGATTCCAGATGTGTTTTATTTTGATTGTTGTGGTGTCAACTACTTACAGTGTTCCCTGTTAGCCCAATTTTAAGATAAACCGAGTTCCCTGTAGGATTTCTCTATTTGTAGCCCAATGTTATTTTGTTTGAACCAAGTCGCATAAATTTACTGATGTCAATACAGAATCTAGGTACAAAAATGTTATCACACTTAAATTTTTTATATTAACCCTTAATCTGCCAACAAAATAGATCCAGACATGCCGCGTCTGTGCTTGAGCACTACTATCCAAACAACAAAGAGGCTCTAGGTTGTTAACCAACTGCGACTTTAGTTGCGATTGGCAGGTTAGCAACTGCGACTAGTTGCGATCGACAGGTTAGCAACTGCGACTTTAGTTGTGATTGGCAGGTTAGCAGCTGCGACTTTAGTTGTGATTGGCAGGTTACCAACTGCGACTTTAGTTGCGATTGGCAGGTTACCAACTGCGACTTTAGTTGCGATTGGCAGGTTTATGTTCATTTTTAATCCAATATTGAACATGGGCAGAAGTTTTCAGTTACAACTAAGGTGAGTGAATGAGGGTCCATTGTTGGTTTTGAATTGGTTGTTAACTTACAGTAAATATATATATATGAAATAAGAATATGTTTGTTTTTCTACCTAGCTCCATGAATACTGCCGAGATAGTACACACCTGATTTTCAGAAATGTCTTCTTCAGTGAGTAGGTAGTAAGCTATTGTAGGCTTTTACAGAAACAAACATCTTCACCCAGTAAAAATCCAGATGGACCCAGTTTCCATGGGACTCTTCAAACCACTTGCCCCGAATCGCTGGTTTTCCTCCCACTGGGCGACTCTCCCATGTGAGGAAGCTATCTGGGTGCTTGTCCATGCCTGAAATACTGATAGCAGCTGGGTGCCCTTCCTCCACCATGCAGCTGGGTGCCCTTCCTCCACCATGGAGTTGCTTGAAGCTGGGTGCCCTTCCTCCACCATGGAGTTGCTTGAAGGTGGGTGCCCTTCCTCCACCATGGAGTTGCTTGAAGCTGGGTGCCCTTCCTCCACCATGGAGTTGCTTGAAGCTGGGTGCCCTTCCTCCACCATGGAGTTGCTTGAAGCTGGGTGCCCTTCCTCCACCATCGAGTGCCCTTCCTCCACCATGGAGTTGCCTCGAGGGCCCTTCCTCCACCATGGAGTTGCCTCGAGTGCCCTTCCTCCACCATGGAGTTGCCTGAGTGCCCTTCCTCCACCATGGAGTTGCCTCGAGTGCTCTTCCTCCATCATGGAGTTGCCTCGAGTGCCCTTCCTCCACCATGGAGTTGCCTCAAGTGCTCTTCCTCCACCATGGAGTTGCCTCGAGTGCCCTTCCTCCACCATGGAGTTGCTTGAAGCCCTTCCTCCACCATGGAGTTGCTTGAAGCTGGGTGCCCTTCCTCCACCATGGAGTTGCCTCGAGTGCCCTTCCTCCACCATGGAGTTGCCTCGAGTGCCCTTCCTCCACCATGGAGTTGCCTCGAGTGCCCTTCCTCCACCATGGAGTTGCCTCGAGTGCCCTTCCTCCACCATGGAGTTGCCTCGAGTGCCCTTCCTCCACCATGGAGTTGCCTCGAGTGCTCTTCCTCCATCATGGAGTTGCCTCGAGTGCCCTTCCTCCATGGAGTTGCCTCGAGTGCCCTTCCTCCACCATGGAGTTGCCTCAAGTGCCCTTCCTCCATCATGGAGTTGCTTGAGGCTGGTGCCCTTCCTCCACCATGGAGTTGCTTGAAGCTGGGTGCCCTTCCTCACCATGGAGTTGCCTGAAGATGGGTGCCCTTCCTCCACCATGGAGTTGCTTGAAGCTGGGTGCCCTTCCTCCACCATGGAGTTGCTTGAAGCTGGGTGCCCTTCCTCCACCATGGAGTTGCTTGAAGCTGGGTGCCCTTCCTCCACCATCGAGTGCCCTTCCTCCACCATGGAGTTGCCTCGAGGGCCCTTCCTCCACCATGGAGTTGCCTCGAGTGCCCTTCCTCCACCATGGAGTTGCCTGAGTGCCCTTCCTCCACCATGGAGTTGCCTCGAGTGCTCTTCCTCCATCATGGAGTTGCCTCGAGTGCCCTTCCTCCACCATGGAGTTGCCTCAAGTGCTCTTCCTCCACCATGGAGTTGCCTCGAGTGCCCTTCCTCCATCATGGAGTTGCTTGAAGCTGGGTGCCCTTCCTCCACCATGGAGTTGCTTGAAGCTGGGTGCCCTTCCTCCACCATGGAGTTGCCTCGAGTGCCCTTCCTCCACCATGGAGTTGCCTCGAGTGCCCTTCCTCCACCATGGAGTTGCCTCGAGTGCCCTTCCTCCACCATGGAGTTGCCTCGAGTGCCCTTCCTCCACCATGGAGTTGCCTAGAGTGCCCTTCCTCCACCATGGAGTTGTCTCGAGTGCCCTTCCTCCACCATGGAGTTGCCTCGAGGGCCCTTCCTCCACCATGGAGTTGCCTCGAGTGCTCTTCCTCCATCATGGAGTTGCCTCGAGTGCCCTTCCTCCACCATGGAGTTGCCTCGAGTGCCCTTCCTCCACCATGGAGTTGCCTCGAGTGCTCTTCCTCCATCATGGAGTTGCCTCGAGTGCCCTTCCTCCACCATGGAGTTGCCTCGAGTGCCCTTCCTCCACCATGGAGTTGCCTCGAGTGCCCTTCCTCCACCATGGAGTTGCCTCGAGTGCCCTTCCTCCACCATGGAGTTGCCTCGAGTGCCCTTCCTCCACCATGGAGTTGCCTCGAGTGCCCTTCCTCCACCATGGAGTTGCCTCGAGTGCCCTTCCTCCACCATGGAGTTGCTTGAAGCTGGGTGCCCTTCCTCCACCATGGAGTTGCCTCGAGTGCTCTTCCTCCATCATTGAGTTGCCTCGAGTGCCCTTCCTCCACCATGGAGTTGCCTCGAGTGCCCTTCCTCCACCATGGAGTTGCCTCGAGTGCTCTTCCTCCATCATTGAGTTGCCTCGAGTGCCCTTCCTCCACCATGGAGTTGCCTCGAGTGCCCTTCCTCCACCATGGAGTTGCCTCAAGTGCCCTTCCTCCATCATGGAGTTGCTTGAGGCTGGGTGCCCTTCCTCCACCATGGAGTTGCTTGAAGCTGGGTGCCCTTCCTCCACCATGGAGTTGCCTGAAGATGGGTGCCCTTCCTCCACCATGGAGTTGCCTCGAGTGCCCTTCTCCACCATGGAGTTGCCTCGAGTGCCCTTCCTCCACCATGGAGTTGCCTCGAGTGCCCTTCCTCCACCATGGAGTTGCCTCGAGTGCCCTTCCTCCACCATGGAGTTGCCTGAGGGCCCTTCCTCCACCATGGAGTTGCCTCGAGTGCCCTTCCTCCACCATGGAGTTGCCCGAGTGCCCTTCCTCCACCATGGAGTTGCCTCGAGTGCTCTTCCTCCATCATGGAGTTGCCTCGAGTGCCCTTCCTCCACCATGGAGTTGCCTCAAGTGCTCTTCCTCCACCATGGAGTTGCCTCGAGTGCCCTTCCTCCATCATGGAGTTGCTTGAAGTGCCCTTCCTCCACCATGGAGTTGCTTGAAGCTGGGTGCCCTTCCTCCACCATGGAGTTGCCTCGAGTGCCCTTCCTCCACCATGGAGTTGCCTCGAGTGCCCTTCCTCCACATGGAGTGCCCTTCCTCCACCATGGAGTTGCCTCGAGTGCCCTTCCTCCACCATGGAGTTGCCTCGAGTGCCCTTCCTCCACCATGGAGTTGCCTGAGTGCCCTTCCTCCATCATGGAGTTGCCTCAAGTGCCCTTCCTCCATCATGGAGTTGCTTGAAGCGGGTGCCTTCCTCCACCATGGAGTTGCCTGAAGATGGGTGCCCTTCCTCCACCATGGAGTTGCCTCGAGTGCCCTTCCTCCACCATGGAGTTGCCTCGAGTGCCCTTCCTCCACCATGGAGTTGCCTCGAGTGCTCTTCCTCCACCATGGAGTTGCCCGAGTGCCCTTCCTCCACCATGGAGTTGCCTCGAGTGCCCTTCCTCCACCATGGAGTTGCCTCGAGTGCCCTTCCTCCACCATGGAGTTGCCTGAGTGCCCTTCCTCCACCATGGAGTTGCCTCGAGTGCCCTTCCTCCACCATGGAGTTGCCCGAGTGCCTTCCTCCACATGGAGTTGCCTCGAGTGCCCTTCCTCCACCATGGAGTTGCCTCGAGTGCCCTTCCTCCACCATGGAGTTGCCTGAGTGCCCTTCCTCCACCATGGAGTTGCCTCGAGTGCCCTTCCTCCACCATGGAGTTGCCTCGAGTGCCCTTCCTCCACCATGGAGTTGCCTCGAGTGCCCTTCCTCCATCATGGAGTTGCCTCGAGTGCCCTTCCTCCACCATGGAGTTGCCTCGAGTGCCCTTCCTCCATCATGGAGTTGCTTGAAGCTGGGTGCCCTTCATCCACCATGGAGTTGCCTCGAGTGCCCTTCCTCCACCATGGAGTTGCCTCGAGTGCCCTTCCTCCACCATGGAGTTGCCTCGAGTGCTCTTCCTCCATCATTGAGTTGCCTCGAGTGCCCTTCCTCCACCATGGAGTTGCCTCGAGTGCCCTTCCTCCATCATGGAGTTGCTTGAAGCTGGGTGCCCTTCCTCCACCATGGAGTTGCCTGAAGATGGGTGCCCTTCCTCCACCATGGAGTTGCCCGAGTGCCCTTCCTCCACCATGGAGTTGCCTCGAGTGCCCTTCGCCTCGAGTGCCCTTCCTCCACCATGGAGTTGCCTCGAGTGCCCTTCCTCCACCATGGAGTTGCCTCGAGTGCCCTTCCTCCATCATGGAGTTGCCTCAAGTGCCCTTCCTCCATCATGGAGTTGCTTGAAGCTGGGTGCCCTTCCTCCACCATGGAGTTGCCTGAAGATGGGTGCCCTTCCTCCACCATGGAGTTGCTTCGAGTGCCCTTCCTCCACCATGGAGTTGCCTCGAGTGCCCTTCGCCTCGAGTGCCCTTCCTCCACCATGGAGTTGCCTCGAGTGCCCTTCCTCCACCATGGAGTTGCCTCGAGTGCCCTTCGCCTCGAGTGCCCTTCCTCCACCATGGAGTTGCCTCGAGTGCCCTTCCTCCACCATGGAGTTGCCTCGAGTGCCCTTCCTCCATCATGGAGTTGCCTCAAGTGCCCTTCCTCCATCATGGAGTTGCTTGAAGCTGGGTGCCCTTCCTCCACCATGGAGTTGCCTGAAGATGGGTGCCCTTCCTCCACCATGGAGTTGCCTCGAGTGCCCTTCCTCCACCATGGAGTTGCCTCGAGTGCCCTTCGCCTCGAGTGCCCTTCCTCCACCATGGAGTTGCCTCGAGTGCCCTTCCTCCACCATGGAGTTGCCTCGAGTGCCCTTCCTCCACCATGGAGTTGCCTGAGTGCCCTTCCTCCACCATGGAGTTGCCTCGAGTGCCCTTCCTCCACCATGGAGTTGCCTCGAGTGCCCTTCCTCCATCATGGAGTTGCCTCGAGTGCCCTTCCTCCACCATGGAGTTGCCTCGAGTGCTCTTCCTCCATCATGGAGTTGCCTCGAGTGCCCTTCCTCCATGGAGTTGCCTCGAGTGCCCTTCCTCCATCATGGAGTTGCCTCGAGGGCCCTTCCTCCACCATGGAGTTGCCTCGAGTGCCCTTCCTCCACCATGGAGTTACCCGAGTGCCCTTCCTCCACCATGGAGTTGCCTCGAGTGCTCTTCCTCCATCATGGAGTTGCCTCGAGAGCCCTTCCTCCACCATGGAGTTGCCTCGAGTGCTCTTCCTCCATCATTGAGTTGCCTCGAGTGCCCTTCCTCCACCATGGAGTTGCCTCGAGTGCCCTTCCTCCACCATGGAGTTGCCTGAGTGCCCTTCCTCCACCATGGAGTTGCCCGAGTGCCCTTCCTCCACCATGGAGTTGCCTCGAGTGCTCTTCCTCCATCATTGAGTTGCCTCGAGTGCCCTTCCTCCACCATGGAGTTGCCTTGAGTGCCCTTCCTCCATCATGGAGTTGCCTCAAGTGCCCTTCCTCCATCATGGAGTTGCTTGAAGCTGGGTGCCCTTCCTCCACCATGGAGTTGCCTGAAGATGGGTGCCCTTCCTCCATCATGGAGTTGCCTCGAGTGCCCTCCTCCATCATGGGTGCCTCGAGTGCCTTCGTCGAGTGCCCTTCCTCCACCATGGAGTTGCCTCGAGTGCCCTTCCTCCACCATGGAGTTGCCTCGAGTGCCTTTCGCCTCGAGTGCCCTTCCTCCACCATGGAGTTGCCTCGAGTGCCCTTCCTCCACCATGGAGTTGCCTCGAGTGCCCTTCCTCCATCATGGAGTTGCCTCAAGTGCCCTTCCTCCATCATGGAGTTGCTTGAAGCTGGGTGCCCTTCCTCCACCATGGAGTTGCCTGAAGATGGGTGCCCTTCCTCCACCATGGAGTTGCTTCGAGTGCCCTTCCTCCACCATGGAGTTGCCTCGAGTGCCCTTCGCCTCGAGTGCCCTCCTCCACCATGGAGTTGCCTCGAGTGCCCTTCCTCCACCATGGAGTTGCCTCGAGTGCCTTCCTCCACCATGGAGTTGCCTGAGTGCCCTTCCTCCACCATGGAGTTGCCTCGAGTGCCCTTCCTCCACCATGGAGTTGCCTCGAGTGCCCTTCCTCCATCATGGAGTTGCCTCGAGTGCCCTTCCTCCACCATGGAGTTGCCTGAGTGCTCTTCCTCCATCATGGAGTTGCCTCGAGTGCCCTTCCTCCATGGAGTTGCCTCGAGTGCTCTTCCTCCATCATGGAGTTGCCTCGAGTGCCTTCCTCCACCATGGAGTTGCCTCGAGTGCTCTTCCTCCACCATGGAGTTGCCCGAGTGCCCTTCCTCCATCATGGAGTTGCCTCGAGTGCTCTTCCTCCATCATGGAGTTGCCTCGAGAGCCCTCCTCCACCATGGAGTTGCCTCGAGTGCTCTTCCTCCACCATGGAGTTGCCTCGAGTGCCCTTCCTCCACCATGGAGTTGCTCGAGTGCCCTTCCTCCACCATGGAGTTGCCCGAGTGCCCTTCCTCCACCATGGAGTTGCCTCGAGTGCCCTTCCTCCACCATGGAGTTACCCGAGTGCCCTTCCTCCACCATGGAGTTGCCTCGAGTGCTCTTCCTCCATCATGGAGTTGCCTCGAGAGCCCTCCTCCACCATTGAGTGCCTCGAGTGCCCTTCCTCCACCATGGAGTTGCCTCGAGTGCCCTTCCTCCACCATGGAGTTGCCTGAGTGCCCTTCCTCCACCATGGAGTTGCCCGAGTGCCCTTCCTCCACCATGGAGTTGCCTCGAGTGCTCTTCCTCCATCATTGAGTTGCCTCGAGTGCCCTTCCTCCACCATGGAGTTGCCTTGAGTGCCCTTCCTCCATCATGGAGTTGCCTCAAGTGCCCTTCCTCCATCATGGAGTTGCTTGAAGCTGGGTGCCTTCCTCCACCATGGAGTTGCCTGGATGGGTGCCCTTCCTCCATCATGGAGTTGCCTCGAGTGCCCTTCCTCCATCATGGAGTTGCCTCGAGGGCCCTTCCTCCACCATGGAGTTGCCTCGAGTGCCCTTCCTCCACCATGGAGTTGCCCGAGTGCCCTTCCTCCACCATGGAGTTGCCTCGAGTGCCCTTTCTCCACCATGGAGTTGCCTCGAGTGCCCTTCCTCCACCATGGAGTTGCCTCGAGTGCCCTTCCTCCACCATGGAGTTGCCTCGAGTGCCCTTCCTCCACCATGGAGTTGCCATCGAGTGCTCCTCCTCCATCATTGAGTTGCCTCGAGTGCCCTTCCTCCACCATGGAGTTGCCTCGAGTGCCCTTCCTCCACCATGGAGTTGCCTCGAGTGCCCTTCCTCCACCATGGAGTTGCCTCGAGTGCCCTTCCTCCACCATGGAGTTGCCTCGAGTGCCCTTCCTCCACCATGGAGTTGCCTCGAGTGCTCTTCCTCCATCATTGAGTTGCCTCGAGTGCCCTTCCTCCACCATGGAGTTGCCTCGAGTGCCCTTCCTCCATCATGGAGTTGCTTGAAGCTGGGTGCCCTTCATCCACCATGGAGTTGCCTCGAGTGCCCTTCCTCCACCATGGAGTTGCCTCGAGTGCCCTTCCTCCACCATGGAGTTGCCTCGAGTGCTCTTCCTCCATCATTGAGTTGCCTCGAGTGCCCTTCCTCCACCATGGAGTTGCCTCGAGTGCCCTTCCTCCATCATGGAGTTGCTTGAAGCTGGGTGCCCTTCCTCCACCATGGAGTTGCCTGAAGATGGGTGCCCTTCCTCCACCATGGAGTTGCCCGAGTGCCCTTCCTCCACCATGGAGTTGCCTCGAGTGCCCTTCGCCTCGAGTGCCCTTCCTCCACCATGGAGTTGCCTCGAGTGCCCTTCCTCCACCATGGAGTTGCCTCGAGTGCCCTTCCTCCATCATGGAGTTGCCTCAAGTGCCCTTCCTCCATCATGGAGTTGCTTGAAGCTGGGTGCCCTTCCTCCACCATGGAGTTGCCTGAAGATGGGTGCCCTTCCTCCACCATGGAGTTGCTTCGAGTGCCCTTCCTCCACCATGGAGTTGCCTCGAGTGCCCTTCGCCTCGAGTGCCCTTCCTCCACCATGGAGTTGCCTCGAGTGCCCTTCCTCCACCATGGAGTTGCCTCGAGTGCCCTTCGCCTCGAGTGCCCTTCCTCCACCATGGAGTTGCCTCGAGTGCCCTTCCTCCACCATGGAGTTGCCTCGAGTGCCCTTCCTCCATCATGGAGTTGCCTCAAGTGCCCTTCCTCCATCATGGAGTTGCTTGAAGCTGGGTGCCCTTCCTCCACCATGGAGTTGCCTGAAGATGGGTGCCCTTCCTCCACCATGGAGTTGCCTCGAGTGCCCTTCCTCCACCATGGAGTTGCCTCGAGTGCCCTTCGCCTCGAGTGCCCTTCCTCCACCATGGAGTTGCCTCGAGTGCCCTTCCTCCACCATGGAGTTGCCTCGAGTGCCCTTCCTCCACCATGGAGTTGCCTGAGTGCCCTTCCTCCACCATGGAGTTGCCTCGAGTGCCCTTCCTCCACCATGGAGTTGCCTCGAGTGCTCTTCCTCCATCATGGAGTTGCCTCGAGTGCCCTTCCTCCACCATGGAGTTGCCTCGAGTGCTCTTCCTCCATCATGGAGTTGCCTCGAGTGCCCTTCCTCCATGGAGTTGCCTCGAGTGCCCTTCCTCCATCATGGAGTTGCCTCGAGGGCCCTTCCTCCACCATGGAGTTGCCTCGAGTGCCCTTCCTCCACCATGGAGTTACCCGAGTGCCCTTCCTCCACCATGGAGTTGCCTCGAGTGCTCTTCCTCCATCATGGAGTTGCCTCGAGAGCCCTTCCTCCACCATGGAGTTGCCTCGAGTGCTCTTCCTCCATCATTGAGTTGCCTCGAGTGCCCTTCCTCCACCATGGAGTTGCCTCGAGTGCCCTTCCTCCACCATGGAGTTGCCTGAGTGCCCTTCCTCCACCATGGAGTTGCCCGAGTGCCCTTCCTCCACCATGGAGTTGCCTCGAGTGCTCTTCCTCCATCATTGAGTTGCCTCGAGTGCCCTTCCTCCACCATGGAGTTGCCTCGAGTGCCCTTCCTCCATCATGGAGTTGCCTCAAGTGCCCTTCCTCCATCATGGAGTTGCTTGAAGCTGGGTGCCCTTCCTCCACCATGGAGTTGCCTGAAGATGGGTGCCCTTCCTCCACCATGGAGTTGCCTCGAGTGCCCTTCCTCCACCATGGAGTTGCCTCGAGGGCCTTCCTCCACCATGGAGTTGCCTCGAGTGCCCTTCCTCCACCATGGAGTTGCCCGAGTGCCCTTCCTCCACCATGGAGTTGCCTCGAGTGCCCTTCCTCCACCATGGAGTTGCCTCGAGTGCCCTTCCTCCACCATGGAGTTGCCTCGAGTGCCCTTCCTCCACCATGGAGTTGCCTCGAGTGCCCTTCCTCCACCATGGAGTTGCCTCGAGTGCTCTTCCTCCACCATGGAGTTGCCTCGAGTGCCCTTCCTCCACCATGGAGTTGCCTCGAGTGCCCTTCCTCCACCATGGAGTTGCCTCGAGTGCCCTTCCTCCACCATGGAGTTGCCTCGAGTGCCCTTCCTCCACCATGGAGTTGCCTCGAGTGCCCTTCCTCCACCATGGAGTTGCCTCGAGTGCCCTTCCTCCATCATGGAGTTGCCTCGAGTGCCCTTCCTCCACCATGGAGTTGCCTCGAGTGCCCTTCCTCCACCATGGAGTTGCCTCGAGTGCCCTTCCTCCACCATGGAGTTGCCTCGAGTGCCCTTCCTCCACCATGGAGTTGCCTCGAGTGCCCTTCCTCCACCATGGAGTTGCCTCGAGTGCCCTTCCTCCATCATGGAGTGCCCTTCCTCCACCATGGAGTTGCCTCGATAGAGTCCTGCCTAAATGTTGGTTGATCTTGTATTGTACAATATGGGGAGTTGCGATTTGTTCACAAGGGTATATTCGATAACAAAGACGACCAAATAGACGCACCATTTAGGTGTTATTATTTTCTATAGTGCATGGAATATAGAATTTTATAATGAACAATATTTCTGTCAAATAATCAATATTCGGGCAACAGTTTTCATAGCGCAGTAAAACCACGATTGTAATGAACATCCGGTTCCTTACAAGCACATTTTACTGTTAAGTACTACTTTCTAAATGAACCTTTTCCCAAGCATCCAATTGCTTAGCAATTAAATGCTATATACAACAAGGTAACACCTTCATTAATATATTATTTGCAAAAACAATATTTATTTGAACGGACCTATATACATATAACGAGCAAATATTTACACAGAATAGACTCAATTATTTCTTAAAATCTGTACAAATTATCACAATAGATATCAATAAAATATAAAAAACGAAAACAAATTGAACGCTGTAACACTCCATTGGATCAAAGATCAGGCGCATTTCTTCTACGAAATGAGTATACAAATAGATCACTACTGACAAGTTTCTTTTGGTTTGCATCGAAATAAAAACCTGTACCAGAAGCACGATTCAAACAATTACTTTGCTACCTGCCTATTTTGCAAAAAGAAATGCCATGATCTTTGTCAAATCTATTAGAATATTCAACATAAAACATGTTTGTACTAGGTGTACTATCAACATGTATTGAATCTTCAAATTATCAGAGAGATAAATAAATATTTAGTATTCAATCAAAAACGTATGTTAATACTGAGATTTAGAAAGGAGACTTAATTAATGCGAGTAAGTGATATTTAGCCCGTTATGTTATACAGTTATATTTGAACATTGTGGTTACACACATCCAGTTTATACAGAGCACCAGCATCATTTTGGCTATGGCACCTAACGTGTGGATCCTCTTAGAACAACGTAAACTAAACACTAAAAAGTAGAAACAAATGTTTGAACCTGTAAGTCTGATTATACAATAAATCTATGGAAAGTTCCTATAAGTATATTATTGTGAAGATGCCGGGTCAACGTGATAGCGCAGTGGATGCGCGTTCGCTTCAGGTGCGAAAGGTCCGGAGTTCGAGCCCCACTGGAGCCGTTACGATTGTGCCCTTAGGCAAGGCATTTAAATTCCACATTGCCTCTTCTCTCTCCCTCATGGCGATGGATTCCATCAGGAATGAGGTCTCGAGAGTGATTTATATAAGTTGAAATAACTTGTTTCGCAATCGAGCTAAAATAAATTTGTATAAACTAAAACGAGTATTCGATAATAGTTCTTTTTGTAGTCTTATCGGAGTTGCTCGCTATGACCGCTGAATCACTTCCAGTTGATGGCCGAAAAAAAAGAATAAAATTATGGGAATCCATTAGAATTTTAAATTGCAGTGAAAAAACATTTCAGTGTGAACATTGGCAGAACCCCCTCCCCAAACGTTACCTGATAGAAACATGCTTGTGAAAGACTAGTGTGATGATGAAGAGACACAATATTAAATGATGCACACGATGAGGATGATATTTTTATAACTACGGCTACGGAAACATGAGGCATTCAAAACCTCAACCAGTAGACTGTACTCAACTAATTCAATTCGGACAAGTCTGATTGGGAGTTCGATAAGAGTATTTTATACCCCCCCCCCCCCCCATGTTTGTACACATTTTGTTTAGCTCAGTTCCTCTCCTCCATAAAGGTTTCAGAGTACAATTGTTCCAACACTGCACATTAGCCAGGTTATCCCCGTTGCATACGATTATAATATTATTCCATTAGACAAGAGTAACGCGAGGTTATCCCTATTGCATCCGATTGGACAATAGTAATGCGAGGTTTTCCCTATTGCATGAGATTAAACAATAGTAACGCGAGGTTATCCCTATTGCACGAGATTAAACAATTGTAACACGAGGTTATCCCTATTGCATGAGATTAAACAATAGTAACGCGAGGTTATCCCTATTGCAAGAGATTAAACAATTGTAACGCAAGGTTTTCCCTATTGCATGAGATTAAACAATTGTAACGCAAGGTTTTCCCTATTGCATGAGATTAAACAATTGTAACGCAAGGTTTTCCCTATTGCATGAGATTAAACAATTGTAACGCAAGGTTTTCCCTATTGCATGAGATTGGACAATAGTAACGCGAGGTTTTCCCTATTGCATGAGATTAAACAATAGTAACGCGAGGTTTTCCCTATTGCATGAGATTAAACAATAGTAACGCGAGGTTTTCCCTATTGCATGAGATTAAACAATAGTAACGCGAGGTTTTCCCTATTGCATGAGATTGGACAATAGTAACGCGAGGTTTTCCCTATTGCATGAGATTAAACAATAGTAACGCGAGGTTTTCCCTATTGCATGAGATTATAGGATTCCAATAGTAACGCGAGGTTATCCCTATTGCACGAGATTATAGGATTCCAATAGTAACGCGAGGTTTTCCCTATTGCACGAGATTATAGGATTCCAATAGTAACGCGAGGTTTTCCCTATTGCATTGCGATTAGACAATAGTAACGCGAGGTTTTCCCTATTGCATGAGATTGGACAATAGTAATGCGAGGTTTTCCCTATTGCATGAGATTGGACAATAGTAACGCGAGGTTTTCCCTATTGTATGCGATTGGACAATAGTAACGCGAGGTTTCTCTATTGCACGAGATTGGACAATAGTAATGCGAGGTTTTCCCTATTGTATGCGATTGGACAATAGTAACGCGAGGTTTTTCTATTGCATGCGATTGGACAATAGTAACGCGAGGTTTTCCCTATTGCATGAGATTAAACAATAGTAATGCGAGGTTTTCCCTATTGCATCCGATTAGACAATAGTAACGCGAGGTTTTCCCTATTGCATGAGATTATAGGATTCCAATAGTAACGCGAGGTTATCCCTATTGCATGAGATTAAACAATAGTAATGCGAGGTTATCCCTATTGCATGAGACAATAGTAACGCGAGGTTTTCCCTATTGCATGAGATTATATGATTCCATTATACAATAGTAACGTGAGGTTTTCCCTATTGCATGCGATTAGACAATAGTAACGTGAGGTTTTCCCTATTGCATGCGATTACATGATTCCATTAGACAATAGTAACGCGAGATTAAATAACACACCGAAAATACAGAATAATAGATGGACACGGCACTAATTTCGGATGTGCAGGTTTTATCTACAGACATTCACGAAATTATTGATGGGCCCCAAGTATTCAACTTCATATTTTGGTGTACAAGATTATTGGCAGTTGTGGGATTAACATCATTTTTTTCGCAAAAATTCTGCTAATACATGTAAATTAATGACATATTATAAATCCACCCTTGGAAATTTTTTATTGATGTACAACAATGTGATCTTAACAAGTACTGTACATACTTGCCTATAAGACGACTCTCTCCTCCCATATTGGTCCTGAAATGTGTGGGGTCCCCCTTCCCCCCCGTATTGGTCCTGAAATGTGTGGGGTTGATAAAATGGACACCGATTATAAATGGCATGTTTGGCCCCAGTGTGAGTTGAAGGCCCTTTTCTAAAAGTGTAATTATGGATACCAATTTAACACATATATTAAATATTAAAATATTTTTATTAAAGACGGGGAAACAACAATAATATGGCTGTAAAAAAAGTTATAGGCGAGTATGTACGGTAGACATAAATTTGATATTTATAAATTAAGTGCTCGTAGGGGGTCTATGTGCCGCACCAAATAGTATTCATAAAATCACTCGGGTTGTTCTATAATTAGAAACTTAAGGTCTCTCTAAGCTTATAGCTCATTTCAATCCACACACGATTGATTTGTAGCTCATTTCAATCCACACATGATTGATTTGTATATGTTTTTGTAAACTATAAATGCTTAAAACAAATAATTCTATATGCAAATAAATAGCCATAAAGGGAGGTAATTTACAAATAGTAATTTCACAAGAGCACTAGTGAAGAATAGAAGGAACAGATTCAGACTACATCCCATTATCCATAATATATTGTGATTCTGGTCATGTAATTTTAGAAATACCGGTATCAGTAATTTCTTATATATATAGGCGAGAAAAATTAACTGAAATATAAAATAAATCCTGCCACTACTAAAACCCATTAAAACAAAATAAAAATGTACATGTCTTCTGTAAATATGCTAGTTTATAAATATGGGATCAGATCTTGATAGTTTTACAAAATAAGAAAACTTGACATAACCAATATCTTTCCGTATCATCACCAATGTTTTAAAACTTGCTAGGATGTCAGCTGTATTATGTGCAACAAACCTGGTTGACTGGTTGTGTAGACAGACCTGGTTGGTGTACACAGACCTGTTTGGTTGGTTGTGTACACAGACCTGGTTGGTTGGTTGGTTGGTTGGTGTACACAGACCTGGTTGGTGTACACAGACCTGGTTGGTGTACACAGACCTGGTTGGTTGGTTGGTTGGTGTACACAGACCTGGTTGGTTGGTTGGTTGGTGTACACAGACCTGGTTGGTTGGTTGGTTGGTGTACACAGACCTGGTTGGTTGGTGTACACAGACCTGGTTGGTTGGTTGGTTGGTGTACACAGACCTGGTTGGTTGGTTGGTTGGTGTACACAGACCTGGTTGGTGTACACAGACCTGGTTGGTTGGTTGGTTGGTGTACACAGACCTGGTTGGTGTACACAGACCTGGTTGGTGTACACAGACCTGGTTGGTGTACACAGACCTGGTTGGTTGGTTGGTTGGTGTACACAGACCTGGTTGGTTGGTTGGTTGGTGTACACAGACCTGGTTGGT
>CM026404.1:71171947-71263803 GCA_014843695.1 Archivesica marissinica
CTGCCTGCCTACCTACCTACCTACCTACCTGCCTGCCTGCCTGCCTGCCTGCCTGCCTGCCTGCCTGCCTGCCTGCCTGCCTGCCTGCCTGCCTGCCTGCCTGCCTGCCTGCCTGCCTGCCTGCCTGCCTGCCTGCCTGCCTGCCTGCCTGCTGCCTGCCTGCCTGCCCTGCCTGCCTGCCTGCCTGCCTGCCTACCTACCTACCTACCTACCTACCTACCTACCTACCGATACCTACATATACCTACCTGCCTACCTACCTACCAATACCTACATATACCTACCTGCCTACCTACGGATACCTGCCTACCTACCGATACCTACCTGCCTAGCTACCTACCGATACCTACATATACCTACCTACCTACCTACCAATACCTACATATACCTACCTGCCTAGCTACCTACCGATACCTACATATACCTACCTGCCTACCTACCTACCAATACCTACATATACCTACCTACCTACCAATACCTACATATGCCTACCTACCTACCAATACCTACATATACCTACCTGCCTACCTACCTACTTATCGATACCTATATATACCTACCTGCCTACCTACCTACCTACCTACCTACCGATACCTACATATACCTACCTGCCTACCTGCCTACCTACCTACCGATACCTACATATACCTACCTGCCTAGCTACCTACCGATACCTACATATACCTACCTGCTTACCTACCTACCGATACCTACATATACCTACCTGCCTACCTACCTGCCTACCTACCTGCCTACCTACCTACCGATACCTACATATACCTACCTGCCTACCTACCTACCTACCAATACCTACCTACCTACCTACCTGCCTACATACCTGCCTACCTACCTACCTACCTACCAATACCTACATATACCTACCTACCTGCCTACCTACCTACCAATACCTACATATACCTACCTGCTTGTCTGCCGATTTCTTCTTACATAATAAACGCAACACTATTCTTCTTTAGTTAGAATAGATTTCCCATTATAAAATTTAACATTTGATTACAAATTATATGCAACACTGGAACTTGGAACAGTACATTCTGTAACCCTGTCTCGATGGCCATTGTTTGTGTTGTGCCCAGTAAGTTCAGACGTATGCCCCTTGACTTTGCTAAAGCGCCAAAATCATGTGCCGCATCGCATGTATCTCCAAATGTACTTGTAACCACTTGTTGAATCTTTACATGAGTGTTATGTAGAATGCATGTGAAGTGTGTGTGTTTACGTTTATTTATCGTCGCTACCGATTGCCTATATGAGCGACGTACGCCTCTTGAAGAGAATAGTCATTTTAGATTGTTGAAGAACAGTGCAATGATAGGCCTACAGATTCCAGAGTCTCCTCTGGTTCTTTTACGTGTACAGTGTAAAGAACCGACACGAGACCTCTGTTGAAAGTCCCATCTGAAAGACTGTTAATACATGTATTATTATATGTGAAGTTGTGCGCCTGGTGTGTTATGTATGACTGCATGTGCACAGTAAGTACATAGTAGCATTGGTGACACTAATGTAAGGCTGTGTTTGTGGCCACCTCTAGCATGCAGCCACAAGTCATATCATTGTATGAGATGATGAGACAATGACTAACTGCTTCATATCTTCATAACTTAAACATAAGAACATGTTCTAGTATGAACTTTATTAATTAACAATATATATATTAACAGATAAAGATTTAAAAACCCAAAAAATAGTATATCAATTTAATTGTTTATAAACTTTACACATAATACATATTTGCTATATTATTCAGATAAAACCAATATAATGTATTAATGATAAACATTACTATCTATTTTATACTGTTTATAATTACACTGAATACACTGAACATGTGCAGTACGCCTTCGTCTGAATTGTCTCGGCGCTGTCTTGATGGAGCTGCTTAATTGTGACTAATTATATTATTTGTGCAGATGCTAAGCACTTCACGTGTACCTGCTGCAATATGTGATCGCAGATTGTGTGACGGGGCCCACCTGTTTAGTGGCGAGTTGGTGTTGGTAATGCCAACAGTATACCACCACCTCGTTTACCGGTGCCATTAAGCCATTCTTGAGCCTGATCTGGATCAACTTGGTTAGCCTTACGAGTTGATCGCTTCACTACAAAGTTTCCTATACGAAATCAACCAGAATAATATCCGGTAATGAGTTCATTTCATATCATTTGATCCCAACGTCCATAGTTGCAATGGTCTTTTCTCAGGAAGGACGACAACATGCACCTACATGAATGGAGATACAACTTCCAGTTGTCGTCTCTTTGTGCTCTCGTAAGCATGAGCAGTATTGAAACCATCTCCATGTTTCCCCACCAGAAAATGAAGTTGATATTTTGTTGTGTTTGTTTGTGCAGAAATTCTCCATCGTTTGTTTATGTCGCACTGGAAGAAGTACTGGAAATCTATTCAAAAACAGTTCAGTGTGAACTTCTTGGATCTATGTTAGCAGAGTATGTCCCTAAAACACTGTATGTACGGTTAGTTTATGTGACCTTGTAACATTGTACTTCTTCCCAGCCATCACAGATTGAGTTGTATTCTGAGCCATAATACCAGCTTCGACCCAGGCTTCAGCCAAACCCGATCCGCTCATTTGTTCCCCAATCACAATATACGAACATTCATTGAAATATGTAGCTCTCGTAGAAGTGGGATGAGCTTAACACGGTATTGAGGGTTGCACCATTTCAACTGCTCTCCATATAGTGCATGGTAAACTGATATGACCGTGTACTCTTGGCCAAGATGGGATGGCACATCCATACACAGTTCCACGACCGTTTTGAAGGCGTCCGATTAGTGGGCTTATAGGCATATAACCAACCATTGTTATTGGAGGGTCAATTTGTGTCATTGACTCGTTGAAGACCGTCTAATTGGTCTCAGGTGTGGACTTTTGACGTTGTATATCGAATGCCAACTATGTTGCTTTTGCTTTTCTTGCACATTCCACACTTCCGGCTAAACCGTCGTATCCTTAACGTTTATACTGGTGTATGGGGAATGGGGTTAGTCTAACAGCATGCATGTTAGCAACGCTAAGTTTATCCATGGCTTCTGTGACATCTAACCGTTGTTCACTAGACAGAACCATGGTATCCAGCTCTACGTCGGTGCTGGTCCTCGCTGTCCCTTGCTGTCATGCTGCAACTTGGTATCCTTTCCATCTAATGTCTCATCTAGAATGTCAATGCAGATTGCTGTGTAAAACACCTATTTATCAGGAACGAGGCTGGGTTGAAATCATATCACCAGTGTTGGGGTCCTATAATTGAAGTGTGTACTTCGCTAAAGTTGGATCGAGCTGCATAACTTGATGCTAACTGATGATGTGGCCTGCTTTGTGAAACATTTAGTCAAACTCTTTTGATCTGGTTGCTTGGTGCAGTGTGCTAGATAGACCAATGTGTGTATGTGTCGGCTTGGTACAACCACTCACTCCATATGTCACATATTGAGATGTATTAAGCACCCTTTGTGTCAGTTTAAGGTTCTCTTCTATTCTGTCACTTAGGTCATTTTCCAGTTGACAGGGTCCACCATAAGCTTATGAAACATATAGACACTATTTGGTATACAACTAAGTACATGGTTTTCGCTCACTCCAAAATCAGCATGGACTGGCTTGTCTCTCAGATTACTACCAAGTTTCAAAGCAACATACGCCAATGACAGAAACAAATATTTTTCTGGCTCATACTTGGGTATTGTAATGTTGTCTTCTGTGTTATTGGCCCTTTGAGACACAGCATTTGCAGTATATTTGGATGGTATAAGCAAAGTACCTCTTTCACGTAGGCTGAACAAAACTACTATTATCAGAGACTGTAGCAAGTCGTCCGATGGATTCTTCAGCAACTTTAACATAATGATCCCAGACATCATTTAACCTGAGTACCAAAACGTCACCAACGAAGATCTTCATTAACATGTATGAATATGTAAATAACGTTGCATAGTAACAATGTATGTTTCATTATACTGCTTCAGATCTAATTGCATGTATTATTTATATTTTGAAAATTTTATTGAAATATACCACAAATATACGCGATTTCGGGTACAGGAGTGTATGTTTTCGGGTTAATATACCCAATGGTACAGTTACTACCGTGTCCAAGCATGATTGCAACATATGCACGAGCATGTCCTGTCATAAGGCATATGTTTGACATTATTCGGTTGGGGAAAAAATGAAATTGTGGCAGCCATTTTGTTTTTGTTCGATTCGGGTATCAAAATTCAGCTTGGTATCCATCGTTTTCATAATCAGTTCCAAATAGTCTGTTTACCAACTTCTACTAAGAAATGTTCCTATATTGTTCAATTCGGCACTTTTGAGTAAAATGACCTGGTCTATAATATAAGCAAAAGGGTTTTAGGGAATACCGGTATCTATACAATATTATTTATAGAATTACAGGTATAGTGCAACCTTTTCCCATTAACAACACTGTAGCATCACCTCAGTCAATCATAGCCGTACCATATCCACAAACAATAGTAACACCAACCCCAACCATTCCTGCTACATCTCCACAAACAATAGTACTATCAACCCACATTCATACCGATACATCTCCACCAGCAACAGTACCATCAACCCCATCCACACCTGTTACATCTCCACAAACAGCAGTACCATCAACCCCATCCATACCTGTTACATCATCTCTTATAACAGTACCATCAACCCCAGCCACATAGGTATGTTACGTCTCCACAAACAACCTCGTTCTCGCTCACTCACTTTTTCTCTCTCTCTCTATCTCGTCCCCTCTCTCGCCTCACTATTTCCTAAATCGACTGCACGTAATCCCTCACCATTTCCTAAATCGACTGCACGTAATACGACTGGTAAGCCAGTCTGATTGATTACTTCATCATCATCTCCATATTATTTTTAATTACACATATATCATTACAGTTGAATAAAACTTGTCACGTTCATAAATTTATACACTCTGCCATAGTTTATGAAAATTATGTTTGTCATGGAGAAAATCTAAATAAGCTAGATCTACTATCTTCCGATTTAATCCATTTGTTCTTGTATATTAATGTTACATGATGTAAATATTGATAAAATAAAATATGTTTAAACTAAACAACAGTACCATCAACCCCATCCATACCTGTTGCATCTAATTCTTGAGCTAGAATAGTGTTGCGTTAAATCAATTGTTGGAGTATGCCTAATTATATTTTTCTCAAAAACTAGCATTCAATCTTAATACTGGTTGGTGTACATGTATTAATTAATAACAAAAAATTTAAAAAGTAAATATTGAAAACAAAATCAATATTGCGTTGAACCCTCGATTTACACACTTTCGGCTGAAATTAATTACTATTCGTATCGCAGAAACTTTTTCAAATCATATCAAATGTATTCACTCAGTGCATCATACATGATACAAACATGAGGTATATATATAATAATACGGTTTTTCAGTTCGTTGACAATATCTCATTTGTTGTCAAACTGGCACTGTGCGTTGTGACGTCATGTACACGAGTCTACATATGACGTAGCTAATTAATTTTCATTTAAATTTATATTGATTTGTCTTTGGTGATGGTAGACAGGGGTATCAGCTAAAAACCAGTTGTTTGTTCATCAATTTGCATAAAAAAATGTGTTCATTGGGCAAACTTGAAATGAATGTATCTATGTACTGCTTTTGTCGGTTATGGCAAATGTCTCAAATGTGGCATATTTCTAAAGTCCAGAGAATACTATAAAGCCAGGTTTCCATGAAGAGTACTTTATACGCGCCGATTTTGTCAGCGCTACATTTGTCGGCGCGTACGTGCGGTGAAAGTCGTTTCCATGTAAGCGGATATTACTAGCAGCTTTTATTATCATACGCGAGTCATAAATTCAAAATGGCGATGTCCAAACATGCACTCACGTTGAGGCTCGTACTTTCACAGTTACGAGAACAGCTCTAGATGCTGACGATATGTTGTTTGCCTTGCTTCTGAAGCAGAAACAGTTAAATAAAAGGCAACACAGATTTTGGGTACATCAAATAGACATTTGGTGCATATTACCATTTGGTCAAACACCTGAAGCTTGATAAATATCGAGAATACTTCAGGATGTCACCATAGCAAATGGAAACAATACTGGGATTCGTAGGACCCATAATCAGCAGCAGGAGTAAATGGTAGAAATGACGTCATGTCCTATGACACATTACATAAACTAATTATCGCTTGAACGCGCGTACTAAATTCACTACCCGAGGCGAATTTTGTCCGCACGTACAATAATCAGCGTGACAAACTGCTTCTATGGAAACGCCAGTATGAAATTTAGAAGGAGCGAATTTTGGAAAAAGCAGCGCGCAGACAAAAGCTGCGCTTAAAACGCTCCGAATACACGCTTCATGGAAACGGGGCGTAACACTGTTTTTCTGTAGAGACATGTTCGATTAAATTGTTTATGCAAGTAATTTTAGTTCACCTAAATCTACCGCTATTCGAAATATTATATGCGACGATGATGTTTTAGAAATTAATTAGTTAATTAGGCCTAATGACGGATTTAGGGATGCTCTGTGAAGAAGAATATAATTGTGTAATTCCAACTTCACGAATACGAAGTGCTATAAATTAGCACAATTATAAATAAAAGCAGTAGTAACGTAAATTACATGTCTTAACTCACATGTATGTCACACCTATGTAAGGAATACTTTTCAGTTTGTAATACATATATATAATCGCCTGCTGCATATTAAAATGTAAGATAGAGCCAAGTGTTTGGCGATCTTTAATACCAAGGATTTGATTCATGTACCATCAAAACCTTACATTTGTATTTTGTTCCTATATCAACAATAACAACAACAACAACAACAACAACAACCTTTTATTTGCCATGGTTACATTGTAACAACAGACATAATAAATATGCAAATATATATATGCGGGTAACACAACGGGGACAGGGAAAATAATGTATTCAATTTCAAAACAGCATGTTAATTCTAAATTGGTGAACAACGAAATTCCAAAATGATACAGAACGAAATTGGTATTATCACTCAAGATATGGTTAAAATAAATATTAGTTGTCACTATGCGGTCATGATAACAAAGCAGTTTAACAGGTAAACAGTATAATCGAGATTCACAGTTATATTGATATATATCAGTTACAATAGCATATGTGCACACGTGTTAATCGCATTGCTTTATATACATTCTGTATTGTTAATGTGTGTATTTGCAATTAAAATGATATCTTGCACAACTGAATGTGAAATAGTATTATTTTTTTATAGTAATGGTAACGTAATGAGCAATAGTAACGTATATTACATGTGTTGGACATGTATGTATTAATACCTATATAAGATTGTGTATTTCATTATCAGTTTACCAATGTATGCACACATTGCAAGTCAAATACTATACTCCAGGTGTAGCAGTGTTAGATGTTCATGGATGTTAATGTTTTGCTTTGAATAGCTTAACACACCTTATTATCAAGAAATAAGATATTTGATTTAGCAGTAAACATGCCTTAGAAATGGTAATTGCATTATAGTATATAGAGTTAGTAGTAGTGAATACTTTATTTGTAATTAAAATGCTATATCATGGTACTGAAACCGAAATATGATAGTTTTGTATCTTAAATGGTAACGTAATTCAATAATGTCTTCATTAATTTTGAATACATTCCAACTATTTCAAAAATAGCAGATAGCCAATGCTTTATGACTTCTAAGGCAATACTTAATTAATGTTTCTTCAGAGCAATCATGTAAATAGCACTTATAAATGTAACCAAAATAGATAAAAGTTAGTTTTTGTAAAGTATAAATTTAAAACGTAATGTACATGTTACTTATATTGCTCTATAACGATAATGACTATGTATAGAGAGTTAGAGACATCACATTTTCTTTAGTAGACTCAACATATCTACTGCATTTAATACTGCATTTAATACATGCTTTAATGCATTGACATTGATGCATACCGTTCTATTGGTAGGCCTATGTATATGTAGGCGGTCGTTTATGCAGAAATTGGTACATATTTCCACAATACTACACAACATACTTATTAGATTATATGAAATTTATTACACTACATACCTATGGCACAACACATTAGTTTATACGAACATGAATCTTACTGGTATGAACTTATTCAAATTTTAAAAAAGGTATATGTATGTTGATTTTTATATTTTAATAAAGCAACAACGCTCAGGGTGTAAACATATGGCGGAAATATATGCTACATACATTAGGCTTTCAGAATAAAAGAGTCTTCAAAGATCACCAATGGGTGGATGGGGGGGGGGGGGTTCTCTTATCACCTCACCTCCTATTTGTTTATGCGTATATCCTTTATCGAATATTATCCATTTTTTACCGGCTATTTTTAGCGACTGTGAGGGGAACCAGGACATTTAATCCAAATAATCCTTTATCAGATATTATTAGCGAGGATATCCGAACAGCTAATCCAAATGATAATCGATCTATTCTTTTGCTACAATAACATATTATATGGAACGTATATTTATTTTAAAGCGACATTGCATCGCAAAAAGCCCAACAATGCATTTTTTTTCACGTATAAATACATTGCTACTACAAATTCATTGAATCAATAAACAGTGTGTTTGTGGTCTACAAGTATTATTTCATATAACACCAATTAACACTCCTGAATTGACGTATTGAAGTCAATGCTAAACACGTGACATTGTCGTTTAGAGATAGTCTATAAATAAATATGCATAGTCACAAATGTGAAATATAACGGTAAATATGTATCATAAATATTGGTACTCCGGATACGCGCCTTGTTAGATGCATGGATGTCGACCCTGTTTACATTATTTTGTTATGTCAACAAACCGCGAAAGAAATGACATCATATTATAGGCTAGTACATTCTGCAGAAATTTGTGTTTTCACTAATGTAGTGTCGCTTTAACGTATGCATACCTATATGAAGCTGGTGTATATAAAATTAACATAATTATGCCACCTCGACTGCCATATGATAGTCGATTAAGGAAAATACAGATACTGTTATTGGACATGCCATACTTTTGGCGTTTGGTTGTCCGATTACCGCAGTGGTTAACGCGCTCACTTTTGGTTAGAATGGTTTATGATAGTCAGTTTGTATGTGTTGTATTCTCTCCTTGTGCACCCCGTCGTACGAACTGGGGTTATTGTTCTTGACAGCGTCTACCCGTCTATAGATGTGAATCTACAGCAGTGAGAGATACGTCATTTGATGTCAACGACCTTAACCACATGGCCACCAAGGTCCCGCCATATATAGTGATTGAGCATGATCGATAACCATTGAGCATGATCGGTTACCATTGAGCATGGTCGGTAACCATTGCGCATGATCTGTTACCATTGAGTATGATCGGCTACCATGACAATTGAGCATGCTTGGTTACAATTGAGCATGATCGGTTACCATTGAGCATGATCGGTAACCATTGAGCATGATCAGCTTCCATTGAGCATGATCAGCTTCCATTGAGCACGATCTGTTACCATTGAGCATAATCGGCTACAATTGAGCATAATCGGCTACAATTGAGCATGATCTTATCGGTTACCATTGAGCATAATCGGTTACCATTGAGCATGATCGGTTACCATTGAGCATGATCAGCTTCCATTGAGCATGATCGGTAACCATTGAGCATGATCAGCTTCCATTGAGCATGATCGGTAACCATTGAGCATGATCAGCTTCCATTGAGCACGATCTGTTACCATTGAGCACGATCTGTTACCATTGAGCATGATCTTATCGGTTACCATTGAGCATGATCGGTAACCATTGAGCATGATCGGCTACCATTGAGCATGATAGGTAACCATTGAGCATGATCGGCTACCATTGAGCATGATAGGTAACCATTGAGCATGATAGGTAACCATTGAGCATGATCGGCTACCATTGAGCATGATCGGTAACCATTGAGCATGATCGGCTACCATTGAGCATGATAGGTAACCATTGAGCATGATAGGTAACCATTGAGCATGATCGGCTACCATTGAGCATGATAGGTAACCATTGAGCATGATAGGTAACCATTGAGCATGATCGGCTACCATTGAGCATGATAGGTAACCATTGAGCATGATCGGTTACCATTGAGCATGATAGGTAACCATTGAGCATGATAGGTAACCATTGAGCATGATAGGTAACCATTGAGCATGATCGGCTACCATTGAGCATGATAGGTAACCATTGAGCATGATCGGTTACCATTGAGCATGATCGGTAACCGTTGAGCATGATCGGTTACCATTGAGCATGATCGGTAACCGTTGAGCATGATCGGCTACCATTGAGCATGATAGGTAACCATTGAGCATGATAGGTAACCATTGAGCATGATCGGCTACCATTGAGCATGATAGGTAACCATTGAGCATGATCGGTTACCATTGAGCATGATCGGTAACCGTTGAGCATGATCGGTTACCATTGAGCATGATCGGTAACCGTTGAGCATGATCGGCTACATTGAGCATGATGGACCATTGAGCATGATAGGTAACCATTGAGCATGATAGGTAACCATTGAGCATGATCGGCTACCATTGAGCATGATAGGTAACCATTGAGCATGATCGGTTACCATTGAGCATGATCGGTAACCGTTGAGCATGATCGGTTACCATTGAGCATGATCGGTAACCGTTGAGCATGATCGGCTACCATTGAGCATGATAGGTAACCATTGAGCATGATAGGTAACCATTGAGCATGATCGGCTACCATTGAGCATGATAGGTAACCATTGAGCATGATCGGTTACCATTGAGCATGATAGGTAACCATTGAGCATGATCGGTTACCATTGAGCATGATCGGTAACCGTTGAGCATGATCGGCTACTATTGAGCATGATCGGCTACCATTGAGCATGATAGGTAACCATTGAGCATGATCGGTTACCATTGAGCATGATAGGTAACCATTGAGCATGATCGGTTACCATTGAGCATGATCGGTAACCATTGAGCATGATCGGTTACCATTAAGCATGATCGGTAACCATTGAGCATGATCGGTAACCATTGAGCATGATCGGTTACCATTGAGCATGATCGGTAACCATTGAGCATGATCGGTTACCATTGAGCATGATCGGTAACCATTGAGCATGATCGGTTACCATTGAGCATGATCGGTAACCATTGAGCATGATCGGTTACCATTGAGCATGATCGGTTACCATTGAGCATGATCGGTTACCATTGAGCATGATTGGCTACCATTGAGCATGATCGGTTACCATTGAGCATGATCGGTTACCATTGAGCATGATCGGCTACCATTGAGCATGATCGGTTACCATAAATGCTGCCGATAATGCACCAAAAAACCTCACACCTCGACCGTAGGATGTACTTCTATATGAACAATTATTCAGAGTGCTGATTCAGGTTAAAACATCCCTCTTCACCACTCGCACACCCATCCCACTCCCTAACTCACACACCCATCCCACTCCCTAACTCGCACATCCCAACTACTCCCTCACTCGCACATCTCTCCCACTCCCTCACTCGCACACCCCTCCCACTCCCTCACCCACACACCCCTTCCACTTCCTCACTCACACACCCCTCCCACTCACTCACTCACTCACTCACTCACTCACTCAACTCCTCACTCACTCACTCACTCACTCACATCACCACACTCACTCACACTCACTCTCACTCACTCACTCACTCACTCACTCACTCACTCACTCACTCACTCACCACCACTCACTCACCACTCACTCATCACACCCTTCACCATTCACTCACATCATCCCTCACTCACACCACCCTCACTCACTACACATCCCTCACTCCCTTACTCGCACACTCCTTCACACCCCTCCCTTTCCCACATCCACACTCCCTACTCGCAACCCTTACCACTCCCTCACTCATTCACACCCCTCCATTCCCTCACTCACACCCCTTCCACTTCCTCACCACTCACACACCCTCCCACTCCCTCACCCCTCCCACTCCCTACTCACAACACCCCCACTCTCTTAGTCGCACACCCCTCCCACGCCCACGCTCACACATCCTCCCACCTCCTACTCGCACACACCTTCCACTTCCTCACTCACTCACTCACACACACCCTCACACTCCCTTACTCCACAACCCCTTCCACTGCCTCACTCACTCACAAACCCTCTACTCCCTCACTCGTACACCCCTCCCACTCCTCACTCACACACCCTCCTATCACTCACCACTCCCACCTCCCACTCACACTCACACACCCATCCACTCCCTCACTCGCACATCCCTCACCCCTCACTCACTCCCACTCCCTCCACTCACGCACACCCTCCCACTCCTTCAAACCCCTGCACTCCCTCACTTGCAAACCCTTCCTCCCACTCCCTCACTCGCACACCCCTCCTCCGATCCATCCCTCACAAACACCACCCACTCACCGCACACCCACTCACTCGCGCACCCTCCCACGCCCTCACTCACACACACCCCTCCCACTCACTCACTCGCACACCCACCCCACTCCCTCACTCGCACACCCCTCCCATTTCCTCACTCACATACACCCCACTCACTCTTCCACTTTCTCACTCACACAACCCTACTACCTCCTCACTTACAAACCTATACCATTTCCCCACTCACACACACACCCACTATCTCTTCCACACACATTTATTATATTATGTACCATAATACTCTAAGAAACATCTCATTACATATTGACCGATAGCATAACTGTGTAACATAAAAATAATTTATCACATAACTTTTGGTTGTATTCAGTGGAATACAACCATCGTTGTATTCAGTGGAATACAACCATCACATATTTTCTTATATCTACACACTGGTAATACAACCTGTACGGATTCTGATTGGTCGAGAAAATAATCCTTCTAATTTGTAATTTTGTTGTTTATATTATATATTTCAAACTATTTATTTTTTAGTCAATATCTAGTAGCCCATTAGATCTATTTGCGAGATATTAATATGTGACACATTGGCTGACTTGAACTCGGGCCAGTGTGAAGATCGAGTCGCCAAACCATAAATTATATATATGGTCGGAGGTTTGTTGCTGCCACATTACAAACAGTGCGAACGTTGATTAGCGCTTAAATAAATCGTTAATAGCATGCGTATCATACATACAGTATGGATGTAGTTCTAGATGATAGCTTAACTGTTCCCTGCACCGTGAGTCTCGTTGTAGTGTATACGCAGTCTGCAATCAGGCGGTTTACAGCATTTTTCTCTCGTTTGAATAATAGCAAATTATTTGTCGCAGATGATCTGTCGCTTTGTTCAAGGAAATATATATATGTTATTATAGCTACCAAAGAACTTTAATATAAACACATTTTTAGGTAGTGTTCTTTAGACGGTTACAGCTAGGCCTACATAAGTAACACGATATACTTGTAATAATGGGCTGCGTGGTCTCAAATCCAGTAGCCTCGGGTGAAGAAAAAGAATTGCCACAATTTGTATCAGGGGAGGACATACAACTGGTGCAGGAAAGCTGGTTACTCGTGCAACCAGATCTGGAAGATATAGGTGTTATCATACTCAACAGGTTTGGCGATTTTGTTTTATGAAATATTTCTGTTTTGGGTTTCTCAGCAGACTTTTAAGGGTCATTTTTAAGGGTCATTTTCGGGAGAGAAAAACGCCAACTGCCCCAGAATTGAAACAAAATATATGTACAACAGTAAAATAGACATGAACGTCGCAATATTCTTGATTTTTTGTTATCACATGTCGAAATTTCGTATATTGATTTGGCATCGTCCGGAGGGAGGTATTTCTCAGTAACCAAATGGTGACATTTATGAAACTTAAGCAATAAATATGTAACACCATAATATGTGCACGTGCACTTACCTTTCTTGGGGATTGCCTTTTAATTTACAGAAATGTACTAACAATCAAAATGTGTCTGGGTGGAATGTTATGATATTTAAGATTACCGTAGTGCGGTGGTGTACGCGTGATATTCATCGGGCTCGGATCAGTTACATGATGCTCATACATGTAGTGTGTTCTCAGATAGGATTGTATGTATGTTCCTTTAATGTCAAACCCCTCCTGGGCAGGCTTAGCCGACCTAAGCGATTAACCAGTACTAAGCAATGTGTGTGAGGTGCCTTGCTCAATGACACTACATACGTGGCCTGACCGAGTATCGAACCCGGGACCGTTCGATTCCAAATCCGATGCTCTACCACTGGACCACGGACGCCACACGTTTGTTCAATCAAGAGGTTGATGCATATACTAAATAACGGTTATCCCGTTAACCCTTTGCACGCTAGCGACAGATAAAAACACTATTGCAAACAGCATGGAGACAGATCAGACGGCACAGAACGTGCCATCTGATCAGGCTCTATGCCGTTTGCTATTCGGATAGTTGAGCTAAAACACTTGGCTGAATAGCAAGCAACATAGATCCTGATCATTATTTACTTAACAGACAAAGGGTTAGTGAACCTGCTGCTCCCCGTATAGCTAATGGGGCTACTTCTCGTGGCCGTAGCCTCCTGGAGAAGTAGCAATACTCGTAGGACGGAGAGCTAAGTCGAGTCGTAGCGACATAATTCACGTCGTCCATCCCTGTACTATCACAGCTACGTCTTCGATGTTTTTGTATACATTGTACGAATAAAACGCTTAGGTGACCTTAGGCCCAAAGGTATGCTGTGGTACGTCTGTCCCCATTTCAGACCCACTCTTTCGAGGCGTGCACGTCGCCTGAGTAGGCACCCATTTCCTTCACAGTGCTTAGTGGGTCTGATACAATAGGATAAACTCAGGATGTATGCCGTCTACAGGTACGTTCACAGTGCCTAGTGGGTCTGATACATTAGGATAAACTACGGATGTATGCCTTCTGTACGTTCACAGTGCCTAGTGGTTCTGATACAATAGGATAAACTCCTGATGTATGCCGTCTGTACGTTCACAGTGCCTAGTGGGTCTGATATACTAGGATAAACTACGGATGTATGCCTTCTGTACGTTCACAGTGCCTAGTGGGTCTGATACAATAGGATAAACTCCGGATGTATGCCGTCTGTATGTTCACTGTGCCCAGTGGTTCTGATACAATAGGATAAACTCCGGATGTATGCCTTCTGTACGTTCACAGTGCCTAGTGGGTCTGATACAATAGGATAAACTCCGGATGTATGCCTTCTGTACGTTCACAGTGCCTAGTGGGTCTGATACAATAGGATAAACTCCGGATGTATGCCTTCTGTACGTTCACAGTGCCTAGTGGTTCTGATACAATAGGATAAACTCCGGATGTATGCCTTCTGTACGTTCACAGTGCCTAGTGGGTCTGATACAATAGGATAAACTCCGGATGTATGCCTTCTGTACGTTCACAGTGCCTAGTGGGTCTGATACAATAGGATAAACTCCGGATGTATGCCTTCTGTACGTTCACAGTGCCTAGTGGTTCTGATACAATAGGATAAACTCCGGATGTATGCCTTCTGTACGTTCACAGTGCCTAGTGGGTCTGATACAATAGGATAAACTCCGGATGTATGCCTTCTGTACGTTCACAGTGCCTAGTGGGTCTGATACAATAGGATAAACTACGGATGTATGCCTTCTGTACGTTCACAGTGCCTAGTACGTCTGCTACAATAGGATAAACTCCGGATGTATGCCTTCTGTACGTTCACAGTGCCTAGTGGGTCTGATACAATAGGATAAACTCCGGATGTATGCCTTCTGTACGTTCACCGTGTCTAGTGGTTCTGATACAATAGGATAAACTCCGGATGTATGCCGTCTGTACGTTCACAGTGCCTAGTGGTTCTGATACAATAGGATAAACTCGGGATGTATGCCTTGTGTACGTCACAGTGCCTAGTGGGTCTGATACAATAGGATAAACTCCGGATGTATGCCTTCGTTACGTTCACAGTGCCTAGTGGTTCTGATACACTAGGATAAACTGGATGTATGCCTTCTGTACATCTGTACTTTCTGTAGATTATATATGTGAATCAACTCATAACACACGTGCTTTTCATTATTAATTTAGCTAGCATAGCGATTTAAATTTTTAAAGCACGTTCATCATTTTTCAGATTTTTAGAAACTAACTCGGACTTGAAGCATTTATTTGACACAAAACTAAGAACGTTAGATATGGAATTGGAAGACGCTGATACTGTGGAATTCGACAAAGATAAGCTGAGAATGCACGCTCGTATAGTGATGGAGGCATTGGGTGCAGCGGTTGAATGTATACACGACAGTGTCCTCCTCACGGTGCTGCTTGTTGGTAATGTTCTGTTATCTGCTCACTCTATATATTATATACAATCCAATACAACACATCGTTGGATTGTCCGCTGCCGTGGTCGAGTGCTTAAAGCGACATTATACCGTAAAATGCAGCAAAAAATGCTTTTTTTTCCATTTAAATGCATCGCTACTACAAATTCTTTCGAAACAATTTAAACACAAACACTGAATCAATAACAGTGTTGTTGTTGTCTACAAACTTTCAAAAGTGAAAAAAGGATTTCATATACTTGTCTGAATTGATGTTTGTTTGTCATTGGAGTCAATACTAAGCGCGTGATACTGTCACTTATAGAGGGTATTAACTAAGATTAGTCTATAATTATATATCCATATGCACACATGTGAGGTATAATAGTAAATCTTTATTATAAATGGTGTTATTCAGGTTACACGCGTTGTTTTACGCTTGGATGTTGACCATATTTACATTATTTTGTTATGTCAACAATAGTCGTATACGACGTTTGTTTATTAGTTGAAATACTCAGTATTTTAGGCAAGCATTTCGAAAAGAAATTATACCATTTAATAGGAAATTATATTCTGTAGAAATTTGAGTTTTCACCGATGTAATGTCGCTTTAATGTCGCTGACTTGTATACCACTGTAACATATCATCACTGATGATCACGGGTTCGAGTCCTGCTCAGGCCGTGTCAAATTTATATGAAACAGTTGGCAGTTTCTTACGGAGATTGGTGTGCCAAGTACTGGTTAACCACTGGAGCATGCCCAAGAAAGGTGTTGTTAGGTAAACTGCCCGTAGCTCAAATTGGCAAACGGTAGCGACGTTAAATAATAAAATACTCAAAAATTACGCAACAAGCATAAAGCACCTTCAATTATCATAACTAAGTCGGTGTTCATAATAAACACTACTTATGTTGCATCGGGTTGTACAGGAGTGGCGTGTCTTTCGAATCGTTCATGATTTCACTTTGATGGAATCAAACTCTGGGTTAAAACAAGAGTGGGTATTTAGACATCTTGAAAACGTATATATATATTATGTGCAGGACCAGTGTAAAACTATTTCTGGAATACGTGCTTAATTAGCACCACATGTTATTCCACGGAGGTCACGGAAGTCTTGAAAATAATAGCAACGTTAGATAATGTGCATCATTGACGCTATGTATAACATTTTTCACAGTCCTTTTCCAATTTAATAGTGATATATATCACATAACTCTACTTGTTTTTGTATTTTTTGGCGAAGTCTAAAGGCTTCATTTATTTGCTAATCATTTTTTTATAATAACGATACATAACAATGCAGAATATATGCCGAGCATTTACGTCTAACGATGGGGTTTCTTTCAAATATTGCAATTGACTTTTGCAAATTGTACGTTGTTGCCATAACAGTTTAAAGTATATATACAAACATGCGTATATACACCCTTACATGTATATAAATGCATACCTGACTAATAAGTTTATTTAAAGTCGCCACCGCATAAATGCATTTGGGCGACTGAGTGCATACCTTTGCTTGTATTCAGTGTAATATAGTCATGATATAAATTCGTATATGACCACACGTTAAATAACACCTGGACGATTCTGATTGGTCGTGGCATGACAGTGACAGCTTGCAATAGACATTTGAAATAATTATACATGTTGATATGAAATAGCGCCATACAGGGATTACAAATAGTGTATGAATTATTTGCGTGAAGTTGTTTGGTTATCAGGGACTATTTACTACGGCGTAAGGATGCAGCTTAATGTAATAAGTCTCAAAATATACTATTGCAAACAGAAACGGTTTATTTCTTCAAATTTATGGTTGTTGTTACTGTGGTAATATGGCTCGCTTAATAGATAACTTATGGTATGCAATCATCACTCATCTTTAATTATGATTATATATCGAGAAAGAGATGAACATCTCAAAGTTAATACTGTCCACGGGCATGTAGTTTTTTTTGCACGACATATTATACATGTAGGCTGGTTGTGTTGTGGTGCTAAATGAACACAGTGTTTATTGGTACTACTGTAATGTTGTTACTTTTGAAAATTAAATAAACCACTATTTCTTCTACGTTTACATGTACATGTACTATTGTCCATGCATGGGTCTTACTTGTGCATATATTGGCGGTGCCCTTTGATGCTTTGCATAAATATATTTCTTATATATTTCAGGAATAGGCGAGCGACATGTGATGTATGGTGTTAAGGCGAATATGATCCCAGTAAGTGAATTATTACTTATAAATTAACGTTTTAACCGGTAACCTGCCGAATAGCAAAGAGCACAGAGCTCTCGCAGACGGTTTTGTATGTTGTACGTTTATGTATCGTCGCTACCGGTTGCCCATGTGAGCGACGCCTCCTGTAGAGATTAGTCATTTTAGATTTTTGCAGGATAGTGCAATGATGGTTGTTTTACGTGTACGGTGTAAAGCACCGACACGAGACCTCGGTTTAAAGTCCCATCTGAAAGACTGTTGATTTTATTATGGTCAGACGGGGGGTCGAACCTGCGATCCCTGGATTACCAGTGCAGCATGTTACCACTGGACTACAGATCGGTTCTGTGCCATCTGCTGATTTATCTCTATGCTGTTTGCAAACACGACTTTTGTTGTAATTGGCATGTTAAGGGTTAATATAGGTGTAGAGATAGTAGATTTGGCGTAAAACAACAATTTAGCACGACAACTAAGATGTAAACAAGTTTGATAAACTCATAACCCTAGTACACGAATCCATTTGTAGTAGGCTAAATGCCATACCTTACGGTAACATGCGACGTATTCAAAATGTCGGAAGCTTTTACTTCGGATTTGGTTGCATGAAGACACCCGTAGAAGCTTCACTCCGTCGTGTACCACACACGAGTTCATTCTTATTTGAATCTTACCTCTCAGGGAAGGTTTCACAAAACAAGTTTGTTTGGAAGTAAAAAGTTGACTACCGGTATAGGTACTGCTGGTCAATGTGATTCTATGAATGTTAAATAAAGTCTTTATAATTATTATAATATAGGCATATCGCCTTCGACTATGCCGTTATTGATCTAGTAATAAATTGTATGGTGACATCATATTATATCGATATAGATCTAGTGTCTACTAAATAGATTTTTTAAAACTAAGGACTCACATTTAATTGAACAATATATTCATTATTAATGAACAATATGTTCAATTGATCTATTTTATATAATATATATAATGAAGTACATGTATTAATTGTGAACTTTAAGAAATACCTGATACGTCGAGCATGCTACGATTATTAGACAAATGCACAGGCATCCCGTGCATACCATGGACACCTGAGTTACTACACCCCATGCAGGACCATGTTACAACCAAACTACAATGTAGCATCAATCAAATATAAGTTCTATAGTAAAACACATATATTTCTGAAGAACAAGTTTTTCCCCTCCAGATACATGTATGTGTGTTTTTTTTATTACTAGAAATGACATTTGATTGCATGCAAATATAGTAGATTATTCAATTCAATTCAAACTTTATTTATTGTTGGGGTATTTACAAACAAATAACATTAGTAGTATAGCTATTTACCGTATAAATACATTGCTACTACAGTTGCATTATGGGGGCATTTTAAGGTATGTTTTGACGAGTATTAAGGAACATATCTTTGCAGTACTCAAAATCTTCTTTTTTATCATTTAAAATCTAATGAAATACCGACTTATTTTAATATACGCTTGCTTCACTGCACATTCCACACATCCACCCCCTCACCCTCCGGTTTTATTGAATTTTTGCATGGGAAGGGCTGTGCATGGGGAGGGCTGTGCATGGGGAGGGCTATGAATGGGAAGGGCTGTGCATTGTAAGGGCTGTGAATGGGAAGGGCTGTGAATGGGGAGGGCGTTGAATGGGGAGGGCTGTGAAAGGGGAGGGCTGTGAATGGGGAGGGCTGTGAAAGGGGAGGGCTGTGAATGGGGAGGGCTATGAATGGGAAGGGCTGTGCATTGTAAGGGCTGTGAATGGGGAGGGCGTTGAATGGGGAGGGCTGTGAAAGGGGAGGGCTGTGAATGGGGAGGGCTGTGAATGGGAAGGGCTGTGAATGGGAAGGGCTGTGAATGGGGAGGGTTGTGAATGGGGAGGGCTGTGAATGGGAAGGGAAACGGGTTGTGGATGGGGAGGGTTGTGAATGGGGAGGGCTGTGAATGGGGAGGGAAGTGAATGGGGAGGACTGTGAATGGGGAGGGCTGTGAATGGGGAGGGCTGTGAATGGGGATGGCTGTGAATGGGAAGGGCTGTGAATGGGGAGGGCTGTGAATGGGAAGGGCTGTGAATGGGGAGAGCTGTGCATGGGGAGGGCTGTGCATGGGGAGGGCTGTGAATGGGGAGGGCTGTGAATGGGGAGGGCTGTGCATGGGAAGGGCTGTGAATGGGAAGGGTGTGAATGGGGAGGGCTGTGAATGGGAAGGACTGTGAAAGGGGAGGGCTGTGAATGGGGAGGGCTGTGAATGGGGAGGGCTGTGAATGGGAAGGGTTGTGAATGGGGAGGGCTGTGAATGGGAAGGGCTGTGCATGGGAAGGGCTGTGCATGGGGATGGCTGTGCATGGGGATGGTTGTGCATGGGGATGAATGGGGAGGGCTGTGAATGGGAAAGGCTGTGAATGGGGAGGGCTGTGCATGGGAAGGGCTGTGAATGGGAAGGGTGTGCATGGGGATGGCTGTGAATGGGGAGGGCTGTGCATGGGAAGGGCTGTGCATGGGAAGGGCTGTGCATGGGGATGGCTGTGCATGGGGATGGCTGTGAATGGGGAGGGCTGTGAATGGGAAAGGCTGTGAATGGGGAGGGCTGTGCATGGGAAGGGCTGTGAATGGGAAGGGCTGTGAATGGGAAGGGCACAGGGATGTGCATGGGGATGGCTGTGAATGGGGAGGGCTGTGCATGGGAAAGGCTGTGAATGGGAAGGGCTGTGCATGGGAAGGGCTGTGAATGGGAAGGGCTGTGAATGGGATGGGCAAAGGGCTATGAATGGGGAGGGCTGTGAATGGGGAGGGCTGTGCATGGGAAGGGCTGTGAATGGGAAGGGCAAAGGGCTGTGAATGGGAAGGGCTGTGAATGGGAATGGGTGTGAATGGGGAGGGCTGTGAATGGGAAGGACTGTGAAAGGGGAGGGCTGTGAATGGGGAGTGAATGGGGAGGGCTGTGAATGGGGAGGGCTGTGAATGGGAAAGGCTGTGAATGGGAGGGCTGTGCATGGGAAGGGCTGTGAATGGGAAGGGCTGTGAATGGGAAGGGCACAGGGATGTGCATGGGGATGGCTGTGAATGGGGGAGGGCTGTGCATGGGAAAGGCTGTGAATGGGAAGGGCTGTGCATGGGAAGGGCTGTGAATGGGAAGGGCTGTGAATGGGATGGGCAAAGGGCTATGAATGGGGAGGGCTGTGAATGGGGAGGGCTGTGCATGGGAAGGGCTGTGAATGGGAAGGGCAAGGGGCTGTGAATGGGAAGGGCTGTGAATGGGAAGGGGTGTGAATGGGGAGGGCTGTGAATGGGAAGGATTGTGAAAGGGGAGGGCTGTGAATGGGGAGGGCTGTGAATGGGGAGGGCTGTGAATTGGGAAGGGTTGTGAATGGGGAGGGCTGTGCATGGGAAGGGATGTGCATGGGGAGAGCTGTGCATGGGAAGGGATGTGCATGGGGAGGGCTGTGAATGGGGAGAGCTGTGCATGGGAAGGGATGTGCATGGGAAGGGTTGTGAATGGGGAGGGCTGTGAATGGGAAAGGCTGTGAATGGGGAGGGCTGTGCATGGGAAGGGCTGTGAATGGGAAGGGCTGTGAATGGGAAGGGCACAGGGATGTGCATGGGGATGGCTGTGAATGGGGAGGGCTGTGAATGGGAAAGGCTGTGAATGGGAAGGGCTGTGAATGGGAAGGGCAAAGGGCTATGAATGGGGAGGGCTGTGAATGGGGAGGGCTGTGCATGGGAAGGGCTGTGAATGGGAAGGGCAAAGGGCTGTGAATGGGAAGGGCTGTGAATGGGGAGGACCCTGAATGGGGAGGGTTGTGAATGGGTAGGGCTGTGAATGAGAAGGGCTGTGAATGGGGAGGGCTGTGAATGGGGATGGCTGTGAATGGGAAGGGGTTGTGAATGGGGAGGGCTGTGAATGGGGAGGGCTGTGCATGGGAAGGGCTGTGAATGGGAAGGGCTGTGAATGGGAAGGGCAACGGGCCGTGAATGGGGAGGGTTGTGAATGGGGAGGGCTGTGAATGGGAAGGGCTGTGAATGGGGAGGGCTGTGAATGGGGATGGCTGTGAATGGGGAGGGAGAAATAAAATTATCATAACGTGTAGCCCAACCCTTTGCTTTCTTCCAGATTTACAGCAATACTAATTAATCCTAATTTAATTTCTAATTGTTTTCCACGTATTTCATTGTATTTCATTATAATATAATGTATGGAAAAAATGCACTAATGCATTAATAATATTAATGCATTAGTGCATTTTTTGAAAATGGCAATTTTTTTTGCCATTTTCAATTTATGAAGAAAATGTTTAGGCACGTGCTAGTTCTATAAATAAGACCTCTACATAACTTTTAGAAGAAAATAAAGTTATGTCAGGCGCGCCGCGCGGTCTTAGCGATTGGGGCGGCCCACCGAGCGCCGATTTGGGAGGGTGTGGGAGGGGTTTCCCCATCCCACCAGGGGGGTCTGAGGTATATCCCCCAGAAAAGTTGAAACCCTAGAACGTCTCTGGTGTGTTTTGGCGTATATTTTACACACCCGTGAAGCCTCCTATAGCAGTATATCATCCCTGTCATTTGGGTATGGTAGGGGTTTCCCCTAAGGGCTCTCCTTTGCTGGAGATTTTTTTCTCTTAGAACAACACAATATGACATACCTACTTATACCCTCCTCCCATTTTTATTGCATTTTTGGGCCACTTCATTTTTCACTTTTTCCTTCTTTTAGTTCTTTTTTTTTCTTCACCTATATATATTTTGTTTCTTTTAAATTTGCCGAATTATTGATTGGGGCGGCCACAACCTCCCCAGCCGTCATAGGCGCGGCGCCACTGTATGTAGAGGTCTTATTTATAGGACTAGGCACGTGCCTGCAGTGCATATATGCAGCTATGCCACTGCAATGCTATGAATGCATAATACATTCATTATAATAATGACTTTTGCAGCTTATGTGGCCAGCAATTATTACGACCCTCGAGGAACACCTAGGTGAACATTTCGACAACAGAGTGGGGCATGCCTGGGATCGAGTTTTCCAATACTTGGAAGGAAAGATTATTGAGGGTATATCTCGGTGGAACAACCACAGGTAGTTCCAATCAAATCAATAAACAGGAGTGTAATACAACACACAAGTAGAAACTAGTAGTTTTATCCACAGGCAGCCAGTTGCATATATTCATGTACGCGGTCAACCCGTATCCTAGTCAACTCGATCTCGGCCTCATCTTACGCCGTAGTACCATTGGCCATTGTTTTATTTTAATAGAGGGGGTGTCCTAGGATAGAGTTACGAGACCTTTGGTAGCTTATGGATAACATTCCAAGTTCCTGTGGTATCTATCAGAGTAGCCTGGGAACAGGCGTCGATATATTTTGCCTGGTCAGTCAAATAAATATATTTTAACACCAAGACTATTAATGTTTTGGCCGTATTGAGTTTCTGATCATATCAACGCCTGTGGACACTTTGGGGATTGTCCTTGTAATTATTGACTCGCATTAATCCTATTAATATGCCTATTAGCACGTGACTTAATTAATGACGTACTTGCCAAAAGTTAAAAAGTTAAAAATCGACAGACTGTAACCCAGGCTAATATCAGAGCTGCATTGTCTATGCAAACGACTGCCTATGGTATTATTAGTTCACGTAATCATGAAACTGTGAAGTTTCGTCATGTCAAACATCGCATAGCGGTAAATACATGTATGTACTAACGTATATGATTACACACAATCCTGTTTGTTTCGCACGCAGTTTTTCAACTTGTTTATGTAAATTATTGTGTCAACAGATATGAGGATATATCGTATCGTTTCTGTGGCCAATATTTGGACAGGAATTATAGTGCTCGGGAATTATAATCCAATACACACGACCTGTTTTCCACATTTCATGTCACTTTTACCCCAGAAACATGCGATTTTATCCATATAGCACACTACAACCTTGTACCTCTATCCTGTGCCTTCCATCTAGTATCAAAAATATGTTTGTATACCAGATAGGGTAGATGCTTTTTGGTAATTAACCCATTCAACCCCAATTAATGACATGGACTGGTGCATGGTATTTTTAGACCAATAAATTAATAAGAAAATTACATTTGGACCAGTTCATTTATCAAAATGGGTAATTTTTGTCTAAAAATAGTAATATTACTGGCAAAAAGTGCAGATTCTAATGAGACGGCTCACCACGAGCCGGCTCATCTGGATCTACACTTTTTGTAAGCCTATTGAGAGGCCTGTGGTGTTGAAAGGGTTAAGGATAAATGTTTATACTAGTCGGAGTCCTAGTATGTAGGTACACGTTTGTGCCTTGTGGATGAAATCTCAAGTTCCTGGTGCTTTAAACGTAGCATGTGAAGAATTCCAAACATTTTCACGTTAGTGTGTTCGGATGTCTGCTCTGATCAAATACCACCCGAGAATAATAATAATAATAATAATAATAATATTAATATTAATAATAATATTAATAATAACAATAAATACGTTATATTACGAGCGAACTCATTTAAAGATACTCTACCACGAGGCCCTCAACATATACATGTATACAAATCAAATGATAGGACTATAAGTGAAAACTGCATATTGTAATTATATAGTAATGTTAAAGCTGACATTGGAATTGTATAGTACTGTTAAAGCTGACATTGGAATTGTATAGTAATGTTAAAGCTGACATTGGAATTGTATAGTAATGTTAAAGCTGACATTGAAATTGTATAGTAATGTTAAAGCTGACATTGAAATTGCATAGTAATGTTAAAGCTGACATTGAAATTGTATAGTAATGTTAAAGCTGACATTGAAATTGCATAGTAATGTTAAAGCTGACATTGGAATTGTATAGTAATGTTAAAACTGACATTGGAATTGTATAGTAATGTTAAAGCTGACATTGGAATTGTATAGTAATGTTAAAGCTGACATTGGAATTGTATAGTAATGTTAAAGCTGACATTGGAATTGTATAGTAATGTTAAAGCTGACATTGGAATTGTATAGTAATGTTAAAGCTGACATTGGAATTGTATAGTAATGTTAAAGCTGACATTGAAATTGTATAGTAATGTTAAAGCTGACATTGGAATTGTATAGTAATGTTAAAGCTGACATTGGAATTGTATAGTAATGTTAAAGCTGACATTGAAATTGTATAGTAATGTTAAAGCTGACATTGGAATTGTATAGTAATGTTAAAGCTGACATTGGAATTGTATAGTAATGTTAAAGCTGACATTGAAATTGTATAGTAATGTTAAAGCTGACATTGGAATTGTATAGTAATGGTAAAGCTGACATTGGAATTGCAGCTGACATTGGAATTGTATAGTAATGTTAAAGCTGACATTGGAATTGTATAGTAATGTTAAAGCTGACATTGGAATTGTATAGTAATGTTAAAGCTGACATTGAAATTGTATAGTAATGTTAAAGCTGACATTGAAATTGCATAGTAATGTTAAAGCTGACATTGGAATTGTATAGTAATGTTAAAACTGACATTGGAATTGTATAGTAATGTTAAAGCTGACATTGGAATTGTATAGTAATGTTAAAGCTGACATTGGAATTGTATAGTAATGTTAAAGCTGACATTGGAATTGTATAGTAATGTTAAAGCTGACATTGGAATTGTATAGTAATGTTAAAGCTGACATTGAAATTGTATAGTAATGTTAAAGCTGACATTGGAATTGTATAGTAATGTTAAAGCTGACATTGGAATTGTATAGTAATGTTAAAGCTGACATTGAAATTGTATAGTAATGTTAAAGCTGACATTGGAATTGTATAGTAATGTTAAAGCTGACATTGGAATTGTATAGTAATGTTAAAGCTGACATTGAAATTGTATAGTAATGTTAAAGCTGACATTGGAATTGTATAGTAATGGTAAAGCTGACATTGAAATTGCATAGTAATGTTAAAGCTGACATTGGAATTGTATAGTAATGTTAAAGCTGACATTGGAATTGTATAGTAATGTTAAAGCTGACATTGAAATTGTATAGTAATGTTAAAGCTGACATTGAAATTGCATATTAATGTTAAAGCTGACATTGGAATTGTATAGTAATGTTAAAACTGACATTGGAATTGTATAGTAATGTTAAAGCTGACATTGGAATTGTATAGTAATGTTAAAGCTGACATTGGAATTGTATAGTAATGTTAAAGCTGACATTGGAATTGTATAGTAATGTTAAAGCTGACATTGGAATTGCATAGTAATGTTAAAGCTGACATTGGAATTGCATAGTAATGTTAAAGCTGACATTGGAATTGTATAGTAATGTTAAAGCTGACATTGGAATTGTATAGTAATGTTAAAGCTGACATTGGAATTGTATAGTAATGTTAAAGCTGACATTGGAATTGTATAGTAATGTTAAAGCTGACATTGGAATTGTATAGTAATGTTAAAGCTGACATTGAAATTGCATAGTAATGTTAAAGCTGACATTGGAATTGTATAGTAATGTTAAAGCTGACATTGAAATTGCATAGTAATGTTAAAGCTGACATTGAAATTGTATAGTAATGTTAAAGCTGACATTGGAATTGTATAGTAATGTTAAAGCTGACATTGGAATTGTATAGTAATGTTAAAACTGACATTGGAATTGTATAGTAATGTTAAAGCTGACATTGAAATTGTATAGTAATGTTAAAGCTGACATTGGAATTGTATAGTAATGTTAAAGCTGACATTGGAATTGTATAGTAATGTTAAAGCTGACATTGAAATTGTATAGTAATGTTAAAGCTGACATTGAAATTGCATAGTAATGTTAAAGCTGACATTGGAATTGTATAGTAATGTTAAAACTGACATTGGAATTGTATAGTAATGTTAAAGCTGACATTGGAATTGTATAGTAATGTTAAAGCTGACATTGGAATTGTATTGTAATGTTAAAATTGAAAAGTATACGATGGACTATGATGATATATGAAATTGTCTAACAGAGTGGAAAAGTGAGAATGAGACCAATATATGACAATACATCTATATAACAATGTGCATATATCACTTATAGGGGTATCTTGAAAATAGTATGAAACCAGCTTAAAGACAATCATTCATAGAATCTAGTAACTATTGCAATTGTAATGCTCAAATGTGCTAAAGACTATCACTACCTGCTGTTCATATAACAATGTTTGTGGCTGTATTACTAGTACATTCACTACTTGCTGTTCATATAACAGTGTTTGTGGCTGTATTACTAGTACATTCACTACCTGCTGTTCATATAACAGTGTTTGTGGCTGTATTATTAGTACATTCACTACCTGCTGTTCATATAACAGTGTGTGTGGCTGTATTACTAGTACATTCACTACCTGCTGTTCATATAACAATGTTTGTGGCTGAATTACTAGTACATTCACTACCTGCTGTTCATATAACAATGTTTGTGGCTGTATTACTAGTACATTCACTGCCTGCCGTTCATATAACATTGTTTGTGGCTGTATTACTAGTACATTCACTACCTGCTGTTCATATAACAGTATTTGTGGCTGTATTACTAGTACATTCACTACCTGCTGTTCATATAACATTGTTTGTGGCTGTATTACTAGTACATTCACTGCCTGCCGTTCATATAACATTGTTTGTGGCTGTATTACTAGTACATTCACTACCTGCTGTTCATATAACAGTGTTTGTGGCTGTATTACTAGTACATTCACTACCTGCTGTTCATATAACAGTGTTTGTGGCTGTATTACTAGTACATTCACTACCTGTGGTTCATATAACAATGTTTGTGGCTGTATTACTAGTACATTCACTACCTGCTGTTCATATAACAGTGTTTGTGGCTGTATTACTAGTACATTCACTACCTGCTGGTTCATATAACAGTGTTTGTGGCTGTATTACTAGTACATTCACTACCTGCTGTTCATATAACAGTGTTTGTGGCTGTATTACTAGTACATTCACTACCTGCTGTTCATATAACAGTGTTTGTGGCTGAATTACTAGTACATTCACTACTTGCTGTTCATATAACAGTGTTTGTGGCTGTATTACTAGTACATTCACTACCTGCTGTTCATATAACAGTGTTTGTGGCTGTATTACTAGTACATTCACTACCTGCTGTTCATATAACAGTGTTTGTGGCTGAATTACTAGTACATTCACTACTTGCTGTTCATATAACAGTGTTTGTGGCTGTATTACTAGTACATTCACTACCTGCTGTTCATATAACAGTGTTTGTGGCTGTATTACTAGTACATTCACTACCTGCTGTTCATATAACAGTGTTTGTGGCTGAATTACTAGTACATTCACTACCTGCTGTTCATATAACATTGTTTGTGGCTGTATTACTAGTACATTCACTACCTGCTGTTCATATAACAGTGTTTGTGGCTGTATTACTAGTACATTCACTACCTGCTGTTCATATAACAGTGTTTGTGGCTGTATTACTAGTACAGTTACAAGTTTCGTTAGTGCAATTATAATATGAATGAGCCTCATGATATATACAAGAAACATTTAATGCAACAATAGAACAATCTGAACAAGTTGAATTAACTGATCTGTCTGCATTCATTGATCTCTGAACTATTATGCCACAGTAGTGACATATATTAAAGGCATCTATTTCCAGTAACTGTCGTTCTTCGACCGCAACCAGGTAGAACCGGGGATGGACGTCACGTTCCTGCTCTGATACTGACGATCGAAACTCCTCCCTGAAAGCCTCCCATTCCGGAAATCATCCACTGCTCTCTGATTGTTAACACTGTCATACTCAGAGTTATTAGTCTATATTTCTAAGACAGTGTTTCCCTCATGAAAGTTCCAAGTATTCTACCACCACGTTTGTTCAAGTGAATATTACCATAATAAAGTGAAGCATCTGGTACACCATTGTGTTGATCATTGTTCATGTAATTACAGTCAAACCTGTGTTAGTGGTCACCTCCATTAAGCAGCCAACCTGTATTAAGCAGCCAGTTTCCAGATTCCCAATTGGTTATTTGATTATATATTTGACCTCTATTAAGCAGCCACCTGTGCTAAGCAGCCACTTTCTCTGACTCCCTTGGCTGGCTGCTTAAGGTAGGTTTGACTGTATATCCTTTACTTGCGCACATTGTCGATATGGTTTCATTTGTTTTCTTAACCCTTTCAACACCACATACCTCTAAATAGGCTTACAAAAAGTGTAGATCCAGATGAGCCGGCTCGTGACGAGCCGTCTCATCAGGATCTGCACTTTTTGCCAGTGATATGACTATTTTTAGTCATAATTACCCATTTTGATCAATGAACTTGTCCAAATGTGATTTTCTGATTCATTTATTGGTTTATGAATATCATGGACCAGTCCATGTGATCTACTTGGTGTTGAATGGGTTAATTATTATGTTCACTACTTTATAACATTTCCTTGGCAACATGCTTGCCATCACTATTTTAGTATTCGAATTCACTCGCTTGTACTGTTGCTATTGTGTTATTCATTTTTCATACACTCTCTTCTGAACTGCATTTGCCACATCATTTGTACATACATGCAACGTATTGGCATCCGCTTATCTGATGATGTTTTTCATCAAAGGTAAAAAAGAAAAGAAATAAGCTTTCATTTTTCTCAGTTAATACGCAAACAGTTGCAATGTAATTTTAACTTATACTTTAGTTCGTTTAGAAATAGAACAGTTATACTATGTATGAACGAATGGTACACACATTATAACGTAGCGTAACATGTTGACACTCCGGCATGTTTAGCTAGCTAACTTTTACAGTGGAGATATACTATTCTACACTGAACCATAGTCATGCAAAGGTTCACCATTGTTATATATATGTATAATTATGTTAGTAATATTATCAGCCTCATGTATTGTATTGATGGTAATACCTCATTTATTCAAGTATGTCAAGAAATGAGAGAATAAAAGATATTTGACTTGACATGACATGACTTGACTATCAACCCCTTCCATTCTGATGAAAGTATTCCCAACTGATTCAGCACCTCCTCCAGGATGACTATTAATCTTTACCGTTAGTCTATCATCGCTCATTCTGCCTGAACTTAAAATCTTTGTAATTGAGTCCCAAGCAACGAAAGCTGTGTACCTTCCCGTATTAGTTTGTTCTGTATTTGATACAGAGGGAGCCGAGCATTGGCTGTCCTTTTGTGATTGGCTTCCTGTTTGACTGGTATTATTTGCAGATTCATTAGTGCTGTTGCTCTCTCTGACATGTGCCTCTTTACTTGTGGTAGTTTCATCTCCGATGGGCTTAGCTGTGTCAAGTTGAATTCTGGTGTCAGATGGTTCCTTAACCCATTCAACACCAAGTAACTGACATGGACTGGTCCATGCTATTTTTAGACCAATAAATTAATAACAAAATTACATTTGGATCAGTTCATTTATCAAAATGGGTAATTTGTTTCTCTAAAAATAGTAATATTACTTGAAAAAAATGCAGATCCTGATGAGACGGCTCGTCACGAGCCGGCTCATCTGGATCTACACTTTTTTGTAAGCCAATTTTTTAGAGGTCTGTGGTGTTGAAAGGGTTAAACATTGTCTCTTTCAAACTTTTCACTTCAGTCTCAATGTTCATCTCTACACTTCCAGTGGCATTTTGAATTTGACTATCAATACTTTTAGAGCTTATTTGGTCTTTTATTAACTTTGTCACAATATCAGACTTTTCTTTTGAGATCTGCTCAATTTTCCTTTTCAGCTTACAATGAGAGACATTACTGGTTTTTCTATTACCTCCCTCGATGGATAATGTCAGATTTATCCCGAAATGTATATTGGTCCTTTTAATTGGAATCCTTTGTTTTTACTGTTGTCGTCTAACCAGATGTTGCGTTAGGATAAATGTAATTTTATCAAATTCATGTTAATTAATTGAACCAATTTTTACAATAAGATATCCATTGGATATGCTAAAGGATATCTGTCGATATTTAATAATTTCATAATTATAAGAAGACGAGAATACAGATAAAAATGGAAAACATGTGGTGCAAATGAAACAACGTTAAAAACAGATGAAACCAATTAAGAGGAACAATATACGTTTAGGAGTATTCAGGGGCAGTAACTGACTAATGTTTCTCATTGTCCTCCTGAGTTACAAGATACTTGGCTGAAGTTGACGAGAGTTCCTTTGTAAGGCTGTGTATTTCACTTGATGATTTTTCATTGTTACCAACCTGCCTTTTTAAAATCGACATTACGGAGTGAAATCTCTACTTCATCCTTAGTATTCCCTTCAGACTGTATTTTGAGACTATCCTTCAAACTTGAGACCTGAGTTTCCATCTCTACTTCATTCTTATCATTCACTTCAGACTGTATTTTGAAACTATCCTTCAAACTTGAGACCTGAGTTTCAATCTCTACTTCATTCTTATCATTTCCTTCAGACTGTATTTTGAGACAATCCTTTAAACTTGAGACCTGAGTTTCAATCTCTACTTCATCCTTAGTATTCCTTTCAGACTGTATTTTGAGACTATCCTTCAAACTTGAGACCTGAGTTTCAATCTCTACTTCATCCTTAGTATTCCTTTCAGACTGTATTTTGAGACTATCCTTCAAACTCGAAACCCGAGATCCAAGCTTTTCTACATTGTCAGTGGCTTTATCAGCATGTTGTTCATTTAGTAAGTTAATTGCCTTATGTACTTTCTTTTCACGAGTTTGGGTATTAATGTACAAAAGTTAGCTGTTTCAAGTGTATCAAAAAATGTACTGGTGTAAAATTTTCCTGGTTCGGTATTCATATTCTTAGTTATACATGTACGTACATATTTCTCTATTTACGTATTCTTGAAATATGTAATATATTTTCAGGTTTAAAAGTTCCAGCGTACACGGTAGTATTATTATTACGTTGTACGTGTTCAACTATTAAGACCACCGCCGAAATACACTGTACTATTATACCATATTTGATCATGGGTCATTTTTGACTTACTTCATATATTATTATGTTTGTTTGTATTTGATGAAATAAAAAAACTACCATGTACTGATTAGCATGTGCCATTTGCTTGACAGAAGTTTCCTTACAGTATGCGATTTGCTTGACAGAAGTTTCCTTACAGTATGCGATTTGCTTGACAGAAGTTTCCTTACAGTATGCGATTTGCTTGACAGAAGTTTCCTTACAGTATGCGATTTGCTTGACAGAAGCTTCCTTACAGTATGCGATTTGCTTGACAGAAGTTTCCCCACAATATGTAATTTGCTTGACAGAAGCTTCCCAATAGTACTGGTGCGATGCTAGGCGATGTGTTTTGTACTTGCTGCAATACAATTAAACGGCAGCCCGACAAAACCATATTTAACGTGTGTGTTCCGATTACTCCAAACCTTGCCCGTATGTCATACAATCTGATTATATCATATACAAATCCAACCCGACCTGCTTCCGAACAAGCAAGCAGAGGCGTTCCGGCGATTAATTCAGACAGTTCTTAACCCATTCAACACCACAGACCTCTAAATAGGCTTACAAAAAGTGTAGATCCAGATGAGTCGGCTCGTGACGAGCCGTCTCATCAGGATCTGCACTTTTTGCCAGTAATATTACTATTTTTAGACAATACTACCCATTTTGATAAATGAACTGGTCCAAATTTAATTTTCTTATTAATTTATTGGTCTAAAAATAACATGCACCAGTCCATGTCAGTTACTTGGTGTTGAATGGGTTAACTAGCTAAAATAAAGTATCCGATTAGTCCATTGAAAGCTTGGTCCGAAACATGCAGTATCTGCTAGTAACTTCCAGATATAAAACGGATAGAAAACCGAAGAAGCAAACGGAGCATTTGGACTAGAACTGTGAGGTTGCGAGTCTGAGCCCCGTCAGAATAATGATTGTGGCGTCCAATGCAAAGGAATGTAAAGACCACATTGCCTCTTCTCACTCCCCCATGGCGATGGATTCCACCTAGAATGATGTCTCGAGAGCGATTAATATAATGCTGTATAATCGCAATCGACTTAAAATAAACGTGCAAGGAAAAAAAGGAGAATGACCAACGTGATGTAAAATCTATATCAACATTTAACAACGACACATGCGAAACGTGGAGATAACTGCATCGAACTTGTTCGTGAGAGAATGACCAATGTGGTTTTTTTTTTTTACTTTATTTTACAATGATTGCGAAGCAAGTTTTAACAACTTATATTAATCACTCTCGTTGGCTCGGATGAAAGCGTATATGTGGTCATTCATGTGGGAGGAAACCGGAGTACCCGGAGAAAACCCACCTGTCCGATCTGGCGACCATCGTACCATCTCACATACTTGCAACAGCACAGTTAGGATCTTGAGATGTAGAACGACTGAAGGAGATTGTGATGGTGATGTTTGCTATTAAAACATTTGGTGACCTCTCTTACACCATGAAGTCGCATTAAGTTATGAATATCTACTGGTTTACATGTACCAGTGTATCTGACGGCTGAATCATCGAGTGTTGGGTTTTTTAAGACCACACTTATGGTTACATTTACTTTCTCATGCTTTCAGTTTATCTGAACATGTATCCTTATATTGATTTGACACACATTGAAAGATTCATTAAAATGTCGGAGATTACGCAGAGTTAATATCACAGTAGTGTCTTAATGAAGCAGTTCTTAGCTTTGGAGGATTCACACCGCTAATTCCTCCGCTAGTGACGGATGAAGACCGGTAGAACGTGCAGTACGTGAAGGGGAACCAGGCCGGTAATAATAAGTAATATCACAATCACCAACTATATATCTATATATAGTCAAACCTGTGTTAGTGGTCACCTCTATTATACATCACAATCACGAACTATATATCTATATATAGTCAAACCTGTGTTAGTGGTCACCTCTATTATATATCACAATCACGAACTATATATAGTCAAACCTGTGTTAGTGGTCACCTCTATTATATATCACAATCACGAACTATATATAGTCAAACCTGTGTTAGTGGTCACCTCTATTATATATCACAATCACGAACTATATATAGTCAAACCTGTGTTAGTGGTCACCTCTATTATATATCACAATCACGAACTATATATAGTCAAACCTGTGTTAGTGGTCACCTCTATTATATATCACAATCACGAACTATATATAGTCAAACCTGTGTTAGTGGTCACCTCTATTATATATCACAATCACGAACTATATATAGTCAAACCTGTGTTAGTGGTCACCTCTATTATATATCACAATCACGAACTATATATAGTCAAACCTGTGTTAGTGGTCACCTCTATTATATATCACAATCACGAACTATATATAGTCAAACCTGTGTTAATGGTCACCTCTATTATATATCACAATCACGAACTATATATAGTCAAACCTGTGTTAATGGTCACCTCTATTATATATCACAATCACGAACTATATATCTATATATAGTCAAACCTGTGTTAGTGGTCACCTCTATTATATATCACAATCACGAACTACTATATATAGTCAAACCTGTGTTAATGGTCACCTCTATTATATATCACAATCACGAACTATATATAGTCAAACCTGTGTTAGTGGTCACCTCTATTATATATCACAATCACGAACTACTATATATAGTCAAACCTGTGTTAGTGGTCACCTCTATTATATATCACAATCACGAACTATATATATAGTCAAACCTGTGTTAGTGGTCACCTCTATTATATATCACAATCACGAACTATATATATAGTCAAACCTGTGTTAGTGGTCACCTCTATTATATATCACAATCACGAACTATATATATAGTCAAACCTGTGTTAGTGGTCACCTCTATTATATATCACAATCACGAACTATATATATAGTCAAACCTGTGTTAGTGGTCACCTATATATACTAGAGGACATAGAAAACGCACACTTCGGATAAGTGTGTTTTTACATGAAAAATAATAACTATATACATACATAGTTTCAAACATTATGGAATATGTTTAGTTGTTCAGTTTGTGTTTTGTGATAAAGATGTGATATATCTTTGATGGAATCCTTCGTATTTCGTTTTCATGTAATAATAAGCATATAATGTAGGTGTGCGTTTTCTGTGTCCTCTAGTATATAATGTAGGTGTGTGTTTTCTATGTCCTCTAGTATATAATGTAGGTGTGTGTTTTCTATGTCCTCTAGTATATAATGTAGGTGTGTGTTTTCTATGTCCTCTAGTATATAATGTAGGTGTGTGTTTTCTATGTCCTCTAGTATATAATGTAGGTGTGCGTTTTCTGTGTCCTCTAGTATATAATGTAGGTGTGCGTTTTCTATGTCCTCTAGTATATAATGTAGGTGTGCGTTTTCTATGTCCTCTAGTATATAATGTAGGTGTGCGTTTTCTATGTCCTCTAGTATATAATGTAGGTGTGCGTTTTCTATGTCCTCTAGTATATAATGTAGGTGTGCGTTTTCTATGTCCTCTAGTATATAATGTAGGTGTGCGTTTTCTATGTCATCTAGTATATAATGTAGGTGTGCGTTTTCTATGTTCTCTAGTATATAATGTAGGTGTGCGTTTTCTATGTCCTCTAGTATATAATGTAGGTGTGCATTTTCTATGTCCTCTAGTATATAATGTAGGTGTGCGTTTTCTATGTCCTCTAGTATATAATGTAGGTGTGCGTTTTCTGTGTCCTCTAGTATATAATGTAGGTGTGCGTTTTCTGTGTCCTCTAGTATATAATGTAGGTGTGCGTTTTCTATGTCATCTGGTATATAATGTAGGTGTGCGTTTTCTATGTCCTCTAGTATATAATGTAGGTGTGCGTTTTCTATGTCATCTGGTATATAATGTAGGTGTGCGTTTTCTATGTCCTCTAGTATATAATGTAGGTGTGCGTTTTCTATGTCCTCTAGTATATAATGTAGGTGTGCGTTTTCTATGTCATCTGGTATATAATGTAGGTGTGCATTTTCTATGTCCTCTAGTATATCATGTAGGTGTGCGTTTTCTGTGTCCTCTATTATATAATGTAGGTGTGCGTTTTCTGTGTCCTCTAGTATATAATGTAGGTGTGCGTTTTCTATGTTCTCTAGTATATAATGTAGGTGTGCGTTTTCTATGTCCTCTAGTATATAATGTAGGTGTGCGTTTTCTGTGTCCTCTAGTATATAATGTAGGTGTGTGTTTTCTATGTCCTCTAGTATATAATGTAGGTGTGCGTTTTCTATGTCCTCTAGTATATAATGTAGGTGTGCGTTTTCTATGTCCTCTAGTATATAATGTAGGTGTGCGTTTTCTATGTCCTCTAGTATATAATGTAGGTGTGCGTTTTCTATGTCCTCTAGTATATAATATAGGTGTGCATTTTCTATGTTCTCTAGTATATAATGTAGGTGTGCGCTTTCTGTGTCCTCTAGTATAAAATGTAGGTATGCGTTTTCTATGTTCTCTAGTATATAATGTAGGTGTGCGTTTTCTATGTCATCTGGTATATAATGTAGGTGTGCAATTTCTATGTCCTCTAGTATATAATGGAGGTGTGCGTTTTCTGTGTCCTCTAGTATATAATGTAGGTGTGCGTTTTCTGTGTCCTCTAGTATAAAATGTAGGTATGCGTTTTCTATGTTCTCTAGTATATAATGTAGGTGTGCGTTTTCTATGTCATCTGGTATATAATGTAGGTGTGCACTTTCTATGTCCTCTAGTATATAATGGAGGTGTGCGTTTTCTGTGTCCTCTAGTATATAATGTAGGTGTGCGTTTTCTGTGTCCTCTAGTATATAATGTAGGTTTACGTTTTCTGTGTCCTCTAGTATATAATGTAGGTGTGCGTTTTCTATGTCCTCTAGTATATAATGTAGGTGTGCATTTTCTATGTTCTCTAATATATAATGTAGGTGTGCGTTTTCTGTGTCCTCTAGTATATAATGAAGGTGTACGTTTTCTATGTCCTCTAGTATATAATGTAGGTGTGCGTTTTCTATGTCCTCTAGTATATAATGTAGGTGTGCGTTTTCTATGTCCTCTAGTATATAATGTAGGTGTGCGTTTTCTATGTCCTCTAGTATATAATATAGGTGTGCATTTTCTATGTTCTCTAGTATATAATGTAGGTGTGCGTTTTCTGTGTCCTCTAGTATAATTTAGTTTAAATATAGTTTATTTCAACAATACAAAATATACATTTTACACACAATTTAGATACATGACTGCAAAAAGGATAAGAACCGAAAGCTTATAGAGGTATTCTCATCTATTATATAAGCAGCCAACCTGCACTAAGCAGCCAACCTGCATTAAGCAGCCAGTTTCCCAATATGTTACTTTATTATCAATTTGACATCTATTAAGCAGCCGCCTGTGCTAAACAGCCACTTTCTGGGGGTTCAGACCGTGTCTTTATATGCCGGTGAAAAAGTTGACAGTTTCTTACGGGGGTTGGTGCACCAAGTACTACTTAACTGCTGGAGCCTGCCCAGGAAAGTTGTTGTTAGGTAAACTGCCCGTCGCTCAAATGGGCAACCGGTAGTGACGTTAATAAATTTAAATAAAAAAGAAGGAAAATACAGTATTAGTTGTGAACTGTCGTGGTCTCTTATAATTATTACATGGTTCTCTACAATATATACAGGGAGCCTATCTACAATGTATGCAGTGCGGGCCTCCGTGGCATCTCTACAATGTATGCACCGGGGACCTCCGTAGCTTCTCTACAATGTATGCAGATCGGGCCTCCGTAACCTTTCTACGATGTATGCAGTGCGGGCCTCCATAGCTCTCTAACATGTATGCAGTGTGGGCCTCCGTACCCTCTCTACGATGTATGCAGTGTGGGCCTCCGTAACCTCTCTACGATGTATGCAGTGTGGGCCTCCGTAACCTCTCTACAATGTATGCAGTGCGGGCCTCCGTAACCTCTCTACAATGTATGCAGTGTGGGCCTCCGTAACCTCTCTACGATATATGCAGTGTGGGCCTCCGTAACCTCTCTACAATGTATGCAGTGCGGGCCTCCGTAAGCTCTCTACAATGTATGCAGTGCGGGCCTCTCTACAATGTATGCAGTACAGGCCTCTCTACAATGTATGCAGTGCGGGCCTCTCTACAATGTATGCAGTGCAGGCCTCTCAACAATGTATGCAGTGTGGGCCTCCATAGCTCTCTACAATGTATGCAGTGTAGGCCTCTCTACAATGTATGCAGTGCGGGCCTCTCTACAATGTATGCAGTGCAGGCCTCTCCACAATGTATACAGTGTGGGCCTCTCTACAATGTATGCAGTGTGGGCCTCTCTACAATGTATGCAGTGGGAGCCTCTCTACAATGTATGCAGTGCAGGCCTCTCTACAATGTATACAGTGCGGGCCTCTCTACAATGTATGCAGTGTGAGCCTCTCTACAATGTCTGCAGTGTGGGCCTCTCTACAATGTATGCAGTGCAGGCCTCTCTACAATGTATGCAGTGTGGGCCTCTCTACAATGTATGCAGTGGGGGCATCCATAGCTCTCTACAATGTCTGCAGTGTGGGCCTCTCTACAATGTATACAGTGCAGGCCTCTCTACAATGTATGCAGTGTGGGCCTCTCTACAATGTATGCAGTGCGGGCCTCCATAGCTCTTCACAATGTATGCAGTGCGGGCCTCTCTACAATGTATGCAGTGGGGGCCTCTCTACAATGTATGCAGTGCAGGCCTCTCTACAATGTATGCAGTGGGGGCCTCTCTACAAGGTATGCAGTGCAGGCCTCTCTACAATGTATGCTGTGCAGGCCTCTCTACAATGTATGCAGTGGGGGCCTTTCTACAAAGTATGCAGTGGGGGCCTCTCTACAATGTATGCAGTGCAGGCCTCTCTACACTGTATGCAGTGGGGGCCTCTCTACAATGTATGCAGTGCGGGCATCTCCACAATGTATGCAGTGGGGGCCTCTCCACAATATATGCAGTGGGGGCGTCCATAGCTCTCTACAATGTATGCAGTGCAGGCCTCTCTACAATGTATGCAGTGCGGGCCTCCATAGCTCTCTACAATGTATGCAGTGCGGGCCTCTCCACAATGTATACAGTGTGGGCCTCCATAGCTCTCTACAATGTATGCAGTGTGGGCCTCTCTACAATGTATGCAGTGCGGGCCTCTCTACAATGTATGCAGTGCGGGCCTCTCCACAATGTAAACAGTGTGGGCCTCCCTACAATGTATGCAGTGTGGGCCTCTCTACAATATATGCAGTGGGAGCCTCTCTACAATGTATGCAGTGCAGGCCTCTCAACAATGTATACAGTGCGGGCCTCTCTACAATGTATGCAGTGTGGGCCTCTCTACAATATATGCAGTGGGGGCCTCTCTACTATGTATGCAGTGCGGGCCTCCATAGCTCTTCACAATGTATGCAGTGCGGGCCTCTCTACAATGTATGCAGTGGGGGCCTCTCTACAATGTATGCAGTGCAGGCCTCTCTACAATGTATGCAGTGCAGGCCTCTCCACAATGTATGCAGTGGGGGCCTCTCTACAATGTATGCAGTGGGAGCCTCTCTACAATGTATACAGTGCGGGTCTCTCTACAATGTATGCAGTGCGGGTCTATCTACAATGTATGCAGTGCGGGCCTCTCCACAATGGATGCAGTGGGGCCTCTCTACAATGTATGCAGTGCGGGCCTCTCTACAATGTATGCAGTGGGGGCCTCTCCACAATGTATGCAGTGCGGGCCTCTCCACAATGTATGCAGTGGGGCCTCTCTACAATGTATGCAGTGCGGGCCTCTCTACAATGTATGCAGTGCGGGCCTCTCCACAATGTATACAGTGTGGGCCTCCCTACAATGTATGCAGTGTGGGCCTCTCTACAATATATGCAGTGGGAGCCTCTCTACAATGTATGCAGTGCAGGCCTCTCAACAATGTATACAGTGCGGGCCTCTCTACAATGTATGCAGTGTGGGCCTCTCTACAATATATGCAGTGGGGGCCTCTCTACTATGTATGCAGTGCGGGCCTCCATAGCTCTTCACAATGTATGCAGTGCGGGCCTCTCTACAATGTATGCAGTGGGGGCCTCTCTACAATGTATGCAGTGCAGGCCTCTCTACAATGTATGCAGTGCAGGCCTCTCCACAATGTATGCAGTGCGGGCCTCTCTACAATGTATGCAGTGGGAGCCTCTCTACAATGTATACAGTGCGGGTCTCTCTACAATGTATGCAGTGCGGGTCTATCTACAATGTATGCAGTGCGGGCCTCTCCACAATGGATGCAGTGGGGGCCTCTCTACAATGTATGCAGTGCGGGCCTCTCTACAATGTATGCAGTGGGGGCCTCTCCACAATGTATGCAGTGCGGGCCTCTCCACAATGTATGCAGTGGGGGCCTCTCTACAATGTATGCAGTGCGGGCCTCCATAGCTCTCTACAATGTATGCAGTGCGGGCCTCCATAGCTCTCTACAATGTATGCAGTGCGGGCCTCCATAGCTCTCTACAATGTATGCAGTGCGGGCCTCCATAACTCTCCACAATGTATGCAGTGCGGGCCTCCATAGCTCTCTACAATGTATGCAGTGCGGGCCTCCATGGCTCTCTACAATGTATGCAGTGCGGGCCTCCATAGCTCTCTACAATGTATGGAGTGTGGGCCTCCATAGCTCTCCACAATGTATGCAGTGCGGGCCTCTCTATACTGTATGCAGTGCGGGCCTCCGTAACCTCTCCACAATGTATGCAGTGCGGGCCTCCATAGCTCTCTACAATGTATGCAGTGTGGGCCTCCATAGCTCTCTACAATGTATGCAGTGCGGGCCTCCATAGCTCTCTACAATGTATGCAGTGCAGGCCTCTCTACAATGTATGCAGTGGGGGCCTCCGTAACCTCTCTACGATGTATGCAGTGCGGGCCTCCATAGCTCTCTACAATGTATGCAGTGGGGGCCTCCATAGCTCTCTACAATGTATGCAGTGGGGGCCTCCATAGCTATCTACAATGTATGCAGTGTGGGCCTCTATAGCTCACTACAATGTATGCAGTGGGGGCCTCCATAGCTCTCTACAATGTATGCAGTGTGGGCCTCCATAGCTCTCCACAGTGTATGCAGTGCAGGCCTCTCTACAATTCATGCAGTGGGAGCCTCCATAGCTCTCTACAATGTATGCAGTGGGAACCTCAATAGCTCTCCACAATGTTTGCAGTGCAGGTCTCTCTACAATGTATGCAGTGGGAGCCTCCATAGCTCTCTACAATGTATGCAGTGCAGGCCTCTCTACAATGTATGCAGTGGGAGCCTCCATAGCTCTCTACAATGTATGCAGTGCGGGCCTCCATTGCTCTCCACAATGTATGCAGTGCGGGCCTCTCTACAATGTACGCAGTGCGGGCCTCTCTACAATGTATGCAGTGTGGGTCTCTCTACAATGAATGCAGTGCAGGCCTCTCCACACTGTATGCAGTACAGGCCTCTCTACAATGTATGTAGTGGGGGCCTCCATAGCTCTCTACAATGTATGCAGTGCGGGCTTCTCTACAATGTATGCAGTGGGGGCCTCTCCACAATGTATGCAGTGCGGGCCTCTCTACAATGTATGCAGTGCGGGCCTCTCTACAATGTATGCAGTGCGGGCCTCTCTACAATGTATACAGTGTGGGCCTCTCTACAATGTATGCAGTGCGGGCCTCTCTACAATGTATACAGTGCGGGTCTCTCTACAATGTATGCAGTGTGGGCCTCTCTACAATGTATGCAGTGCGGGCCTCCATTGCTCTCCACAATGTATGCAGTGCGGGCCTCTCTACAATGTACGCAGTGCGGGCCTCTCTACAATGTATGCAGTGTGGGTCTCTCTACAATGTATGCAGTGCGGGCCTCTCTACAATGTATGTAGTGGGGGCCTCCATAGCTCTCTACAATGTATGCAGTGCGGGCTTCTCTACAATGTATGCAGTGGGGGCCTCTCCACAATGTATGCAGTGCGGGCCTCTCTACAATGTATGCAGTGCGGGCCTCTCTACAATGTATGCAGTGCGGGCCTCTCTACAATGTATACAGTGTGGGCCTCTCTACAATGTATGCAGTGCGGGCCTCTCTACAATGTATACAGTGCGGGTCTCTCTACAATGTATGCAGTGTGGGCCTCTCTACAATGTATGCAGTGCGGGCCTCTACAATGTATGCAGTGCGGGTCTCTCTACAATGTATACAGTGCGGGCCTCTCTACAATGTATGCAGTGCGGGCCTCTCTACAATGTATGCAGTGCGGGCCTCTCCACAATGTATGCAGTGCGGGCCTCTCTACAATGTATGCAGTGCAGGCCTCTCCACAATGTATGCAGTGGGGGCCTCTACAATGTATGCAGTGCGGGCCTCTCTACAATGTATGCAGTGCGGGCCTCTCTACAATGTATGCAGTGCGGGCCTCTCCACAATGTATGCAGTGCGGGCCTCTCTACAATGTATGCAGTGGGAGCCTCTCTACAATGTATGCAGTGGGGGCCTCTCTACAATGTATGCAGTGGGGGCCTCTCCACAATGTATGCAGTGCGGGTCTCTCTACAATGTATGCAGTGCGGGCCTCTCTACAATGTATGCAGTGGGGGCCTCTCCACAATGGATGCAGTGGGGGCCTCTCTACAATGTATGCAGTGCGGGCCTCTCTACAATGTATGCAGTGGGGGCCTCTCCACAATGTATGCAGTGCGGGCCTCCATAGCTCTCTACAATGTATGCAGTGCGGGCCTCTCTACAATGTATGCAGTGCGGGCCTCTCTACAATGTATGCAGTGCGGGCTTCTCTACAATGTATGCAGTGCGGGCCTCTCCACAATGTATGCAGTGGGGGCCTCTCCACAATGTATGCAGTGGGGGCCTCTCTACAATGTATGCAGTGCGGGCCTCTCTACAATGTATGCAGTGTGGGCCTCTCCACAATGTATGCAGTGCGGGCCTCTCCACAATGTATGCAGTGGGAGCCTCTCTACAATGTATGCAGTGCGGGCCTCCATAGCTCTCTACAATGTATGCAGTGTGGGCCTCCATAGCTCTCTACAATGTATTCAGTGCGGGCCTCCATAGCTCTCTACAATGTATGCAGTGCAGGCCTCTCTACAATGTATGCAGTGGGGGCCTCCGTAACCTCTCTACGATGTATGCAGTGCGGGCCTCCATAGCTCTCTACAATGTATGCAGTGGGGGCCTCCATAGCTCTCTACAATGTATGCAGTGGGGGCCTCCATAGCTATCTACAATGTACGCAGTGTGGGCCTCTATAGCTCTCTACAATGTATGCAGTGGGGGCCTCCATAGCTCTCTACAATGTATGCAGTGTGGGACTCCATAGCTCTCCACAGTGTATGCAGTGCAGGCCTCTCTACAATGCATGCAGTGGGAGCCTCCATAGCTCTCTACAATGTATGCAGTGGGAACCTCAATAGCTGTCCACAATGTTTGCAGTGCAGGTCTCTCTACAATGTATGCAGTGGGAGCCTCCATAGCTCTCTACAATGTATGCAGTGCAGGCCTCTCTACAATGTATGCAGTGGGAGCCTCCATAGCTCTCTACAATGTATGCAGTGCGGGCCTCCATTGCTCTCCACAATGTATGCAGTGCGGGCCTCTCTACAATGTATGCAGTGCGGGCCTCTCTACAATGTATGCAGTGTGGGCCTCTCTACAATGTATGCAGTGCAGGCCTCTCCACACTGTATGCAGTACAGGCCTCTCTACAATGTATGTAGTGGGGGCCTCCATAGCTCTCTACAATGTATGCAGTGCGGGCCTCTCTACAATGTATGCAGTGGGGGCCTCTCCACAATGTATGCAGTGCGGGCCTCTCTACAATGTATGCAGTGCGGGCCTCTCTACAATGTATGCAATGCGGGCCTCTCTACAATGTATACAGTGTGGGCCTCTCTACAATGTATGCAGTGCGGGCCTCTCTACAATGTATACAGTGCGGGTCTCTCTACAATGTATGCAGTGTGGGCCTCTCTACAATGTATGCAGTGCGGGCCTCTACAATGTATGCAGTGCGGGTCTCTCTACAATGTACAGTGTGGGCCTCTCTACAATGTATGCAGTGCGGGCCTCTCTACAATGTATACAGTGCGGGCCTCTCCACAATGTATGCAGTGCAGGCCTCTCACAATGTATGCAGTGCAGGCCTCTCCACAATGTATGCAGTGGGGGCCTCTACAATGTATGCAGTGCGGGCCTCTCTATAATGTATACAGTGCGGGTCTCTCTACAATGTATGCAGTGCGGTCTCTCTACAATGTATGCAGTGCGGGCCTCTCTACAATGTATGCAGTGGGGGCCTCTCCACAATGTATGCAGTGCGGGCCTCTCTACAATGTATGCAGTGCGGGCCTCTCTACAATGTATGCAGTGAGGGCCTCTCCACAATGTATGCAGTGCGGGCCTCTCCACAATGTATGCAGTGGGGGCCTCTCTACAATGTATGCAGTGCGGGCCTCTCTACAATGTATACAGTACAGGCCTCTCTACAATGTATACAGTGGGGGCCTCTCTACAATGTATGCAGTGCAGGCCTCTCTAAAATGTATGCAGTGCGGGCCTCTCTAAAATGTATGCAGTGCGGGCCTCTCTACAATGCATGCAGTGTGGGCCTCTCTACAATGTATGCAGTGGGGGCCTCTATAGCTCTCCACAATGTATGCAGAGTGGGCCTCTCTACAATGTATGCAGTTGGGACCTCTCTACAATGTATGCAGTGGGGGCCTCTCTACAATGTATGCAGTGCAGGCCTCTCTACAATGTATGCAGTGCGGGCCTCTCTACAATGTATGCTGTGGGGGCCTCTCTACAATGTATGCAGTGGGGGCCTCTCTACAATGTATGCAGTGCGGGCCTCTCTACAATGTATGCAGTGGGGACCTCTCTACAATGTATGCAGTGCGGGCCTCTCTACAATGTATGCAGTGGGGACCTCTCTACAATGTATGCAGTGGGGGCCTCTCTACAATGTATGCAGTGGGGACCTCTCTACAATGTATGCAGTGGGGACCTCTCTACAATGTATGCAGTGGGGGCCTCTCTACAATGTATGCAGTGCAGGCCTCTCTACAATGTATGCAGTGCGGGCCTCTCTACAATGTATGCAGTGGGAGCCTCACCACAATGTATGCAGTGGGGACCTCTCTACAATGTATGCAGTGTGGGCCTCTCTACAATGTATGCAGTGGGGACCTCTCCACAATGTATGCAGTGGGGACCTCTCTACAATGTATGCAGTGGGGACCTCTCTACAATGTATGCAGTGGGAGCCTCTCTACAATGTATGCAGTGCGGGCCTCTCTACAATGTATGCAGTGCGGACCTCTCTACAATGTATGCAGTGGGAGCCTCTCTACAATGTATGCAGTGGGGGCCTCTCTACAATGTATGCAGTGGGAGCCTCTCTACAATGTATGCAGTGGGAGCCTCTCCACAATGTATGCAGTGGGAGCCTCTCTACAATGTATGCAGTGGGAGCCTCTCTACAATGTATGCAGTGGGGGCCTCTCCACAATGTTTGCAGTGGGAGCCTCTCTACAATGTATGCAGTGGGAGCCTCTCTACAATGTATGCAGTGGGAGCCTCTCCACAATGTATGCAGTGGGAGCCTCCATAGCTCTCTACAATGTATGCAGTGCAGGCCTCTCTACAATGTATGCAGTGGGAGCCTCTCTACAATGTATGCAGTAGGGGCCTCTCTACAATGTATGCAGTGGGAGCCTCTCTACAATGTATGCAGTGGGAGCCTCTCCACAATGTATGCAGTGGGAGCCTCTCTACAATGTATGCAGTGGGAGCCTCTCTACAATGTATGCAGTGGGAGCCTCTCCACAATGTATGCAGTGGGAGCCTCTCCACAATGTATGCAGTGCGGGTCTCTCTACAATGTATGCAGTGCGGGCCTCGTTACAATGTATGCAGTGGGGGCCTCTCCACAATGGATGCAGTGGGGGCCTCTCTACAATGTATGCAGTGCGGGCCTCTCTACAATGTATGCAGTGGGGGCCTCTCCACAATGTATGCAGTGCGGGTCTCTCCACAATGTATGCAGTGGGGGCCTCTCTACAATGTATGCAGTGCGGGCCTCCATAGCTCTCTACAATGTATGCAGTGCGGGCCTCCATAGCTCTCTACAATGTATGCAGTGCGGGCCTCCATAGCTCTCTACAATGTATGCAGTGCGGGCCTCCATAACTCTCCACAATGTATGCAGTGCGGGCCTCCATAGCTCTCTACAATGTATGCAGTGCGGGCCTCCATGGCTCTCTACAATGTATGCAGTGCGGGCCTCCATAGCTCTCTACAATGTATGGAGTGTGGGCCTCCATAGCTCTCCACAATGTATGCAGTGCGGGCCTCTCTATACTGTATGCAGTGCGGGCCTCCGTAACCTCTCCACAATGTATGCAGTGCGGGCCTCCATAGCTCTCTACAATGTATGCAGTGTGGGCCTCCATAGCTCTCTACAATGTATGCAGTGCGGGCCTCCATAGCTCTCTACAATGTATGCAGTGCAGGCCTCTCTACAATGTATGCAGTGGGGGCCTCCGTAACCTCTCTACGATGTATGCAGTGCGGGCCTCCATAGCTCTCTACAATGTATGCAGTGGGGGCCTCCATAGCTCTCTACAATGTATGCAGTGGGGGCCTCCATAGCTATCTACAATGTATGCAGTGTGGGCCTCTATAGCTCACTACAATGTATGCAGTGGGGGCCTCCATAGCTCTCTACAATGTATGCAGTGTGGGCCTCCATAGCTCTCCACAGTGTATGCAGTGCAGGCCTCTCTACAATTCATGCAGTGGGAGCCTCTACAATGTATGCAGTGCGGGCCTCTCTACAATGTATGCAGTGGGAGCCTCACCACAATGTATGCAGTGGGGACCTCTCTACAATGTATGCAGTGGGGACCTCTCTACAATGTAAGCAGTGGGGGCCTCTCTACAATGTATGCAGTGGGGACCTCTCTACAATGTATGCAGTGGGGACCTCTCTACAATGTATGCAGTGGGGGCCTCTCTACAATGTATGCAGTGCAGGCCTCTCTACAATGTATGCAGTGCGGGCCTCTCTACAATGTATGCAGTGGGAGCCTCACCACAATGTATGCAGTGGGGACCTCTCTACAATGTATGCAGTGTGGGCCTCTCTACAATGTATGCAGTGGGGACCTCTCCACAATGTATGCAGTGGGGACCTCTCTACAATGTATGCAGTGGGGACCTCTCTACAATGTATGCAGTGGGAGCCTCTCTACAATGTATGCAGTGCGGGCCTCTCTACAATGTATGCAGTGCGGACCTCTCTACAATGTATGCAGTGGGAGCCTCTCTACAATGTATGCAGTGGGGGCCTCTCTACAATGTATGCAGTGGGAGCCTCTCTACAATGTATGCAGTGGGAGCCTCTCCACAATGTATGCAGTGGGAGCCTCTCTACAATGTATGCAGTGGGAGCCTCTCTACAATGTATGCAGTGGGGGCCTCTCCACAATGTTTGCAGTGGGAGCCTCTCTACAATGTATGCAGTGGGAGCCTCTCTACAATGTATGCAGTGGGAGCCTCTCCACAATGTATGCAGTGGGAGCCTCCATAGCTCTCTACAATGTATGCAGTGCAGGCCTCTCTACAATGTATGCAGTGGGAGCCTCTCTACAATGTATGCAGTAGGGGCCTCTCTACAATGTATGCAGTGGGAGCCTCTCTACAATGTATGCAGTGGGAGCCTCTCCACAATGTATGCAGTGGGAGCCTCTCTACAATGTATGCAGTGGGAGCCTCTCTACAATGTATGCAGTGGGAGCCTCTCCACAATGTATGCAGTGGGAGCCTCTCCACAATGTATGCAGTGCGGGTCTCTCTACAATGTATGCAGTGCGGGCCTCGTTACAATGTATGCAGTGGGGGCCTCTCCACAATGGATGCAGTGGGGGCCTCTCTACAATGTATGCAGTGCGGGCCTCTCTACAATGTATGCAGTGGGGGCCTCTCCACAATGTATGCAGTGCGGGCCTCTCCACAATGTATGCAGTGGGGGCCTCTCTACAATGTATGCAGTGCGGGCCTCCATAGCTCTCTACAATGTATGCAGTGCGGGCCTCCATAGCTCTCTACAATGTATGCAGTGCGGGCCTCCATAGCTCTCTACAATGTATGCAGTGCGGGCCTCCATAACTCTCCACAATGTATGCAGTGCGGGCCTCCATAGCTCTCTACAATGTATGCAGTGCGGGCCTCCATGGCTCTCTACAATGTATGCAGTGCGGGCCTCCATAGCTCTCTACAATGTATGGAGTGTGGGCCTCCATAGCTCTCCACAATGTATGCAGTGCGGGCCTCTCTATACTGTATGCAGTGCGGGCCTCCGTAACCTCTCCACAATGTATGCAGTGCGGGCCTCCATAGCTCTCTACAATGTATGCAGTGTGGGCCTCCATAGCTCTCTACAATGTATGTAGTGCGGGCCTCCATAGCTCTCTACAATGTATGCAGTGCAGGCCTCTCTACAATGTATGCAGTGGGGGCCTCCGTAACCTCTCTACGATGTATGCAGTGCGGGCCTCCATAGCTCTCTACAATGTATGCAGTGGGGGCCTCCATAGCTCTCTACAATGTATGCAGTGGGGGCCTCCATAGCTATCTACAATGTATGCAGTGTGGGCCTCTATAGCTCACTACAATGTATGCAGTGGGGGCCTCCATAGCTCTCTACAATGTATGCAGTGTGGGCCTCCATAGCTCTCCACAGTGTATGCAGTGCAGGCCTCTCTACAATTCATGCAGTGGGAGCCTCTACAATGTATGCAGTGCGGGCCTCTCTACAATGTATGCAGTGCGGGCCTCTCTACAATGTATGCAGTGGGAGCCTCACCACAATGTATGCAGTGGGGACCTCTCTACAATGTATGCAGTGTGGGCCTCTCTACAATGTATGCAGTGGGGACCTCTCCACAATGTATGCAGTGGGGACCTCTCTACAATGTATGCAGTGGGGACCTCTCTACAATGTATGCAGTGGGAGCCTCTCTACAATGTATGCAGTGCGGGCCTCTCTACAATGTATGCAGTGCGGACCTCTCTACAATGTATGCAGTGGGAGCCTCTCTACAATGTATGCAGTGGGGGCCTCTCTACAATGTATGCAGTGGGAGCCTCTCTACAATGTATGCAGTGGGAGCCTCTCCACAATGTATGCAGTGGGAGCCTCTCTACAATGTATGCAGTGGGAGCCTCTCTACAATGTATGCAGTGGGGGCCTCTCCACAATGTATGCAGTGGGAGCCTCTCTACAATGTATGCAGTGGGAGCCTCTCTACAATGTATGCAGTGGGAGCCTCTCCACAATGTATGCAGTGGGAGCCTCCATAGCTCTCTACAATGTATGCAGTGCAGGCCTCTCTACAATGTATGCAGTGGGAGCCTCTCTACAATGTATGCAGTAGGGGCCTCTCTACAATGTATGCAGTGGGAGCCTCTCTACAATGTATGCAGTGGGAGCCTCTCCACAATGTATGCAGTGGGAGCCTCTCTACAATGTATGCAGTGGGAGCCTCTCTACAATGTATGCAGTGGGAGCCTCTCCACAATGTATGCAGTGGGAGCCTCTCCACAATGTATGCAGTGGGAGCCTCTCTACAATGTATGCAGTGGGGGCCTCTCTACAATGTATGCAGTGGGAGCCTCTCCACAATGTATGCAGTGGGAGCCTCTCCACAATGTATGCAGTGGGAGCCTCTCTACAATGTATGCAGTGCGGGTCTCTCTACAATGTATGCAGTGCGGGCCTCGTTACAATGTATGCAGTGGGGGCCTCTCCACAATGGATGCAGTGGGGGCCTCTCTACAATGTATGCAGTGCGGGCCTCTCTACAATGTATGCAGTGGGGGCCTCTCCACAATGTATGCAGTGCGGGCCTCTCCACAATGTATGCAGTGGGGGCCTCTCTACAATGTATGCAGTGCGGGCCTCCATAGCTCTCTACAATGTATGCAGTGCGGGCCTCCATAGCTCTCTACAATGTATGCAGTGCGGGCCTCCATAGCTCTCTACAATGTATGCAGTGCGGGCCTCCATAACTCTCCACAATGTATGCAGTGCGGGCCTCCATAGCTCTCTACAATGTATGCAGTGCGGGCCTCCATGGCTCTCTACAATGTATGCAGTGCGGGCCTCCATAGCTCTCTACAATGTATGGAGTGTGGGCCTCCATAGCTCTCCACAATGTATGCAGTGCGGGCCTCTCTATACTGTATGCAGTGCGGGCCTCCGTAACCTCTCCACAATGTATGCAGTGCGGGCCTCCATAGCTCTCTACAATGTATGCAGTGTGGGCCTCTCTACAATGTATGCAGTGCGGGCCTCCATTAAGCCTCTCTACAATGTATGCAGTGGGAGCCTCTCCACAATGTATGCAGTGGGAGCCTCTCTACAATGTATGCAGTGGGGGCCTCTCTACAATGTATGCAGTGGGGGCCTCCCAAACATAGCTCTCTACAATGTATGCAGTGGGGGCCTCTCTACAATGTATGCAGTGTGAGCCTCTCCACAATGTATGCAGTGGGGGCCTCCATAGCTCTCTACAATGTATGCAGTGTGGGCCTCCATAGCTCTCCACAGTGTATGCAGTGCAGGCCTCTCTACAATGTATGCAGTGTGGGTCTCTCTACAATGTATGCAGTGCAGGCCTCTCCACACTGTATGCAGTACAGGCCTCTCTACAATGTATATAGTGGGGGCCTCCATAGCTCTCTACAATGTATGCAGTGCGGGCCTCTCTACAATGTATGCAGTGGGGGCCTCTCCACAATGTATGCAGTGCGGGCCTCTCTACAATGTATGCAGTGCGGGCCTCTCTACAATGTATGCAGTGCGGGCCTCTCTACAATGTATACAGTGTGGGCCTCTCTACAATGTATGCAGTGCGGGCCTCTCTACAATGTATACAGTGCGGGTCTCTCTACAATGTATGCAGTGTGGGCCTCTCTACAATGTATGCAGTGCGGGCCTCTACAATGTATGCAGTGCGGGTCTCTCTACAATGTATACAGTGCGGGCCTCTCTACAATGTATACAGTGCGGGCCTCTCTACAATGTATACAGTGCGGGCCTCTCCACAATGTATGCAGTGCAGGCCTCTGTACAATGTATGCAGTGCAGGCCTCTCCACAATGTATGCAGTGGGGGCCTCTACAATGTATGCAGTGCGGGCCTCTCTATAATGTATACAGTGCGGGTCTCTCTACAATGTATGCAGTGCGGGTCTCTCTACAGTGTATGCAGTGCGGGCCTCTCTACAATGTATGCAGTGGGGGCCTCTCCACAATGTATGCAGTGGGGGCCTCTCTACAATGTATGCAGTGCGGGCCTCTCTACAATGTATTCAGTGAGAGCCTCTCCACAATGTATGCAGTGCGGGCCTCTCCACAATGTATGCAGTGGGGGCCTCTCTACAATGTATGCAGTGCGGGCCTCTCTACAATGTATACAGTACAGGCCTCTCTACAATGTATACAGTGGGGGCCTCTCTACAATGTATGCAGTGCAGGCCTCTCTAAAATGTATGCAGTGCGGGCCTCTCTAAAATGTATGCAGTGCGGGCCTCTCTACAATGCATGCAGTGTGGGCCTCTATAGCTCTCCACAATGTATGCAGAGTGGGCCTCTCTACAATGTATGCAGTTGGGACCTCTCTACAATGTATGCAGTGGGGGCCTCTCTACAATGTATGCAGTGCAGGCCTCTCTACAATGTATGCAGTGCGGGCCTCTCTACAATGTATGCTGTGGGGGCCTCTCTACAATGTATGCAGTGGGGGCCTCTCTACAATGTATGCAGTGCGGGCCTCTCTACAATGTATGCAGTGGGGACCTCTCTACAATGTATGCAGTGCGGGCCTCTCTACAATGTATGCAGTGGGGACCTCTCTACAATGTATGCAGTGGGGGCCTCTCTACAATGTATGCAGTGGGGACCTCTCTACAATGTATGCAGTGGGGACCTCTCTACAATGTATGCAGTGGGGGCCTCTCTACAATGTATGCAGTGCAGGCCTCTCTAAAATGTATGCAGTGCGGGCCTCTCTACAATGTATGCAGTGGGAGCCTCTCCACAATGTATGCAGTGGGGACCTCTCTACAATGTATGCAGTGTGGGCCTCTCTACAATGTATGCAGTGGGGACCTCTCCACAATGTATGCAGTGGGGACCTCTCTACAATGTATGCAGTGGGGACCTCTCTACAATGTATGCAGTGGGAGCCTCTCTACAATGTATGCAGTGCGGGCCTCTCTACAATGTATGCAGTGCGGACCTCTCTACAATGTATGCAGTGGGAGCCTCTCTACAATGTATGCAGTGGGGGCCTCTCTACAATGTATGCAGTGGGAGCCTCTCTACAATGTATGCAGTGGGAGCCTCTCCACAATGTATGCAGTGGGAGCCTCTCTACAATGTATGCAGTGGGAGCCTCTCTACAATGTATGCAGTGGGGGCCTCTCCACAATGTATGCAGTGGGAGCCTCTCTACAATGTATGCAGTGGGAGCCTCTCTACAATGTATGCAGTGGGAGCCTCTCCACAATGTATGCAGTGGGAGCCTCCATAGCTCTCTACAATGTATGCAGTGCAGGCCTCTCTACAATGTATGCAGTGGGAGCCTCTCTACAATGTATGCAGTAGGGGCTTCTCTACAATGTATGCAGTGGGAGCCTCTCCACAATGTATGCAGTGGGAGCCTCTCCACAATGTATGCAGTGGGAGCCTCTCTACAATGTATGCAGTGGGGGCCTCTCTACAATGTATGCAGTGGGAGCCTCTCCACAATGTATGCAGTGGGAGCCTCTCCACAATGTATGCAGTGGGAGCCTCTCTACAATGTATGCAGTGCGGGTCTCCTTAGCTCTCTACAATGTATGCAGTGTGGGCCTCCATAGCTCTCTACAATGTATGCAGTGCGGGCCTCCATAGCTCTCTACAATGTATGCAGTGCAGGCCTCTCTACAATGTATGCAGTGGGGGCCTCCGTAACCTCTCTACGATGTATGCAGTGCGGGCCTCCATAGCTCTCTACAATGTATGCAGTGGGGGCCTCCATAGCTCTCTACAATGTATGCAGTGGGGGCCTCCATAGCTATCTACAATGTATGCAGTGTGGGCCTCTATAGCTCTCTACAATGTATGCAGTGGGGGCCTCCATAGCTCTCTACAATGTATGCAGTGTGGGACTCCATAGCTCTTCACAGTGTATGCAGTGCAGGCCTCTCTACAATGCATGCAGTGGGAGCCTCCATAGCTCTCTACAATGTATGCAGTGGGAACCTCAATAGCTCTCCACAATGTTTGCAGTGCAGGTCTCTCTACAATGTATGCAGTGGGAAACTCCATAGCTCTCTACAATGTATGCAGTGCAGGCCACTCTACAATGTATGCAGTGGGAGCCTCCATAGCTCTCTACAATGTATGCAGTGCGGGCCTCCATTGCTCTCCACAATGTATGCAGTGCGGGCCTCTCTACAATGTATGCAGTGCGGGCCTCTCTACAATGTATGCAGTGTGGGTCTCTCTACAATGTATGCAGTGCAGGCCTCTCCACACTGTATGCAGTACAGGCCTCTCTACAATGTATATAGTGGGGGCCTCCATAGCTCTCTACAATGTATGCAGTGCGGGCCTCTCTACAATGTATGCAGTGGGGGCCTCTCCACAATGTATGCAGTGCGGGCCTCTCTACAATGTATGCAGTGCGGGCCTCTCTACAATGTATGCAGTGCGGGCCTCTCTACAATGTATACAGTGTGGGCCTCTCTACAATGTATGCAGTGCGGGCCTCTCTACAATGTATACAGTGCGGGTCTCTCTACAATGTATGCAGTGTGGGCCTCTCTACAATGTATGCAGTGCGGGCCTCTACAATGTATGCAGTGCGGGTCTCTCTACAATGTATACAGTGCGGGCCTCTCTACAATGTATACAGTGCGGGCCTCTCTACAATGTATACAGTGCGGGCCTCTCCACAATGTATGCAGTGCAGGCCTCTGTACAATGTATGCAGTGCAGGCCTCTCCACAATGTATGCAGTGGGGGCCTCTACAATGTATGCAGTGCGGGCCTCTCTATAATGTATACAGTGCGGGTCTCTCTACAATGTATGCAGTGCGGGTCTCTCTACAATGTATGCAGTGCGGGCCTCTCTACAATGTATGCAGTGGGGGCCTCTCTACAATGTATGCAGTGCGGGCCTCTCTACAATGTATTCAGTGAGGGCCTCTCCACAATGTATGCAGTGCGGGCCTCTCCACAATGTATGCAGTGGGGGCCTCTCTACAATGTATACAGTACAGGCCTCTCTACAATGTATACAGTGGGGGCCTCTCTACAATGTATGCAGTGCAGGCCTCTCTAAAATGTATGCAGTGCGGGCCTCTCTAAAATGTATGCAGTGCGGGCCTCTCTACAATGCATGCAGTGTGGGCCTCTCTACAATGTATGCAGTGGGGGCCTCTATAGCTCTCCACAATGTATGCAGAGTGGGCCTCTCTACAATGTATGCAGTTGGGACCTCTCTACAATGTATGCAGTGGGGGCCTCTCTACAATGTATGCAGTGCAGGCCTCTCTACAATGTATGCAGTGCGGGCCTCTCTACAATGTATGCTGTGGGGGCCTCTCTACAATGTATGCAGTGGGGGCCTCTCTACAATGTATGCAGTGCGGGCCTCTCTACAATGTATGCAGTGGGGACCTCTCTACAATGTATGCAGTGCGGGCCTCTCTACAATGTATGCAGTGGGGACCTCTCTACAATGTATGCAGTGGGGGCCTCTCTACAATGTATGCAGTGGGGACCTCTCTACAATGTATGCAGTGGGGACCTCTCTACAATGTATGCAGTGGGGGCCTCTCTACAATGTATGCAGTGCAGGCCTCTCTACAATGTATGCAGTGCGGGCCTCTCTACAATGTATGCAGTGGGAGCCTCACCACAATGTATGCAGTGGGGACCTCTCTACAATGTATGCAGTGTGGGCCTCTCTACAATGTATGCAGTGGGGACCTCTCCACAATGTATGCAGTGGGGACCTCTCTACAATGTATGCAGTGGGGACCTCTCTACAATGTATGCAGTGGGAGCCTCTCTACAATGTATGCAGTGCGGGCCTCTCTACAATGTATGCAGTGCGGACCTCTCTACAATGTATGCAGTGGGAGCCTCTCTACAATGTATGCAGTGGGGGCCTCTCTACAATGTATGCAGTGGGAGCCTCTCTACAATGTATGCAGTGGGAGCCTCTCCACAATGTATGCAGTGGGAGCCTCTCTACAATGTATGCAGTGGGAGCCTCTCTACAATGTATGCAGTGGGGGCCTCTCCACAATGTATGCAGTGGGAGCCTCTCTACAATGTATGCAGTGGGAGCCTCTCTACAATGTATGCAGTGGGAGCCTCTCCACAATGTATGCAGTGGGAGCCTCCATAGCTCTCTACAATGTATGCAGTGCAGGCCTCTCTACAATGTATGCAGTGGGAGCCTCTCTACAATGTATGCAGTAGGGGCCTCTCTACAATGTATGCAGTGGGAGCCTCTCTACAATGTATGCAGTGGGAGCCTCTCCACAATGTATGCAGTGGGAGCCTCTCTACAATGTATGCAGTGGGAGCCTCTCTACAATGTATGCAGTGGGAGCCTCTCCACAATGTATGCAGTGGGAGCCTCTCCACAATGTATGCAGTGCGGGTCTCTCTACAATGTATGCAGTGCGGGCCTCGTTACAATGTATGCAGTGGGGGCCTCTCCACAATGGATGCAGTGGGGGCCTCTCTACAATGTATGCAGTGCGGGCCTCTCTACAATGTATGCAGTGGGGGCCTCTCCACAATGTATGCAGTGCGGGCCTCTCCACAATGTATGCAGTGGGGGCCTCTCTACAATGTATGCAGTGCGGGCCTCCATAGCTCTCTACAATGTATGCAGTGCGGGCCTCCATAGCTCTCTACAATGTATGCAGTGCGGGCCTCCATAGCTCTCTACAATGTATGCAGTGCGGGCCTCCATAACTCTCCACAATGTATGCAGTGCGGGCCTCCATAGCTCTCTACAATGTATGCAGTGCGGGCCTCCATGGCTCTCTACAATGTATGCAGTGCGGGCCTCCATAGCTCTCTACAATGTATGGAGTGTGGGCCTCCATAGCTCTCCACAATGTATGCAGTGCGGGCCTCTCTATACTGTATGCAGTGCGGGCCTCCGTAACCTCTCCACAATGTATGCAGTGCGGGCCTCCATAGCTCTCTACAATGTATGCAGTGTGGGCCTCCATAGCTCTCTACAATGTATGCAGTGCGGGCCTCCAACTCTCTACAATGTATGCAGTGCAGGCCTCTCTACAATGTATGCAGTGGGGGCCTCCAACCTCTCTACGATGTATGCAGTGCGGGCCTCCATAGCTCTCTACAATGTATGCAGTGGGGGCCTCTCTACAATACAGCTCTCTACAATGTATGCAGTGAGGCCTCCACAATAGCATCCTCTACAATGTATGCAGTGGAGCCTCTATAAAACACCCCACAAACAGCTCTCTACAATGTATGCAGTGGGGGCCTCTCCACATAGCTCTCTACAATGTATGCAGTGGGCCTCTCTACCCACAAACACCCCACAAACACCCCACGCTCCTACAATGTATCAGTGGGGGCCTCCTAGCATGCAGTGGGCCTCTCTACAATGTATGCAGTGGGGCCTCCATAGCTCTCCACAATGTATGCAGTGTGGGCTCTCTACAATGTATGCAGTGGGGGCCTCTCACAATGTATGCAGTGCGGGCCTCTCTACAATGTATGCAGTGGGGACCTCTCTACAATGTATGCAGTGCGGGCCTCTCTACAATGTATGCAGTGGGGACCTCTCTACAATGTATGCAGTGGGGGCCTCTCTACAATGTATGCTGTGGGGACCTCTCTACAATGTATGCAGTTGGGACCTCTCTACAATGTATGCAGGGGGCCTCTCTACAATGTATGCAGTGCAGGCCTCTCTACAATGTATGCAGTGCGGGCCTCTCTACAATATGCAGTGGGAGCCTCTCCCATGTATGCAGTGGGGCCTCTCTACAATGTATGCAGTGTGGGCTCTCTACAATGTATGCAGTGGGGACCTCTCCACAATGTATGCAGTGGGACCTCTCTACAATGTATGCAGTGGGGGCCTCTCTACAATGTATGCAGTGCGGGCCTCTCTACAATGTATGCAGTGCGGACCTCTCTACAATGTATGCAGTGGGAGCCTCTCTACAATGTATGCAGTGGGGGCCTCTCTACAATGTATGCAGTGGGAGCCTCTCTACAATGTATGCAGTGGGAGCCTCTCCACAATGTATGCAGTGGGAGCCTCTCCACAATGTATGCAGTGGGAGCCTCTCTACAATGTATGCAGTGGGGCCTCTCTACAATGTATGCAGTGGGAGCCTCTCTACAATGTATGCAGGGGAGCTCTCTACATGTATGCAGTGGGAGCCTCTCACAAGTATGCATGGAGCCTCTCTACAATGTATGCAGTGGGAGCCTCTCTACAATGTATGCAGTGGGGGCCTCTCCACAATGTATGCAGTGGGAGCCTCTCTACAATGTATGCAGTGGGAGCCTCTCTACAATGTATGCAGTGGGAGCCTCTCTACAATGTATGCAGTGGGAGCCTCTCCACAATGTATGCAGTGGGAGCCTCTCTACAATGTATGCAGTGGGAGCCTCTCACAAACATAGCTCTCCACAATGTATGCAGTGGGAGCCTCTCCACAATGTATGCAGTGGGAGCCTCTCTACAATGTATGCAGTGGGGGCCTCTCTACAATGTATGCAGGGAGCTCTCCAATGTATGCAGTGGGCCTCTCACAATGTATGCAGTGGGAGCCTCTCTACAATGTATGCAGTGTGGGCCTCCATAGCTCTCCACAATGTATGCAGTGGGCCTCCAAGCTCTTACAATGTATGCAGTGGGGCCTCTCTACAATGTATGCAGTGCAGGCCTCTCTACAATGTATGCAGTGGGGGCCTCCATACCTCTCTACAATGTATGCAGTGCGGGCCCCATCTCTACAATGTATGCAGTGGGGGCCTCTCTACAATGTATGCAGTGGGGCCTCTCTACAATGTATGCAGTGCGGGCCTCATAGCTCTCTACAATGTATGCAGTGCGGGCCTCTCTACAATGTATACAGTGTGGGCCTCTCTACAATGTATGCAGTGCGGGCCTCTCTACAATGTATACAGTGCGGGTCTCTCTACAATGTATGCAGTGTGGGCCTCTCTACAATGTATGCAGTGCGGGCCTCTACAATGTATGCAGTGCGGGTCTCTCTACAATGTATACAGTGCGGGCCTCTCTACAATGTATGCAGTGCGGGCCTCTCTACAATGTATACAGTGCGGGCCTCTCCACAATGTATGCAGTGCAGGCCTCTGTACAATGTATGCAGTGCAGGCCTCTCCACAATGTATGCAGTGGGGGCCTCTACAATGTATGCAGTGCGGGCCTCTCTATAATGTATACAGTGCGGGTCTCTCTACAATGTATGCAGTGCGGGTCTCTCTACAATGTATGCAGTGCGGGCCTCTCTACAATGTATGCAGTGGGGGCCTCTCCACAATGTATGCAGTGGGGGCCTCTCTACAATGTATGCAGTGCGGGCCTCTCTACAATGTATTCAGTGAGAGCCTCTCCACAATGTATGCAGTGCGGGCCTCTCCACAATGTATGCAGTGGGGGCCTCTCTACAATGTATGCAGTGCGGGCCTCTCTACAATGTATACAGTACAGGCCTCTCTACAATGTATACAGTGGGGGCCTCTCTACAATGTATGCAGTGCAGGCCTCTCTAAAATGTATGCAGTGCGGGCCTCTCTAAAATGTATGCAGTGCGGGCCTCTCTACAATGCATGCAGTGTGGGCCTCTATAGCTCTCCACAATGTATGCAGAGTGGGCCTCTCTACAATGTATGCAGTTGGGACCTCTCTACAATGTATGCAGTGGGGGCCTCTCTACAATGTATGCAGTGCAGGCCTCTCTACAATGTATGCAGTGCGGGCCTCTCTACAATGTATGCTGTGGGGGCCTCTCTACAATGTATGCAGTGGGGGCCTCTCTACAATGTATGCAGTGCGGGCCTCTCTACAATGTATGCAGTGGGGACCTCTCTACAATGTATGCAGTGCGGGCCTCTCTACAATGTATGCAGTGGGGACCTCTCTACAATGTATGCAGTGGGGGCCTCTCTACAATGTATGCAGTGGGGACCTCTCTACAATGTATGCAGTGGGGACCTCTCTACAATGTATGCAGTGGGGGCCTCTCTACAATGTATGCAGTGCAGGCCTCTCTAAAATGTATGCAGTGCGGGCCTCTCTACAATGTATGCAGTGGGAGCCTCTCCACAATGTATGCAGTGGGGACCTCTCTACAATGTATGCAGTGTGGGCCTCTCTACAATGTATGCAGTGGGGACCTCTCCACAATGTATGCAGTGGGGACCTCTCTACAATGTATGCAGTGGGGACCTCTCTACAATGTATGCAGTGGGAGCCTCTCTACAATGTATGCAGTGCGGGCCTCTCTACAATGTATGCAGTGCGGACCTCTCTACAATGTATGCAGTGGGAGCCTCTCTACAATGTATGCAGTGGGGGCCTCTCTACAATGTATGCAGTGGGAGCCTCTCTACAATGTATGCAGTGGGAGCCTCTCCACAATGTATGCAGTGGGAGCCTCTCTACAATGTATGCAGTGGGAGCCTCTCTACAATGTATGCAGTGGGGGCCTCTCCACAATGTATGCAGTGGGAGCCTCTCTACAATGTATGCAGTGGGAGCCTCTCTACAATGTATGCAGTGGGAGCCTCTCCACAATGTATGCAGTGGGAGCCTCCATAGCTCTCTACAATGTATGCAGTGCAGGCCTCTCTACAATGTATGCAGTGGGAGCCTCTCTACAATGTATGCAGTAGGGGCTTCTCTACAATGTATGCAGTGGGAGCCTCTCCACAATGTATGCAGTGGGAGCCTCTCCACAATGTATGCAGTGGGAGCCTCTCTACAATGTATGCAGTGGGGGCCTCTCTACAATGTATGCAGTGGGAGCCTCTCCACAATGTATGCAGTGGGAGCCTCTCCACAATGTATGCAGTGGGAGCCTCTCTACAATGTATGCAGTGCGGGTCTCCTTAGCTCTCTACAATGTATGCAGTGTGGGCCTCCATAGCTCTCTACAATGTATGCAGTGCGGGCCTCCATAGCTCTCTACAATGTATGCAGTGCAGGCCTCTCTACAATGTATGCAGTGGGGGCCTCCGTAACCTCTCTACGATGTATGCAGTGCGGGCCTCCATAGCTCTCTACAATGTATGCAGTGGGGGCCTCCATAGCTCTCTACAATGTATGCAGTGGGGGCCTCCATAGCTATCTACAATGTATGCAGTGTGGGCCTCTATAGCTCTCTACAATGTATGCAGTGGGGGCCTCCATAGCTCTCTACAATGTATGCAGTGTGGGACTCCATAGCTCTTCACAGTGTATGCAGTGCAGGCCTCTCTACAATGCATGCAGTGGGAGCCTCCATAGCTCTCTACAATGTATGCAGTGGGAACCTCAATAGCTCTCCACAATGTTTGCAGTGCAGGTCTCTCTACAATGTATGCAGTGGGAAACTCCATAGCTCTCTACAATGTATGCAGTGCAGGCCACTCTACAATGTATGCAGTGGGAGCCTCCATAGCTCTCTACAATGTATGCAGTGCGGGCCTCCATTGCTCTCCACAATGTATGCAGTGCGGGCCTCTCTACAATGTATGCAGTGCGGGCCTCTCTACAATGTATGCAGTGTGGGTCTCTCTACAATGTATGCAGTGCAGGCCTCTCCACACTGTATGCAGTACAGGCCTCTCTACAATGTATATAGTGGGGGCCTCCATAGCTCTCTACAATGTATGCAGTGCGGGCCTCTCTACAATGTATGCAGTGGGGGCCTCTCCACAATGTATGCAGTGCGGGCCTCTCTACAATGTATGCAGTGCGGGCCTCTCTACAATGTATGCAGTGCGGGCCTCTCTACAATGTATACAGTGTGGGCCTCTCTACAATGTATGCAGTGCGGGCCTCTCTACAATGTATACAGTGCGGGTCTCTCTACAATGTATGCAGTGTGGGCCTCTCTACAATGTATGCAGTGCGGGCCTCTACAATGTATGCAGTGCGGGTCTCTCTACAATGTATACAGTGCGGGCCTCTCTACAATGTATACAGTGCGGGCCTCTCTACAATGTATACAGTGCGGGCCTCTCCACAATGTATGCAGTGCAGGCCTCTGTACAATGTATGCAGTGCAGGCCTCTCCACAATGTATGCAGTGGGGGCCTCTACAATGTATGCAGTGCGGGCCTCTCTATAATGTATACAGTGCGGGTCTCTCTACAATGTATGCAGTGCGGGTCTCTCTACAATGTATGCAGTGCGGGCCTCTCTACAATGTATGCAGTGGGGGCCTCTCTACAATGTATGCAGTGCGGGCCTCTCTACAATGTATTCAGTGAGGGCCTCTCCACAATGTATGCAGTGCGGGCCTCTCCACAATGTATGCAGTGGGGGCCTCTCTACAATGTATACAGTACAGGCCTCTCTACAATGTATACAGTGGGGGCCTCTCTACAATGTATGCAGTGCAGGCCTCTCTAAAATGTATGCAGTGCGGGCCTCTCTAAAATGTATGCAGTGCGGGCCTCTCTACAATGCATGCAGTGTGGGCCTCTCTACAATGTATGCAGTGGGGGCCTCTATAGCTCTCCACAATGTATGCAGAGTGGGCCTCTCTACAATGTATGCAGTTGGGACCTCTCTACAATGTATGCAGTGGGGGCCTCTCTACAATGTATGCAGTGCAGGCCTCTCTACAATGTATGCAGTGCGGGCCTCTCTACAATGTATGCTGTGGGGGCCTCTCTACAATGTATGCAGTGGGGGCCTCTCTACAATGTATGCAGTGCGGGCCTCTCTACAATGTATGCAGTGGGGACCTCTCTACAATGTATGCAGTGCGGGCCTCTCTACAATGTATGCAGTGGGGACCTCTCTACAATGTATGCAGTGGGGGCCTCTCTACAATGTATGCAGTGGGGACCTCTCTACAATGTATGCAGTGGGGACCTCTCTACAATGTATGCAGTGGGGGCCTCTCTACAATGTATGCAGTGCAGGCCTCTCTACAATGTATGCAGTGCGGGCCTCTCTACAATGTATGCAGTGGGAGCCTCACCACAATGTATGCAGTGGGGACCTCTCTACAATGTATGCAGTGTGGGCCTCTCTACAATGTATGCAGTGGGGACCTCTCCACAATGTATGCAGTGGGGACCTCTCTACAATGTATGCAGTGGGGACCTCTCTACAATGTATGCAGTGGGAGCCTCTCTACAATGTATGCAGTGCGGGCCTCTCTACAATGTATGCAGTGCGGACCTCTCTACAATGTATGCAGTGGGAGCCTCTCTACAATGTATGCAGTGGGGGCCTCTCTACAATGTATGCAGTGGGAGCCTCTCTACAATGTATGCAGTGGGAGCCTCTCCACAATGTATGCAGTGGGAGCCTCTCTACAATGTATGCAGTGGGAGCCTCTCTACAATGTATGCAGTGGGGGCCTCTCCACAATGTTTGCAGTGGGAGCCTCTCTACAATGTATGCAGTGGGAGCCTCTCTACAATGTATGCAGTGGGAGCCTCTCCACAATGTATGCAGTGGGAGCCTCCATAGCTCTCTACAATGTATGCAGTGCAGGCCTCTCTACAATGTATGCAGTGGGAGCCTCTCTACAATGTATGCAGTAGGGGCCTCTCTACAATGTATGCAGTGGGAGCCTCTCTACAATGTATGCAGTGGGAGCCTCTCCACAATGTATGCAGTGGGAGCCTCTCTACAATGTATGCAGTGGGAGCCTCTCTACAATGTATGCAGTGGGAGCCTCTCCACAATGTATGCAGTGGGAGCCTCTCCACAATGTATGCAGTGCGGGTCTCTCTACAATGTATGCAGTGCGGGCCTCGTTACAATGTATGCAGTGGGGGCCTCTCCACAATGGATGCAGTGGGGGCCTCTCTACAATGTATGCAGTGCGGGCCTCTCTACAATGTATGCAGTGGGGGCCTCTCCACAATGTATGCAGTGCGGGCCTCTCCACAATGTATGCAGTGGGGGCCTCTCTACAATGTATGCAGTGCGGGCCTCCATAGCTCTCTACAATGTATGCAGTGCGGGCCTCCATAGCTCTCTACAATGTATGCAGTGCGGGCCTCCATAGCTCTCTACAATGTATGCAGTGCGGGCCTCCATAACTCTCCACAATGTATGCAGTGCGGGCCTCCATAGCTCTCTACAATGTATGCAGTGCGGGCCTCCATGGCTCTCTACAATGTATGCAGTGCGGGCCTCCATAGCTCTCTACAATGTATGGAGTGTGGGCCTCCATAGCTCTCCACAATGTATGCAGTGCGGGCCTCTCTATACTGTATGCAGTGCGGGCCTCCGTAACCTCTCCACAATGTATGCAGTGCGGGCCTCCATAGCTCTCTACAATGTATGCAGTGTGGGCCTCCATAGCTCTCTACAATGTATGCAGTGCGGGCCTCCATAGCTCTCTACAATGTATGCAGTGCAGGCCTCTCTACAATGTATGCAGTGGGGGCCTCCGTAACCTCTCTACGATGTATGCAGTGCGGGCCTCCATAGCTCTCTACAATGTATGCAGTGGGGGCCTCCATAGCTCTCTACAATGTATGCAGTGGGGGCCTCCATAGCTATCTACAATGTATGCAGTGTGGGCCTCTATAGCTCACTACAATGTATGCAGTGGGGGCCTCCATAGCTCTCTACAATGTATGCAGTGTGGGCCTCCATAGCTCTCCACAGTGTATGCAGTGCAGGCCTCTCTACAATTCATGCAGTGGGAGCCTCTACAATGTATGCAGTGCGGGCCTCTCTACAATGTATGCAGTGCGGGCCTCTCTACAATGTATGCAGTGGGAGCCTCACCACAATGTATGCAGTGGGGACCTCTCTACAATGTATGCAGTGTGGGCCTCTCTACAATGTATGCAGTGGGGACCTCTCCACAATGTATGCAGTGGGGACCTCTCTACAATGTATGCAGTGGGGACCTCTCTACAATGTATGCAGTGGGAGCCTCTCTACAATGTATGCAGTGCGGGCCTCTCTACAATGTATGCAGTGCGGACCTCTCTACAATGTATGCAGTGGGAGCTCTCTACAATGTATGCAGTGGGGCCTCTCTACAATGTATGCAGTGGGAGCCTCTCTACAATGTATGCAGTGGAGCCTCTCCACAATGTATGCAGTGGGAGCCTCTCTACAATGTATGCAGTGGGAGCCTCTCTACAATGTATGCAGTGGGGGCCTCTCCACAATGTATGCAGTGGGAGCCTCTCTACAATGTATGCAGTGGGAGCCTCTCTACAATGTATGCAGTGGGAGCCTCTCCACAATGTATGCAGTGGGAGCCTCCATAGCTCTCTACAATGTATGCAGTGCAGGCCTCTCTACAATGTATGCAGTGGGAGCCTCTCTACAATGTATGCAGTAGGGGCCTCTCTACAATGTATGCAGTGGGAGCCTCTCTACAATGTATGCAGTGGGAGCCTCTCCACAATGTATGCAGTGGGAGCCTCTCTACAATGTATGCAGTGGGAGCCTCTCTACAATGTATGCAGTGGGAGCCTCTCCACAATGTATGCAGTGGGAGCCTCTCCACAATGTATGCAGTGGGAGCCTCTCTACAATGTATGCAGTGGGGGCCTCTCTACAATGTATGCAGTGGGAGCCTCTCCACAATGTATGCAGTGGGAGCCTCTCCACAATGTATGCAGTGGGAGCCTCTCTACAATGTATGCAGTGCGGGTCTCTCTACAATGTATGCAGTGCGGGCCTCGTTACAATGTATGCAGTGGGGGCCTCTCCACAATGGATGCAGTGGGGGCCTCTCTACAATGTATGCAGTGCGGGCCTCTCTACAATGTATGCAGTGGGGGCCTCTCCACAATGTATGCAGTGCGGGCCTCTCCACAATGTATGCAGTGGGGGCCTCTCTACAATGTATGCAGTGCGGGCCTCCATAGCTCTCTACAATGTATGCAGTGCGGGCCTCCATAGCTCTCTACAATGTATGCAGTGCGGGCCTCCATAGCTCTCTACAATGTATGCAGTGCGGGCCTCCATAACTCTCCACAATGTATGCAGTGCGGGCCTCCATAGCTCTCTACAATGTATGCAGTGCGGGCCTCCATGGCTCTCTACAATGTATGCAGTGCGGGCCTCCATAGCTCTCTACAATGTATGGAGTGTGGGCCTCCATAGCTCTCCACAATGTATGCAGTGCGGGCCTCTCTATACTGTATGCAGTGCGGGCCTCCGTAACCTCTCCACAATGTATGCAGTGCGGGCCTCCATAGCTCTCTACAATGTATGCAGTGTGGGCCTCCATAGCTCTCTACAATGTATGCAGTGCGGGCCTCCATAGCTCTCTACAATGTATGCAGTGCAGGCCTCTCTACAATGTATGCAGTGGGGGCCTCCGTAACCTCTCTACGATGTATGCAGTGCGGGCCTCCATAGCTCTCTACAATGTATGCAGTGGGGGCCTCCATAGCTCTCTACAATGTATGCAGTGGGGGCCTCCATAGCTATCTACAATGTATGCAGTGTGAGCCTCTATAGCTCACTACAATGTATGCAGTGGGGGCCTCCATAGCTCTCTACAATGTATGCAGTGTGGGCCTCCATAGCTCTCCACAGTGTATGCAGTGCAGGCCTCTCTACAATTCATGCAGTGGGAGCCTCCATAGCTCTCTACAATGTATGCAGTGGGAACCTCAATAGCTCTCCACAATGTTTGCAGTGCAGGTCTCTCTACAATGTATGCAGTGGGAGCCTCCATAGCTCTCTACAATGTATGCAGTGCAGGCCTCTCTACAATGTATGCAGTGGGAGCCTCCATAGCTCTCTACAATGTATGCAGTGCGGGCCTCCATTGCTCTCCACAATGTATGCAGTGCGGGCCTCTCTACAATGTATGCAGTGCGGGCCTCTCTACAATGTATGCAGTGCGGGCCTCTCTACAATGTATGCAGTGCAGGCCTCTCCACACTGTATGCAGTACAGGCCTCTCTACAATGTATGTAGTGGGGGCCTCCATAGCTCTCTACAATGTATGCAGTGCGGGCCTCTCTACAATGTATGCAGTGGGGGCCTCTCCACAATGTATGCAGTGCGGGCCTCTCTACAATGTATGCAGTGCGGGCCTCTCTACAATGTATGCAATGCGAGCCTCTCTACAATGTATACAGTGTGGGCCTCTCTACAATGTATGCAGTGCGGGCCTCTCTACAATGTATACAGTGCGGGTCTCTCTACAATGTATGCAGTGTGGGCCTCTCTACAATGTATGCAGTGCGGGCCTCTACAATGTATGCAGTTCGGGTCTCTCTACAATGTATAGTGTGGGCCTCTCTACAATGTATGCAGTGCGGGCCTCTCTACAATGTATACAGTGCGGGCCTCTCCACAATGTATGCAGTGCGGGCCTCTCTACAATGTATGCAGTGGGAGCCTCTCTACAATGTATGCAGTGCAGGCCTCTCTACAATGTATGCAGTGCAGGCCTCTCCACAATGTATGCAGTGGGGGCCTCTACAATGTATGCAGTGCGGGCCTCTCTACAATGTATACAGTGCGGGTCTCTCTACAATGTATGCAGTGCGGGTCTCTCTACAATGTATGCAGTGCGGGCCTCTCTACAATGTATGCAGTGGGGGCCTCTCCACAATGTATGCAGTGGGGGCCTCTCTACAATGTATGCAGTGCGGGCCTCTCTACAATGTATGCAGTGAGGGCCTCTCCACAATGTATGCAGTGCGGGCCTCTCCACAATGTATGCAGTGGGGGCCTCTCTACAATGTATGCAGTTCGGGCCTCTCTACAATGTATACAGTACAGGCCTATCTACAATGTATACAGTGGGGGCCTCTCTACAATGTATGCAGTGCAGGCCTCTCTACAATGTATGCAGTGCGGGCCTCTCTAATATGTATGCAGTGCGGGCCTCTCTACAATGCATGCAGTGTGGGCCTCTCTACAATGTATGCAGTGGGGGCCTCTATAGCTCTCCACAATGTATGCAGAGTGGGCCTCTCTACAATGTATGCAGTGGGGACCTCTCTACAATGTATGCAGTGGGGGCCTCTCTACAATGTATGCAGTGCAGGCCTCTCTACAATGTATGCAGTGCGGGCCTCTCTACAATGTATGCAGTGCGGGCCTCTCTACAATGTATGCAGTGGGGGCCTCTCTACAATGTATGCAGTGCGGGCCTCTCTACAATGTATGCAGTGGGGACCTCTCTACAATGTATGCAGTGCGGGCCTCTCTACAATGTATGCAGTGGGGACCTCTCTACAATGTATGCAGTGGGGGCCTCTCTACAATGTATGCAGTGCGGGCCTCTCTACAATGTATGCAGTGGGGACCTCTCTACAATGTATGCAGTGGGGGCCTCTCTACAATGTATGCAGTGCAGGCCTCTCTACAATGTATGCAGTGCGGGCCTCTCTACAATGTATGCAGTGGGAGCCTCTCCACAATGTATGCAGTGGGGATCTCTCCACAATGTATGCAGTGGGGACCTCTCTACAATGTATGCAGTGTGGGCCTCTCTACAATGTATGCAGTGGGGACCTCTAAACAATGTATGCAGTGGGGACCTCTCTACAATGTATGCAGTGCGGGCCTCTCTACAATGTATGCAGTGCGGGCCTCTCTACAATGTATGCAGTGTGGGCCTCTCTACAATGTATGCAGTGGGGGCCTCTCTACAATGTATGCAGAGTGGGCCTCTCTACAATGTATGCAGTTGGGACCTCTCTACAATGTATGCAGTGGGGGCCTCTCTACAATGTATGCAGTGCAGGCCTCTCTACAATGTATGCAGTGCGGGCCTCTCTACAATGTATGCAGTGGGGGCCTCTCTACAATGTATGCAGTGGGGGCCTCTCTACAATGTATGCAGTGCGGGCCTCTCTACAATGTATGCAGTGGGGACCTCTCTACAATGTATGCAGTGGGGGCCTCTCTACAATGTATGCAGTGCAGGCCTCTCTACAATGTATGCAGTGCGGGCCTCTCTACAATGTATGCAGTGGGAGCCTCTCCACAATGTATGCAGTGGGGACCTCTCCACAATGTATGCAGTGGGGACCTCTCTACAATGTATGCAGTGTGGGCCTCTCTACAATGTATGCAGTGGGGACCTCTCCACAATGTATGCAGTGGGGACCTCTCTACAATGTATGCAGTGGGGACCTCTCTACAATGTATGCAGTGGGAGCCTCTCTACAATGTATGCAGTGCGGGCCTCTCTACAATGTATGCAGTGCGGACCTCTCTACAATGTATGCAGTGGGAGCCTCTCTACAATGTATGCAGTGGGGGCCTCTCTACAATGTATGCAGTGGGAGCCTCTCTACAATGTATGCAGTGGGAGCCTCTCCACAATGTATGCAGTGGGAGCCTCTCTACAATGTATGCAGTGGGAGCCTCTCTACAATGTATGCAGTGGGGGCCTCTCCACAATGTATGCAGTGGGAGCCTCTCTACAATGTATGCAGTGGGAGCCTCTCTACAATGTATGCAGTGGGAGCCTCTCCACAATGTATGCAGTGGGAGCCTCCATAGCTCTCTACAATGTATGCAGTGCAGGCCTCTCTACAATGTATGCAGTGGCAGCCTCTCTACAATGTATGCAGTGGGGGCCTCTCTACAATGTATGCAGTGGGAGCCTCTCTACAATGTATGCAGTGGGAGCCTCTCCACAATGTATGCAGTGGGAGCCTCTCTATAATGTATGCAGTGGGAGCCTCTCTACAATGTATGCAGTGGGAGCCTCTCTACAATGTATGCAGTGCAGGCCTCTCTAAAATGTATGCAGTGCGGGCCTCTCTACAATGCATGCAGTGTGGGCCTCTCTACAATGTATGCAGTGGGGACCTCTCTACAATGTATGCAGTGTGGGCCTCTCTACAATGTATGCAGTGGGGACCTCTCCACAATGTATGCAGTGGGGACCTCTCCACAATGTATGCAGTGGGGACCTCTCTACAATGTATGCAGTGGGGACCTCTCTACAATGTATGCAGTGGGGGCCTCTCTACAATGTATGCAGTGCGGGCCTCTCTACAATGTATGCAGTGCGGACCTCTCTACAATGTATGCAGTGGGAGCCTCTCTACAATGTATGCAGTGGGGGCCTCTCTACAATGTATGCAGTGGGAGCCTCTCTACAATGTATGCAGTGGTAGCCTCTCCACAATGTATGCAGTGGGAGCCTCTCTACAATGTATGCAGTGGGAGCCTCTCTACAATGTATGCAGTGGGGGCCTCTCCACAATGTATGCAGTGGGAGCCTCTCTACAATGTATGCAGTGGGAGCCTCTCTACAATGTATGCAGTGGGAGCCTCTCCACAATGTATGCAGTGGGAGCCTCCATAGCTCTCTACAATGTATGCAGTGCAGGCCTCTCTACAATGTATGCAGTGGGAGCCTCTCTACAATGTATGCAGTGGGAGCCTCTCTACAATGTATGCAGTGGGAGCCTCTCCACAATGTATGCAGTGGGAGCCTCTCCACAATGTATGCAGTGGGAGACTCTCTACAATGTATGCAGTGGGGGCCTCTCTACAATGTATGCAGTGGGAGCCTCTCCACAATGTATGCAGTGGGAGCCTCTCCACAATGTATGCAGTGGGAGCCTCTCTACAATGTATACAGTGCGAGCCTCTCTATAATGTATGCAGTGCGGGCCTCTCCACAATGTATGCAGTGGGAGCCTCTCCACAATGTATGCAGTGGGAGCCTCTCCACAATGTATGCAGTGGGAGCCTCTCCACAATGTATGCAGTGGGAGCCTCTCCACAATGTATGCAGTGGGGGCCTCTCTACAATGTATGCAGTGGGAGCCTCTCCACAATGTATGCAGCAGTATGTATTGATTTTGCAACGGTAGGAGGAGTTGTTGTGAACACTTTATTTATTATGCATTATCTTCATGAATAAAAGTCTTATATCGCTTTACATGTGTTAAGTTTATGTTTGTCATATTATTTTCTTTACGAACAAAGTTGTTTTAGTTTTTTGGGGTTAAGCGTAGCACCAACAGTTTAGGTCATATGGCGACTATTATTAGTGGAGGAAGACCCCTGGATGCCCTTCCGAGCAATATTTTAGGCACGGATGAGCACACAGTAAAACACAAACCTACCACAGGCAAGCTGCATAGCTTTCCTCACTCCACAAGCAAGCTGCATAGCTTTCCTCACTCCACAGGCAAGCTGCATAGCTTTCCTCACTCCACAGACAAGCTGCATAGCTTTCCTCACTCCACAGGCAAACTGGATAGCTTTCCTCACTCCACAGACAAGCTGCATAGCTTTCCTCACTCTACAGCTTTCCTCACTCCACAGACAAGCTGCATAGCTTTCCTCACTCCACAGGCAAACTGGATAGCTTTCCTCACTCCACAGACAAGCTGCATAGCTTTCCTCACTCCACAGACAAGCTGCATAGCTTTCCTCACTCAACAGGTAAGCTGGACAGCTTCTTCACTTGAAAGATTTCGACACTCCCAGTGCGATTCAAACCTTACAGCGGTGAGGGGCAAGTGATTTGAAGTGAACAGGTGGCCCCTCGAGATAATGGCTAAGGTGAACTAATAACTGCAAATGATTAATACAAAGCGTAAATTTGAACGCAAGTGGAAAAAATCAAGATTAACTGTCGACCATGAAATATACAGGAGTCAGTGTGCCAAGGTTAATAAAATGTTGAAACAAGCACGACTTGACTACTTTTCTGATAAAGTAATATCTTGCGGTCGTGATCAAAAAAGCATGTTCAAAATCACTAAACACCTGCTTGAAGGCGATAGTGAAATAGCGCTTCCATCAGGCAAAAATCCCAATGAACTAGCACAGGAATTCAGTGACTTCTTCATTTCTAAGGTGGAAGGCATTAGAAATGATATATCTTCAAACTCCCAGTCGGAACTGGGTCCATTGAACATTGAAACAGAGAAACTCCCTCACATAAGCTGCTTGAACAATTTCTGTCCATCACATGAGAAAGAAGTCGAACAGTTCATTAAAAAAGGGCCAAATAAATCCTGTGAAATTGATCCAATTCCGACATGGCTACTGAAATCTTGTCTTAGTGAAATCCTACCAATAGTGACACAAATTGTAAATATTTCATTGGAAACAGGCAATGTACCAAAGTCATTCAAAATCTCCCGGGTAAGACCTTTGCTGAAAAAACCAAGCCTTGATCAAAACACTTTGAAGAACTACAGGCCCGTGTCAAACCTGCCTTATGTCTCGAAGATTCTGGAAAAAGTAGTAAATAGTCGAATTGATGAACATTTGACAAGCAATAACTTACACGAGGTACATCAGTCTGCGTACAGGAAGTTTCATTCCACAGAAACTGCCTTACTGAAAGTCCAAAACGATATACTCCAATCTCTGGACCAGAACAATGCTACAATCCTTGTGCTTTTGGACCTATCTGCTGCATTTGATACCATCGACCATAGAACACTTTTACAGCGTCTCGAATTTCATTTTGAAATTACTGGAAAACCTCTCCAATGGATATCATCTTATCTTACCGACCGTTATCAAGCAGTATGTATCGATGGAAAACTATCCAACTCAGTGCTCATGAATTTCAGTGTTCCACAGGGGTCTGTTTTAGGCCCGAAATTTTACACTATGTATACCAAGCCTGTAGGAGCCATTTGTAAACACCATGGACTGAACCATCACTTTTATGTTGACGATTCCCAGCTTTACCTTTCATTCAAACCAAGCGTTCAAGCTTCACAAGCAGAGACACTACTTCGAGTGGAAAACTGTCTACAAGACATTGTTGCTTGGATGCATGCCAATATGTTAAAACTCAATACTGATAAAACTGAAATGATTATGTTTTCTAGTCAGCGAAATTTGCAACACATTGAAAACATAAATGTGAAAGTAGGAGACTCAAATACAGAACCATCAACATGTGTGAGAAATCTAGGAGCTTTCCTAGACTCAAGAATGGATATGGACAAACATGTAAATTCTGTGACAAAATCATGTTATGCGCAGATCCGGCGGATTGGACACATTCGGCAGTATTTAACAACAGAAGCCACGAAAACTCTCATAAACTCACTCATTACATCCAGGCTCGACTACTGTAATTCACTGTTGTACGGCGTGCCAAAATACACTTCCAATAAATTACAAACTGTTCAAAACACAGCAGCTCGCATCATAACCAGAACATCCCGTTTCAGTCATGTAACGCCCATTCTAAAAGAACTTCATTGGCTACCAGTTCAAGAAAGAATAAAGTATAAAATACTGACTCACACATATAAAGCATTGAATGGAGAAGCACCGATTTATATGAGAAACTTGCTTGAGGTTTATATACCAAGGAGAGACTTACGGTCTAAATATGAAGCAGCTACTCTTGTGTTACCAAGAAGTCGGACTGTCACATACGGAGATAGAAGTTTCATGACTGCTGCCCCAAAACTTTGGAATTCTCTTCCATCAAATCTTAGAAGTGCAACAACATTGTATTCTTTCAAAAAGGCTTTGAAGACACACCTTTTTAAATGTTCATATGGAACATAAATATCGAACTATGTCTGTGCTCAATCAGGATTAAGACTGCAAATGAACACATTTTATTTAATTATTACCTATATTTTAATTGTTATAATTTTAGATCCTAATATTTTATAGCATATTTAGAATCCATTGTAATTGTGTTTGCTAATTTTGTCTTGTTTTATCTCATTGTATGTGGAAGTTTTTATCAATATTTGTGATATTTTAGGCTGTAAAGCGCTTTTGAACATTTTATTTGTAAATGAAAAGAGCGCTATATAAGTTTGGTATATAATAATAATAATAATAACAATGTTAGCCGAGTGTCATTTTATTATTTTCAATAATATCATCTTCCATAAAATTTGTTAAATAATAACTTTATAAATAACAATGAATACAATAACAATCTACACTTCTATAAAAACAGTTATAAAGTTGGCCCTCTTGTACCGGTATTGAGAAATGGTGCAAAATTTATTTGTAAATAAAATCATATTTGCAAACAACATACACCAAGATCAGCCGGGGTGTAATGTGCATCTGATCAGGATCTATGTTGTTTGCTATTCAGCCAAGTGTATTAGCTCCACTATCCGAATAGCAAACAGCATAGTGCCAGATCCGACAGCACATTCTGTTCAGTCTGATCCGGCTTTCTGCTGTTTGCAAGTGATTTTATCTGCCGCTAGCGTGCAAAGGGTTAACTACAGGTATTATCACTTGACACTTATATTTGGAAATTGCAAGTGCTCTACGTTAAAGGAAACAGCATACCTAAGAATTAGTACATCTAACTTATTCTGAAATATATATCATAACACCATCTGGTAATCAGAAAACAAATAAGAAAGGTATTGCTATTTGAAGATTTGGGATAACCTGATGGCCACTATGTTTCCATGGCAACAACGAAACAACATGGCAGTGTTCAATTAATTAAACAGCTCATAGGATGTTTAAAAACTCCCGAGTGAAAAATTGAATAGAATAGAAGCCCGTGGGGGGGGGGGGGGGGGATTTGGCTATACATGTATATGCAAGATTTTTGGTGCCTTACGGATAAAATATTTCAAACTTCCGTGCAGTAAGTGAGAAAATATAAGATTTTTATAATAAAACTGTAATAATTCAACAACAAGTAACGGTAATGGGTGCAAAAGCTACATCTTGCCTTCAACACACAACACAGTACACGACTGTATCCTATCACTTGCTGATACATGCATCACTTTCTGGTACATGTATCACTTGCTGGTATGTATATCACTTGCTGGTACATGTCTCACTTGCTGGTATGTATATCACTTGCCAGTACATGCATCACTTGCCAGTACACATATTACTTGCTGATATATATATCACTTGCCAGTAAATGCATCACTTTTTGGTACATATATCACTTGCTGGTACATGTATGACTTGGGCCTGCAAATAGCATCTAATAAATCATTTTGCAAATGATTAAGAATACTGAAACAATGTGAACATACCGGTAATAACATGTCACTATAAATCGATACTGGCAGCACATTTGTACCCAGTATATATTGTAGACGGGTCTGTAGTCCAGTGGTTAACACTGGGGTCGCAGGTTCTATCCCCATCTGACCCTAATAAAATTAACAGTCTTTCTGATGGGACTTTAAACTGAGGTCTCGTGTCGGTGCTTTACATAAAAGAACCAGAGGAGACTCTGGAATGGGTCTCTGTCTGTATCATTGCACTATTCTCCAAAAATCTAAAATGACTAATCTCTTCAGGAGGCGTCGCTCATATGGGTAACCGGTAGCGACGATAAATAAACGTAAAACACAGTATATACAAGATATTATGTTATTGCTCAAATACGTGAAAAGGAGCATAAGCAACTTATATGATTATGATAGCAGTTATTTGGTATATTTATAATCTTATATCAATCAATAAATATCTTACAGGGTTCTCCTCACATGTTTATTTATTACAAAACAACACTTCAGACATTTACAAACATTTTGGTATATAACTCTAAATGGTTAAACGTTATTTATTTTACAACGATTGCGAAGCCAGTTCTAACAACTTATATTAATCACTCTCGTTGGCGCGGATGAAAGCGTATATGTGGTCATTCGTGTGGGAGGAAACCGGAGTACTCAGAGAACACCCACCTGTCCTATCTGGCGACCACCGTACATCTCACATACTTCCCGGTCCGAGGATCGAACCCGGGTTGCATTGGTGAGAAGCGAGCACGCTAACCACAAGCGATGCGCGCTAACCACAAGCGATGCGCGCTAACCACTCTATTTGTTAGCTGACCGGGTAAGGTTGCCCCTCAAAATAGTGGTCCTATAAGCTAATAGTCACCTAACCAATGGAAATGATTTCAATTTTCTAAAACAAAATGAAGATTTTTGATTTAATTAACAGCTAGAGTGGAGGATAGAGCAAACTGTGAAGATCGGCAATGAACGATTCTAATTCAAAATGGCAAGTGAGTGAGTGATGTTTTTATAATCAATAAAATGGATAGAGCAGAACAAACAGGTGGGCGGGAGTAAAAAGTAACAGCGAGTTAACAATATTATGCAAATCGGGTCGATGTTAGTGATGCATAGCAGTATATGTACTCCAAACATTCACATTAGAGAATATACAGCACATATATAGACAGACATTATACATTAATGACACGAATCTCAGATTCTCATCCACTCATCCAAATGTTCTCCAACATGGGGGTTGGGGCGATATTTCAATTTTATTTTTTGCTTAAATATAGAAAAAATGTTACTGGGGGGTGGGGGGACACTAAGAAGAGACTATTGCAATTTGCATAATATGACTTATGCACCAGTCATTTGTATCTACCCATCCGCTAGAGAACAGCAATCCCAACGGTAACAGACCCCAAGCAAAGAAAAACATCAGCTCTTCAATGGCACTGTGGCAACAACTTGACAGTCAAAGCTCGATTCTTCAACCCTACTGCCCTTCGACGTGTCCAGGTTCGAGGGGCCACACTTGCAAATGACTAGTGAAATCTATTGAAACAATGACGTTGTTCATATCATGTTGTTCCAATCACGTCCAATCCAATGTTGTGTTTCCTCAACTTAAAGCAGCATTACATCGTAATAACAGATGTTTTAGGTAAAATATAAATACTAATGTTTGTGTGTTTACAAAAATCGAAATAGTCGCTCAGAAACGATAAAATTCCAATAAATTTAAACCGTCGTATACGCGAATTTGTTTATCAACACACGAAATTTAAACACGCACAGTGCGCATGCGTGAAACAACATGGGTGTAGAAAAGAACGTATATATTTTGAACATGAAATACTATCTATCTATCTTCCTCTAATGTCGAACCCCTCGCGGGGATGTAGAAATGTCCCTAAAAGACTTAGCTAACAGAGGTATGAATCAACATATCAAGTAATTTAATTAAAAAGACAACGTGGGACGATGCATTCCGAATGTAAACAAGTGCGGACGATGCGTTCCGGTTGTAAACAAGTGCATGACCGATCGACTCGGAAAGTCCTACTTTCGGTTTCGAGTTTGTTTTATCGCAAAAAAACACTGTTTACCAAATGAAGATAAGCATACAAAGTATAATGTTAGAATGTGCAGCAGCATTGCTACCCATACGTAAAATTTGAATTTTTCAAATATCGTTTATCTCATACGATGTAATGCTGCTTTAAGAAAAGACTCAACAACACGTGTACATTTGTATACAAATAAATGATAATATTATAGAAATATGGAACACTAGAATATGTTATATAAAACGCATCGGTATTATACCCGATACCCGTACATTGTACTTACATACACATGCATAAAAGTTGCGTAAATATACAGTCAAACCTGTGTTAGTGGTCACCTCCATTAAGCAACCAACCTGCATTAAGCAGCCAGTTATTTAATTATACATACGAAATCAAACTTACATTAATCTCATTGCGGGGATAATAGTATATAAAAGTAAAGTGTTTGTTTATAATAGTGTCACCCCTATTGGGCCAGCAACTTCTGAGACACCTCTTTTTATGAACATCAGTACTTCCCGAATCCTATGCTTATATGCCAGACAGCCACATCAGAACGAATCACTGATGAGGTTCGAACCTTCGACCTACCGCTCCGTAGGCGTACGCCTTAACAACTAGGCCATGGAGACGGTATATGTATATGTGGTCGTTCATGAGGGAGGAAACTGGAGTACCCAGTAGCATATATGTGGTCATTTGTATGGGAGGAAACCGGAATACCCAGTAGCATATATGTGGTCATTTGTATGGGAGGGAACCGGAATACCCAGTAGCATATATGTGGTCATTTGTATGGGAGGGAACCGGAATACCCAGTAGCATATATGTGGTCATTTGTATGGGAGGAAACTGGAGTACCCAGTAGCATATATGTGGTCATTTGTATGGGAGGGAACCGGAATACCCAGTAGCATATATGTGGTCATTTGTATGGGAGGGAACTGGAGTACCCAGTAGCATATATGTGGTCATTTGTATGGGAGGGAACCGGAATACCCAGTAGCATATATGTGGTCATTTGTATGGGAGGAAACCGGAGTACCCAGTAGCATATATGAGGTCATTTGTGTGGGAGGGAACCGGAGTACCCAGTAGTGTAGATGTGGTCATTCATGTGGGAGGAAACCGGAGTACCCAGTAGTGTAGATGTGGTCATTCATGTGGGAGGAAACCGGAGTACCCAGTAGTGTAGATGTGGTCATTTGTGTGGGAGGAAACCGGAGTACCCAGTAGTGTAGATGTGGTCATTCATGTGGGAGGAAACCGGAGTACCCAGTAGTGTAGATGTGGTCATTTGTGTGGGAGGAAACCGGAGTACCCAGTAGTGTATATGTGGTCATTTGTGTGGGAGGGAACCGGAATACCCAGTAGCATATATGTGGTCATTTGTGTGGGAGGGAACTGGAGTACCCAGTAGTGTAGATGTGGTCATTTGTGTGGGAGGAAACCGGAGTACCCAGTAGTGTATATGTGGTCATTTGTGTGGGAGGAAACCGGAGTACCCAGTAGTGTAGATGTGGTCATTTGTGTGGGAGGAAACCGGAGTACCCAGTAGTGTAGATGTGGTCATTTGTGTGGGAGGAAACTGGAGTACCCAATGAAAACACACATGTTTGATCTGGCGTCCACCATACTATCTCACATACTTCTCAGTCCGAGGATCGAACCAGTGATGCATTGGTGGGAAGCAAGCGTGTAACTGTTAACCACTGTGCTTCATGGACAGCTATTTCTGGTTTACATGCTACGTTGCATCAAGTTTTCAAGTGATGGTGATTTGTGGAATGGCTATAAAGGAGGTGATAACAAAGTGCCCATTATGAAACACGTGGAACATGTTAAAATGTAGCGCATTAGCGGAGTATCGGCATTAGCGTAGTATCGGCATTAGCGGAGTATCGGCATTAGCGTAGTATCGGCATTAGCGTAGTATCGGCATTAGCGGAGTATCGGCATTAGCGGAGTATCGGCATTAGCGGAGTATCGGCATTAGCGGAGTATCGGCATTAACGGAGTATCGGCATTAGCGGAGTATCGGCATTAGCGGAGTATCGGCATGCAAACAATTGTTGCACAGCAGCAGTGGTCACTTCATATTGAGCAACCAACCTGCATTAAGCAGCCAGTTTTCAGATTCCTAAATATACATTTTACACAAAATTTAGATACATGAATGAAAAAAAGCAGAGCAATTGATAAGCTTTTGAAATTAATTGGGTATTACCCCATCATTTGACATTAAATTGGGTATTCACTAAACTGAATTGTGTATTCAAAAATACGGTACTCATGCATTTTTTTCTCATTGGGTATTCAGGGTTATTATTAATAATCAATAAGTAACTGTAATGTTTGACAAAACTTCAGTCAAGATATCACTCGCTATTTCATGCGAACCTGCTGTAGCTGCCTCTACACAACCATCAATAACTGAACGTACCGCCAGCGTGTGTTTATCTTCAGGCTTAGTCTTAGTTACCTGCTGTAGCTGCCTCTACACAACCGTCAATAATTGAACGTACCGCCAGCGTGTGTTCATCTTCAGGCTTAGTCTTAGTTACCTGCTGTAGCTGCCTCTACACAACCGTCAATAATTGAACGTACCGCCAGCGTGTGTTCATCTTCAGGCTTAGTCTTAGTTACCTGCTGTAGCTGCCTCTACACAACCGTCAATAATTGAACGTACCGCCAGCGTGTGTTCATCTTCAGGCTTAGTCTTAGTTACCTGCTGTAGCTGCCTCTACACAACCGTCAATAATTGAACGTACCGCCAGCGTGTGTTCATCTTCAGGCTTAGTCTTAGTTACCTGCTGTAGCTGCCTCTACACAACCGTCAATAATTGAACGTACCGCCAGCGTGTGTTCATCTTCAGGCTTAGTCTTAGTTACCTGCTGTAGCTGCCTCTACACAACCGTCAATAATTGAACGTACCGCCAGCGTGTGTTCATCTTCAGGCTTAGTCTTAGTTACCTGCTGTAGCTGCCTCTACACAACCGTCAATAATTGAACGTACCGCCAGCGTGTGTTCATCTTCAGGCTTAGTCTTAGTTACCTGCTGTAGCTGCCTCTACACAACCGTCAATAATTGAACGTACCGCCAGCGTGTGTTCATCTTCAGGCTTAGTCTTAGTTACCTGCTGTAGCTGCCTCTACACAACCGTCAATAATTGAACGTACCGCCAGCGTGTGTTCATCTTCAGGATTAGTCTTAGTTGTATCCGATTTAAAGTACCGGAAGTCGTGATAGCTCAGTGGTAGCGCGTTCGCTTCACGTGCGAAAGGCCCGGAGTTCGAGCCCCGCTGGAGCCGTTACGATTGTGTCATTAGACAAGGCATTTAAATTCCACGTTGCCTCTTCTCTCTCCCTCGTGGCGATGGATTCCATCAGGAATGAGGTCTCGAGAGTGATTAGTATAAGTCATAAGAACTTGTTTCGCAATCGAGCTAAAATAAATTTGTATAAACTAAAGTACCGGAATAAATCAATGCCACATGAAGAATGTTTTTGTGAAACTTTTATTCGCCCTCGTTTGGCAGACATTTTTGCGAGACGCTTTAATTGTCACCAACAGCGCCTCGGTGATCGGGATTATTCTTAAAAAACTGTACCGTATGGTCACCGTCCCTTTATCCAGTAATGGTTAACTACTAGAAACTGTAGAAATTCTCCAACTTCTACTGTAGGGTACCATGTTTTAAGATCGACTTTGGATTTGTACGGTCTTTTTCGTTGTTACGGTGCTTGTTTATCTTGCGAAACAGAACATACTTTTAAAATATATATCGAGTATATTGGCCACGATACGCACGCATTTCAAGCTTAAATGGGTATTTATATTTTTACAGTATGCTTTGATTTTATTGTAATTGGGTTTTGGAGCTAATTTAACTGCGTATTTACGCAAATACGCGGCTTATCAATTGCTCTGAAAAAAGGATTAGAACCGAAGCTATAGCTTATAGAGGTCTTCTCCTCAATTATATAAGCAGCCAGTTTTCAGATTCTTAATATGTTACTTTGTTATACATATGACCTCTATTAAGCGGCCACCTGTGCTAAGTGGCCACTTTCTGAATTCCCTTGGTCTGGCTGCTTAAACACAGGTTTGACTGTATGGTACGGTCAAATATCTAATACCGGAAGTACTCCCAATATCATCGTCTTTAGGTTCTAGGTTCAATGAAAATGCTAAAATTCAAGCTAAAACGTCAAACACTAAATCAAATGTATATATCGTATTTGAGGCCGTTGCTAGAATACGCTTCACTAATCTGGGACAATTGTGCACAATATGAGAAAGAAACTCTAGAAAAAATACAATATGAATCAGCAAGAGTTGTAACAGGCCTTACCAGATCTGTATCAATACAAAACTTACTACGTGAAATAGGATGGGTATCTCTAGCAGACAGAAGAAACATCCAAAAGCTAGTGTTAATTTATAAAGAAAAAACAGGAATTTTACCGGCTTATTTACATGATCTATTCCCATCGATTGTTTCAGATGCTAATCCCTATAACTTAAGAAATAGTACCAATTTTGCAACTTTAGCTAGGAGAACAGAGATTTATTCACAATCTGTCATTCCATCGTCGTTGCAACTTTGGAACCAACTTGGTCAAGCTATTAGAGCATCTATATCACTTCCTGTATTCAAACGAAAACTTAAAGCTATGTTTAGATCTCCAACTGTCCCATTATACTATTTAAAAGGTGAACGTTTTTCGGCCGTGCATCATGCCCGTATACGAAATAAATGTAGTAATCTAAATGCCGATTTACATGGTAACCATTTAATACCTAGCTCTGTATGTGATTGTGGACATGACATTGAAGACGCTGAGCATTATTTTTTTAGATGTACTCGTTTCATTATCCAGCGGAGAAAACTATTTACCAATACGCGAGGTTTCCATCCCATGAGTACATACAAATTATTATTTGGCAATGAAAACCTAACCGATGATCAAAATGTATCTATTTTCAATCATGTCCAAATATTTATAAAAGAAACGGAACGATTTAAACATTAATTATCATACATTATGATACATAGAATATATAGTTTGTATCACGAGTCACTATATACTTTACTCTGATAACAAGGGTCTCGGGGGTGGGGCGATGACATCTGAGCATACTTGTCCATTTTCTTCATGTTTTTTCCTTCTCTTAATTATATCCTCACTTCTTGTACGCTTTCATACAAATAAACCACTACTTATTTATCAGCTACAATGGGGAGGACCGAATCTAATGTTGTTATAACTTGTGGTCCAACCCATTTGTGTATGTATGTAATACCTGTATGATTGTGATTGTATTTATGTATACATATACAATAAAATATGATTAAACAAATATCTAAACCACTTGCTCAATACTTCCAGTACAATATAATCGGCATCATCTATTGCATAATCGTATATCGTACAGAATAGACATATGGTATAATCTGTTCATCCCCGACATTATCACCTAGCATATAGGAAAGGCCTAAATAATCTGTTGGATTTTAGTCGTGGATTTCCGCTATAGTTCCAGAGTCTAACTCTACCATCACTGCTGGATACATACAATTTCTGCGAATCCTTCGTGAACGTCAAGCTGAAATAGAAAATAAATCACAATTCTAATTAAGTTTGTTAAAAACCTACAGGTACATTTACTGTATATGCCGGGCAATAAGTCAAGGTTTCAAATTTTGGCTTGAAAATGCCGATTCGAAGCTGGATCCTTCCCATCAGGAACGAGGTCTCGAGAGCGACCTAACGAATGTTGTAAGAATTTCAGGCACCCGGGTAGAACCACTGACCTACCACAAGTCAGCTGGAAAGATTTCGAACATACAGCAGTGGGAGACTTGAAGATTTGTAGTCTTAACGACCTCAACCACACGGCCACCATTAAATACAAAGTATTCTATCATTATTGTTATTATATTAATCTATTATGCCTGGTCATCATGATACAACATTTTCGCTTTACTGTGCTAACTTGATACAATGAAACATAAATATTAATTGCAATATCTGCAGCTTGTCATCTGATTAGCGCAGTGGTTAGCGCGCTCGCTTCTCACAAATGCAACCTGGGTTCGATCCTCGGACCTGGAAGTATGTGAGATGGTACGGTGGTCGCAGATCGGACAGGTTGGTTTTCCCCGGGGACTCCGGTTTCCTCCCACACGAATGACCACATATACGCTTTCATCCGCGCCAACGAGAGTGATTAATATAAGTTGTTAAGACTTGCTTCGCAATCGTTGTATAATAAATAAAGTTTAAACTGTCATCCGATATTTTAACTGATTTTTGTGTTCCGTTGAATCAATATGGAGTACCGGGTTGTATAGTGTGCATTATGTACCTGATGATAGGAGGAGAAGGGTTCAAGCCATGTATCATATCTCGGACAGGAGCCAGGTCCCAACTACTCCATAGCCTGAAATAATAGTTTAAACAATATTTTATTTCTTTAAATATACATAGACTCGTATACATAGTATGTACATACATGTAGGATTGAGGAGAAAGCAACTTGCTTATATGGTTACCTCTTTCCTATGTACATACATGTAGGATTGAGGAGAAAGCAACTTGCTTATATGGTTACCTCTTTCCTATGTACATACATGTAGGATTGAGGAGAAAGCAACTTGCTTATATGGTTACCTCTTTTCCTGAAATAATAAGTCATATATACGCAAGGAGAGAGTAATTATGATATATGTAGGTACTAAGGATCTCTTAACCCTTTCAACACCACAGACCTCTAAATAGGCTTTCAAAAAGTGTAGATCCAGATGAGCCGGCTCGTCGGCTCTCATCAGGATCTGCACTTTTTGCCAGTGATATGACTATTTTTAGACATAATTACCCATTTTGATAAATGAACTTGTCCAAATGTGATTTTCTGATTCATTTATTGGTTTATGAATATCATGGACCAGTCCATGTGAGTTACTTGGTGTTGAATGGGTTAAAAGGGTCATGTCCAAATTGATCAATAGCTAGTATTCGTATATGTAATGTATGGACAAAATACAATATGTTAGGACCAGGGGTCTCGGACAGGATCCAGGCCCCTAAAGCTTTAATAGCCTGCAATAATATGTGTAATAAACGTAGGGAAAGGAGATGCATGGACTTGGGATGTCAGACAGAAGCCAGGATCCAGGTCCCTAAAGCTTTAATAGCCTGCAATAATACGTGTAATAAACGTATGGAAAGGAGATGCAAGGACTTGGGATGTCAGACAGAAGCCAGGATCCAGGCCCCTAAAGCTTTAATAGCCTGCAATAATACGTGTAATAAACGTATGGAAAGGAGATGCAAGGACTTGGGATGTCAGATAGAAGCCAGGATCCAGGCCCCTAAAGCTTTAATAGCCTGCAATAATACGTGTAATAAACGAATGGAAAGGAGATGCAAGGACTTGGGATGTCAGATAGAAGCCAGGATCCATGCCCCTAAAGCTTTAATAGCCTGCAATAATACGTGTAATAAACGTATGGAAAGGAGATACAAGGACTTGGGATGTCAGATAGAAGTCAGGATCCAGGCCCCTAAAGCTTTAATAGCCTGCAATAATACGTGTAATAAACGTATGGAAAGGAGATGCAAGGGCTTGGGAGGTCAAACAGAAGCCGGGTACCAGCTGTACCAACACTATCTCGAGCTGGGATAAAACTGACTAGTGCATTAGACCAATCAGAATTGGCATAAGCTGCTCCATCTGCACAAACATGAAACTGTTAACCCTTTGCACACTAGCAGCAGTTAAAATCACTTTTGCAAACAGTAAAGAGCAAGATCAGATGGCACAGAATGTTCCGTCTGATCAGGCTCTATGCTGTTTGCTATTCGGATAGTGGAGCTAAAATAATTGGCTGAATAGCAAGCAACATAGATCCTGATCAGACACGGCGCTAAGCAAATTGTAACATTGTTTGCAAATGTGATTTTATTTACCCAGCATGCAAATGGTTAACCACCAACAGGTAAGTTATAAGCTGGACGTACATCTATTATCACCCATTTTTTTACAACAAATTCCTAAGAACACTCATTCTGGAGTAAGAAATTTATAAAGCAATGTTTTACCTAATGACCCCGGAGCGCAGACCTCCAGCTATGACATTGATCGACACACCCTCTGCAGCCGTAGAGTACGTCAAGCAATTGATTGTATCTTCACACATTACCATGGCAACATACTCGGCATTTACAGTGTGTACATACAGATGACTCCCCATTCCTAGAAACACAAAAAGTGACAATTGCACAATATTGTATTTTCACACTTACTCAATGTCGATAATTCTGTAGAAAAGTTGAAAATATATAGGTTCTTCATGACTGGTCGAGATGTGTATCAGCTTACAATGCCAGTGTCAAGTATGTAATTTCATCAAAACTTTAAAGCCAGATTTGGTATATTTTTCACCTTAAAGCGACACTACATCAGTGAAAACACAATTTTCTACAGAATGTATTTTCCAAGGTATAATTATTTTCAAAATAGTTGCTTCAAAAACGTGAGCATTTCAACTAATAAACAAACGTTGTATACGCAGTTTTGTTGACATAACAAAATAATGTAAATAGGGTCGTAATACAACCAACTAGTTATGGTACAGATTTACAGTTATATCTCACTATTGCCTATTTATTTGTACTTTTTGTAGGGTAATGATTATCTTAGTAGTTAAATTATCTCTAAACGACATTATCTCGCGTTTACTATTGACTCCGATGACATATAAATGTCAATGCATGTGCATGGATGACCGCTATATGAAATCATACTTTCAATTTTGAAAGTTTGTAGACCACAAAAATACTGTTTATTGATTCAATGTTAGTGTTCGAATGTATTCGGAAGAATGTGTAGTAGCAATGCATTTATACGTGAACAATGCAATTTATTTGCTTTGTGAGATGTAATGTCACTTTAACTAAATTAAAAATAAAGTTTACTCCAGAAACAATGAGAAGGGATATGTAATTTATTTAACTATTTACTGCACAACAGAAGTCACTAATCACGTCCATACTGCTGATAAGCCACAAGTACAACACTATTAACCATTTACTGCACAACAACAGTCGTTAATCACCTCCATACTGCTGATAAGCCACAAGTACAACACTATTAACCATTTACTGCACAACAGCAGTCGTTAATCACCTCCATACTGCTGATAAGCCACAAGTACAACACTATTAACCATTTAGTGCACAACAGCAGTCGTTAATCACCTCCATACTGCTGATAAGCCACAAGTACAACACTATTAACCATTTACTGCACAACAGCAGTCGTTAATCACCTCCATACTGCTGATAAGCCACAAGTACACCACTGTATTAACTATTTACTGCACAACAGCAGTCGTTAATCACCTCCATACTGCTGATAAGCACAGCACTGTACTACATAGTATGTGTCTATGGGAATAGATAAAGGTTTGGAGCAGCCGCTATCTGTGACTACCGATAAATGTGTTGTATGGCATTTATGGGGATTAAAGGGGCAAAATTATTGTTGCAGTTCGCGATACAAATTTCGCAACATTTAAAGTAAAACGTTCAATAGTCACAACACCATTTGCATTTAACTAATTAGGTTTATACAAATTTATTTTAGCGCGATTTTGAAACAAGTTCTTACAACTTATATTAATCACTCTCGAGACCTCATTCCTGATGGAATCAATCGCTACGAGGGCGAGAGAAAAGGCAATGTGGAATTTAAATGCCTTGCCTAACGACTCCAAACATCATTTGCAAGCCAAAGAAATATTACAATAATTTCGATTGACATTATCATACATATGAAATATCTACCTTCAGGGGGGGGGGGGGTTGAGGGGGGTGAGGGGGAGATATCCTACTTGGGTGGGTCAACATTAAGACGGATATGTAGTCTAGTGGTAACATGCAGGACTGGTAATCCAGGGATCGCAGATTCGATACCCCGTCTGACCCTAATAAAATTAACAGTCTTTCAGATGGGACGTTAAACCGATGTCTCATGTCGGTGCTTTACAATGTGCACATAAAAGAACCAGAGGAGACTCTGAAATTGGTCTCTGTCTGTATCATTGCACTATCCTCCAAAAATCTAAAATGACTAATCTCTTCCGGAGGCGTCGCTCTTATGGGCAACCGGTAGCAACGATAAATAAACGTAAAACACAACATTAAGAACCAAACTTGAATCGGAACTACTCTTATGTACTGTAGGATTTAGTCTTGATAGACAATTAAACATCGCAAGTTCAATTCACTTAGAATACATCCCTATATATAACCATACAACAATAATACACGTACCGCAATGACTGACACTGGCTATATCCCCTAGGGTGTCGCTCACAGCCAGTACCTGAACCCCTGACCTGTGACCTTTGATGGAGCGCACATATGATAACCTGAAAACATACATTCATAAATACATTGCATGGACTTTTAAATACAAACGTCCGACTGACGGACAAATGGACAAACATCCAACTGACAGTCAAAACAGACAAACGTCCGACTGACTGACAAATGGACAAACGTCCGACTGACTGACAAATGGACAAACGTCCGACTGACCGACAAATGGACAAACGTCCGACTGACCGATAAATGGACAAACGTCCGACTGACTGATAAATGGACAAACGTCCAACTGACTGATAAATGGACAAACATCCGACTGACTGATAAATGGACAAACGTCCGACTGACTGATAAATGGACAAACGTCCGACTGACTGATAAATGGACAAACGTCCAACTGACTGATAAATGGACAAACGTCCGACTGACCAACAAATGGACAAACGTCCGACTGACTGACAAATGGACAAACGTCCGACTGACCGATAAATGGACAAACGTCCGACTGACTGATAAATGGACAAACGTCCGACTGACTGATAAATGGACAAACGTCCGACTGACTGATAAATGGACAAACGTCCAACTGACTGATAAATGGACAAACGTCCGACTGACTGATAAATGGACAAACGTCCGACTGACTGATAAATGGACAAACGTCCGACTGACTAGTTTAAACATATTTTATTTCCCAATATAATACATATTGAACAATGCATACACCACGCATAATCAGAATACAGAAACAGGATTAGAATGGAAGACAGAGTCTTATATAATTCTTCTCCTCAAAAGTCCGACTGACTGACAAATGGACAAACGTCCGACTGACTGATAAATGGACAAACGTCCGACTGACTGATAAATGGACAAACGTCCAACTGACTGATAAATGGACAAACGTCCGACTGACCAACAAATGGACAAACGTCCGACTGACTGACAAATGGACAAACGTCCGACTGACCGATAAATGGACAAACGTCCGACTGACTGATAAATGGACAAACGTCCGACTGACTGATAAATGGACAAACGTCCAACTGACTGATAAATGGACAAACGTCCGACTGACTGATAAATGGACAAACGTCCGACTGACTAGTTTAAACATATTTTATTTCCCAATATAATACATATTGAACAATGCATACACCACGCATAATCAGAATACAGAAACAGGATTAGAATGGAAGACAGAGTCTTATATAATTCTTCTCCTCAAAAGTCCGACTGACTGACAAATGGACAAACATCCAACTGACAGTCAAAACAGACAAACGTCCGACTGACTGACAAATGGACAAACGTCCGACTGACTGACAAATGGACAAACATCCAACTGACAGTCAAAACAGACAAACGTCCGACTGACTGATAAATGGACAAACGTCCGACTGACTGATAAATGGACAAACGTCCGACTGACTGACAAATGGACAAACGTCCGACTGACTGACAAATGGACAAACGTCCGACTGATTGCCAAAACAGACAAACGTCCAACTGACTGACAAATGGACAAACGTCCGACTGACTGATAAATGGACAAACGTCCGACTGACTGATAAATGGACAAACGTCCGACTGATTGCCAAAACAGACAAACGTCCGACTGACTGATAAATGGACAAACGTCCGACTGACCAACAAATGGACAAACGTCCGACTGACTGACAAATGGACAAACGTCCGACTGACCGATAAATGGACAAACGTCCGACTGACTGATAAATGGACAAACGTCCGACTGACTGATAAATGGACAAACGTCCGACTGACTGATAAATGGACAAACGTCCAACTGACTGATAAATGGACAAACGTCCGACTGACTGATAAATGGACAAACGTCCGACTGACTAGTTTAAACATATTTTATTTCCCAATATAATACATATTGAACAATGCATACACCACGCATAATCAGAATACAGAAACAGGATTAGAATGGAAGACAGAGTCTTATATAATTCTTCTCCTCAAAAGTCCGACTGACTGACAAATGGACAAACATCCAACTGACAGTCAAAACAGACAAACGTCCGACTGACTGACAAATGGACAAACGTCCGACTGACTGACAAATGGACAAACATCCAACTGACAGTCAAAACAGACAAACGTCCGACTGACTGATAAATGGACAAACGTCCGACTGACTGATAAATGGACAAATGTCCGACTGACTGACAAATGGACAAACGTCCGACTGACTGACAAATGGACAAACGTCCGACTGATTGCCAAAACAGACAAACGTCCAACTGACTGACGTCCGACTGACTGACAAATGGACAAACATCCGACTGACTGACAAATGGACAAACGTCCGACTGACTGACAAATGGACAAACGTCCGACTGACTGACAAATGGACAAACGTCCGACTGACTGACAGACAGACAGACAGACAGACAGACAGACACCGGATTGACTGACATATGGGCCATGTCCGACTGACTGAACGACGTACCGACTGACCAAAGTCTGGACTGACTGACATATGGGTCAATGTCCGACTGACTGAACGACGTACCGACTGACCAAAGTCTGGACTGACTGACATATGGGCCAATGTCCGACTGACTGAATGACGTACCGACTGACTAAAGTCTGGACTGACTGACATATGGGTCAATGTCCGACTGACTGAACGACGTACCGACTGACCAAAGTCTGGACTGACTGACATATAGATCAACATCCTGTAAAATGAAGAAAGTGGCAACTATTAAACAATTTTATTATTAAAAATTTCTTTTTTCTTTGTATGTCGAAACCAGCTAACAATGACAACAATAATAATAATAATACTAAAGACTTTATTTAATTATATTAAATATTCACACTATATTTATATTTGATGCAGGCTATAGGATCATACAAACCCTCATATCTATACTATATTGCTATATAAAGCATATATCTGCTAGTGCACGCAATGTTCAATATGGGTATCTTTGGCAGCGAAAGAAGAGCAATAAAATGAATCCCTAGGTAAAATTTCAGCAATTTAACACTACTACTTGCTGGTACTGTACAGAGATTCATTATGTGATGAAATAAGAAATATTATCATTAACCCATTTGATTCTGGATACCGTTCAAACAGTATTTGCAAAGAACACAGATCAGCTGCCATTCGTGTGGGAGGAAACCAGAGTACCTGGAGAAAACCCACCTGTCCGATCTGGTGTCCACCGTACCATCTTACATACTTCCCGGTCCGAGGATCGAACCCGGGTTGCATTGGTGAGAAGCGAGCGCGTTAACCACTATGTCCTTCTTTGGGCTCTATAAATGGTTATCACGGAAGTAAAAGTAAAGTAAAGTGTTTGTTTATTATAGTGTCACTCCTATTTAAAGGGCCAGCCATTTCTGACTTATGAGACACCTCTTTTTATGAACATCAGTACTTCCTGAATCCTATGCTTGTATGCAAGGCTGGTAGTCAATCGGTAACCATTATTTAACTAGCTGGCGGCTCACCAACCGGCCATATCAGAATGAACCCCTGAAATGGTTCAAACCTTCGACCTCCCGCTCCGTAGACGCCTTAAGCACTAGGCCACGGAGACGGTATGTTGGGAAGTATGAGAATTATGTTGCTGACATACATGTAGGCAGGAAGTGATGATGTTACTGACAAACATGTAGGCAGGAAGTGATGATGTTGCTGACATACATGTAGGCAGGAAGTGATGATGTTGCTGACATACATGTAGGCAGGCAGCGATGATGTTGCTGACATACATATAGGCAGGCAGCGATGATGTTGCTGACATATATATAGGCAGGAAGTGATGATGTTGCTGACATACATGTAGGCAGGCAGCGATGATGTTGCTGACATACATGTAGGCAGGAAGTGATGATGTTGCTGACATACATATAGGCAGGAAGTGATGATGTTGCTGACATACATGTAGGCAGGAAGTGATGATGTTGCTGACATACATGTAGGCAGGAAGTGATGATGTTGCTGACATACATGTAGGCAGGCAGCGATGATGTTGCTGACATACATGTAGGCAGGTAGTGATGATGTTGCTGACATACATGTAGGCAGGTAGTGATGATGTTGCTGACATACATGTAGGCAGGTAGTGATGATGTTGCTGACATACATGTAGGCAGGTAGTGATGATGTTGCTGACATACATGTAGGCAGGTAGTGATGATGTTGCTGACATACATATAGGCAGGAAGTGATGATGTTGCTGACATACATGTAGGCAGGTAGTGATGATGTTGCTGACATACATGTAGGCAGGTAGTGATGATGTTGCTGACATACATGTAGGCAGGCAGCGATGATGTTGCTGACATACATGTAGGCAGGTAGTGATGATGTTGCTGACATACATGTAGGCAGGAAGTGATGATGTTGCTGACATACATGTAGGCAGGAAGTGATGATGTTGCTGACATACATATAGGCAGGAAGTGATGATGTTGCTGACATACATGTAGGCAGGAAGTGATGATGTTGCTGACATACATGTAGGCA
>CM026404.1:71264803-71313512 GCA_014843695.1 Archivesica marissinica
ATGATGTTGCTGACATACATGTAGGCAGGTAGTGATGATGTTGCTGACATACATGTAGGCAGGTAGTGATGATGTTGCTGACATACATGTAGGCAGGTAGTGATGATGTTGCTGACATACATGTAGGCAGGTAGTGATGATGTTGCTGACATACATGTAGGCAGGTAGTGATGATGTTGCTGACATACATGTAGGCAGGTAGTGATGATGTTGCTGACATACATGTAGGCAGGTAGTGATGATGTTGCTGACATACATGTAGGCAGGTAGTGATGATGTTGCTGACATACATGTAGGCAGGTAGTGATGATGTTGCTGACATACATGTAGGCAGGTAGTGATGATGTTGCTGACATACATGTAGGCAGGTAGTGATGATGTTGCTGACATACATGTAGGCAGGTAGTGATGATGTTGCTGACATACATGTAGGCAGGAAGCGATGATGAAAGCTAACCTAACAGAGATTTGCCTTATATTTGAAGTTAACTGCAATACAAATTGCTATTAAACAATAACTGAATAATCGGACTCTCGACGTGACAGTTTATGTTTTCTAAAATATATACATATATATATAAGCTTGCTACAATCCGTGCTCTATCACCAATATGTGATTAATGCATTTCATCAATGTTTTCCATTGGCAGTTGTCAGGGGGCAGGAGTGGGGTAGGGTTTTCCCTCGACAGTTGTCAGGGTGCAGGACGGGGCAGGGTTATCCCTTGACAGTTGTCAGGGTGCAGGATGGGGCAGGGTTTTTCCTCGACAGTTGTCAGGGAGTTGGATGCGACAGGGTTCCCCCTAAACAGTTGTCAGGGTGCAGGGCGGGGCAGGGTTTTCCCTCGACAGTTGTCAGGGTGCAAGACAGGGCAGGGTTTTCCCTTGACAGTTCTCAGGGAGTTGGATGGGGCAGGGTTTTCCCTTGACAGTTGTCAGGGTTTTCCCTCGACAGTTGTCAGGGTGCAGGACTGGGCAGGGTTTTTCCTCGACAGTTCTCAGGGAGTTGGATGGGGCAGGGTTTCCCCTCGACAGTTGTCAGGGTGCAGGGTATTTCCTCGACAGTTCTCAGGGAGTTGGATGGGGCAGGGTTTTCCCTCGACAGTTGTCAGGGTGCAGGACGGGGCAGGGTTTTTCCTCGACAGTTGTCAGGGAGTTGGATGCGACAGGGTTTCCCCTCGATAGTTGTCAGGGTGCAGGACGGGGCAGGGTTTTCCCTTGACAGTTGTCAGGGTGCAGGACGGGACAGGGTTTTCCCTCGACAGTTGTCAGGGAGTTGGATGGGGCAGGGTTTCCCCTAAACAGTTGTCAGGGTGCAGGGTATTTCCTTGACAGTTCTCAGGGAGTTGGATGGGGCAGGGTTTTCCCTCGACAGTTGTCAGGGTGCAAGACAGGGCAGGGTTTTTCCTTGACAGTTCTCAGGGAGTTGGATGTGGCAGGGTTTTCCCTCGACAGTTGTCAGGGTGCAGGGCGGGGCAGGGTATTTCCTCGACAGTTCTCAGGGAGTTGGATGGGGCAGGGTTTTCCCTCGACAGTTGTCAGGGTGCAGGACGGGGCAGGGTTTTTCCTCGACAGTTGTCAGGGAGTTGGATGCGACAGGGTTTCCCCTCGATAGTTGTCAGGGTGCAGGACGGGGCAGGGTTTTCCCTTGACAGTTGTCAGGGTGCAGGACGGGGCAGGGTTTTCCCTCGACAGTTGTCAGGGAGTTGGATGGGGCAGGGTTTCCCCTCGACAGTTGTCAGGGTGCAGGGCGGGGCAGAGTATTTCCTCGACAGTTCTCAGGGAGTTGGATGGGGCAGGGTTTTCCCTCGACAGTTGTCAGGGTGCAAGACAGGGCAGGGTTTTCCCTTGACAGTTCTCAGGGAGTTGGATGTGGCAGGGTTTTCCCTCGACAGTTGTCAGGGTGCAGGACTGGGCAGGGTTTTTCCTCGACAGTTCTCAGGGAGTTGGATGGGGCAGGGTTTCCCCTTGACAGGTGTCAGGAAGTTGGATGGGGCAGGGTTTCCCCTCAACAATTGTCAGGGTGCAGGACAGGGCAGGGTTTTCCCTTGACAGTTGTCAGGGAGTTGGATGGGGCAGGGTTTCCCCTTGACAGTTGTCAGGAAGTTGGATAGGGCAGGGTTTCCCCTCGACAGTTGTCAGGGTGCAGGATGGGGCAGGGTTTTCCCTTGACAGTTGTCAGGGAGTTGGATGGGGCAGGGTTTCCCCTCAACAGTTGTCAGGGTGCAGGACAGGGCAGGGTTTTCCCTTGACAGTTCTCAGGGAGTTGGATGGGGCAGGGTTTCCCCTCGACAGTTGTCAAGGAGTTGGATGGGGCAGGGTATTTCCTCGACAGTTCTCAGGGAGTTGGATGGGGCAGGGTTTTCCCTCGACAGTTGTCAGGGTGCAGGACGGGGCAGGGTTTTCCCTTGACAGTTGTCAGGGTGCAGGACGGGGCAGGGTTTTCCCTCGACAGTTGTCAGGGAGTTGGATGGGGCAGGGTTTCCCCTCGACAGTTGTCAGGGTGCAGGGCGGGGCAGAGTATTTCCTCGACAGTTCTCAGGGAGTTGGATGGGGCAGGGTTTCCCCTCAACAATTGTCAGGGTGCAGGACAGGGCAGGGTTTTCCCTTGACAGTTGTCAGGGAGTTGGATGGGGCAGGGTTTCCCCTTGACAGTTGTCAGGAAGTTGGATAGGGCAGGGTTTCCCCTCGACAGTTGTCAGGGTGCAGGATGGGGCAGAGTTTTCCCTTGACAGTTGTCAGGGAGTTGGATGGGGCAGGGTTTCCCCTCAACAGTTGTCAGGGTGCAGGACAGGGCAGGGTTTTCCCTTGACAGTTCTCAGGGAGTTGGATGGGGCAGGGTTTCCCCTCGACAGTTGTCAAGGAGTTGGATGGGGCATGGTTTCCCCTCAACAGTTGTCAGGGTGCAGGACTGGGCAGGGTTTTCCCTCAACAGTTGTCAGGGTGCAGGACTGGGCAGGGTTTTCCCTCAACAGTTGTCAGGGTGCAGGACTGGGCAGGGTTTCCCCTCAACAGTTGTCAGGGTGCAGGACTGGGCAGGGTTTTCCTTCAACAGTTATCAGGGTGCAGGACGAATAAGGGCATTACCTTGGGGTGGGAATTAGACAAGGGCATTACCTTGGGGGTGGGAATTAGACAAGGGCATTAACTTAGGCGGGAATTAGACAAGGGCATTACCTTGGGGGTGGGAATTAGACAAGGGCATTACCTTGGGGGTGGGAATTAGACAAGGGCATTACCTTGGGGTGGGAATTAGACAAGGGCATTACCTTGGGGGTGGGAATTAGACAAGGGCATTACCTTGGGGGTGGGAATTAGACAAGGGCATTACCTTGGGGTGGGAATTAGACAAGGGCATTACCTTGGGGTGGGAATTAGACAAGGGTATTACCTTGGGGTGGGAATTAGACAAGGGCATTACATAGGTGTAACAACTACCGAGGGGTGAGCAATAGACATGGGTAGACAATGGTAGAGGAATACATAAATCAGTGTATAATATTAGTACAGTCATACCTGTGCTAAGCAGCCATTCAAGGGAAGTGACTATTTTGGCCAGTTATGGCAGGTTACGACTTAATACAGGTGTGGATCATCTAGATGTGGGACGGCTGCCAATTATCAAGTAACACCTACCTGTCATTGTGTATCATAATTAAGGAAGTCGGAAATTTGTAATTGGCTTTGATGTAACACTGGTACCGACGTACGTATAAGTTTTCACATTTATAATTGGTTTATTTACGCTTAATTATGTCCCCCTAAACTTCAGGGAGATACCCGAACAAACAGGAAATAATTGAGTTCACAGCTATGGTCACAACTTTTCACTGACAATTATGCACAAGATGTGACCTAAGACGCAACCAAAGTGACCTAAGACGCAACCAATGTGACCTAAGACGCAACCAAAGTGACCTAAGACGCAACCAATGTGACCTAAGATGCAACCAATGTGACCTAAGATGCAACCAATGTGACCTATGACAGAACCAATGTGACCTATGACACAACCAATGTGAACTATGACACAACCAAAGTGACCTAAGATGCAACCAATGTGACCTATGACACAACCAATGTGAACTATGACACAACCAATGTGACCTATGACACAACCAATGTGACCTATGACACAACCAATGTGACCTGTGACACAACCAATGTGAACTATTCATATGTCTAAATTGAGTTGCTAATATTATAAAGGTCATAACTTGTGTGTTTACACGCTATTTATTGTACATCCATATTCCATACAATACATCCATATTCCATACAGTACATCCATATTCCATACAGTACATCCATATTCCATACAGTACATCCATATTCCATACAGTACATCCATATTCCATACAATACATCCATATTCCATACAGTACATCCATATTCCATACAATACATCCACATTCCATACAGTACATCCATATTCCATACAATACATCCATATTCAATACAGTACATCCACATTCCATATAATACATCCATGTTTCATACAATACATCCATATTCCATACAGTACATCCATATTCCATACAGTACATCCACATTCCATAAAATACATCCACATTCCATACAGTACATCCATATTCCATACAATACATCCATATTCCATACAATACATCCATATTCCATACAGTACATCCACATTCCATACAATACATCCATATTCCATACAGTACATCCACATTCCATACAATACATCCATATTCCATACAGTACATCCATATTCCATACAGTGCATCCATATTCCATACAATACATCCATATTCCATACAATACATCCATACATCCATATTCCATACAGTACATCCATATTCCATACAGTACATCCATATTCCATAAAATACATCCATATTCCATACAATACATCCAGATTCCATACAATACATCCATATTCCATACAATACATCCATATTCCATACAGTATATCCATATTCCATACAATACATCCATATTCCATAAAATACATCCATATTCCATACAGTACATCCATACAGTACATCCATATTCCATACAATACATCCATATTCCATAAAATACATCCATATTCCATACAGTACATCCATATTCCATACAATACATCCATATTCCATATAATACATCCATATTCCATACAATCCATCCATATTCCACATACAATACATCCATATTCCATACAATACATCCATATTCCATACAATACATCCATATTCCATACAATACATCCATATTCTATACAATACATCCATATTCCATACAATACATCCATATTCCATACAATACATCCATATTCCATACAGTGCATCCATATTCTATACAATACATCCATATTCCATATAATACATCCACATTCCATATAATACATCCATATTCCATAAAATACATCCATATTTCATACAATACATCCATATTCCATACAGTACATCCATATTCCATACAGTACATCCATATTCCATACAATACATCCATATTCCATACAATACATCCATATTCCATACATTACATCCATATAATAGATCCATATTCCATACAGTACATCCATATTCCATACAATACATCCATATTCCATACAATACATCCATATTCCATACAGTACATTCATATTCCATACAGTACATTCATATTCCATACAGTACATCCATATTCCATACAATACATCCATATTCCATACAATACATCCATATTCCATACAATACATCCATATTCCATACAATACATCCATATTCCATACAATACATCAATATTCCATACAATACATCCATATTCCATACAGTACATCCATATTCCATACAGTACATCCATATTCCATACAGTAAATCCACAGTCCATACAATACATCCACATTCCATACATCCATATTCCATACAGTACATCCATATTCCATACAATACATCCATATTCCATACATTACATCCATATTCTATATAATACATCCATATTCCATACAATACATCCATATTCCATACAATACATCCATATTCCATACAATACATCCATATTCCATACATTACATCCATATTCTATATAATACATCCATATTCCATACAGTACATCCATACAATACATCCACAGTCCATACAGTACATCCATATTCCATACAATACATCCACATTCCATACAATACATCCATATTCCATACAGTATATCCATATTCCATACAATACATCCATATTCCATACATCCATATTCCATACAGTACATCCATATTCCATACAATACATCCATATTCCATACAATACATCCATATTCCATATAATACATCCATATTCCATACAATACATCCATATTCCATACAATACATCCATATTCCATACAATACATCCATATTCCATACAATACATCCATATTCCATACAATACATCCATATTCCATACAATACATCCATATTCCATACAATACATCCATATTCCATACAATACATCCATATTCCATACAATACATCCATATTCCATACAGTGCATCCATATTCTATACAATACATTCATATTCCATATAATACATCCACATTCCATATAATACATCCATATTCCATAAAATACATCCATATTTCATACAATACATCCATATTCCATACAGTACATCCATATTCCATACAGTACATCCATATTCCATACAATACATCCATACAATACATCCATATTCCATACAATACATCCATATTCCATACATTACATCCATATAATAGATCCATATTCCATACAGTACATCCATATTCCATACAATACATCCATATTCCATACAGTACATTCATATTCCATACAGTACATTCATATTCCATACAATACATCCATATTCCATACAATACATCCATATTCCATAAAATACATCCATATTCCATAAAATACATCCATATTCCATACAATACATCCATATTCCATACAATACATCCATATTCCATACAATACATCAATATTCCATACAATACATCAATATTCCATACAGTACATCCATATTCCATACAGTACATCCATATTCCATACAGTACATCCATATTCCATACAGTAAATCCACGGTCCATACAATACATCCACATTCCATACAATACATCCATATTCCATACAGTACATCCATATTCCATACAGTACATCCATATTCCATACAGTACATCCATATTCCATACAATACATCCATATTCCATACAATACATCCATATTCCATACATTACATCCATATTCTATATAATACATCCATATTCCATACAATACATCCATATTCCATACAATACATCCATATTCCATACAATACATCCATATTCCATACATTACATCCATATTCTATATAATACATCCATATTCCATACAGTACATCCATACAATACATCCACAGTCCATACAGTACATCCATATTCCATACAATACATCCACATTCCATACAATACATCCATATTCCATACAGTATATCCATATTCCATACAATACATCCATATTCCATACATCCATATTCCATACAATACATCCATATTCCATACAATACATCCATATTCCATATAATACATCCATATTCCATACAATACATCCATTTTCCATACAGTACATCCATATTCCATACAATACATCCATATAATACATCCACATTCCATACACGTAATCCCCATTGTCTTTCAAGGAAAATCATTTTGGGCTAATTAATGACTGCATCCATGGAACAATTATGAGAGTGATCGATGCTAATCGATAAATTATGGTGGAATCGGGTAGATTTCGTTACATCATGCCACTGATCCAACATGGCACTTCCATTTGGAAGTCATTATCATACCGATATGTAAATAATTAATAATGTTAGCGCGATGAAATTATATTTTTAAAGAATGAAGACAATTAAATGTCAATATTTTCTAATTTAAGTTGGTTGCAAAATTCGCGACGCATCGACAGCTTCAGGTGAGTAGGTGCCCGTAATCGTAAGTACCCTGATATTCGAGTAAATAATAAATACTCGCATTTGCATACAAAAGCCTGAATGGGTGTGAAAATATTATTTTATCAGTCTTTTGAAATATCTAGGTAAGTGATAAAAATTTCTCAACACCTCATTCAATATTAGACCGTACGATTACGCCAAGGATCGATAATTGGGACACAATAAATACTCTGATTCTTTGAATGAAATACAAATAAACAATCTATTTACTAAGCAGGCCGATTGTCATGATCATAAAATTCCGGAAGTTTCCTTCCGCAAGAATGGAATTTTACTACATGTAAAGGTCGATACACAACAGCTGGCACGATTGCGTTAATTGCATTTTCACACATTTAGTTTAAACATATTTTATTTCCCAATATAATACATATTGAACAATGCATACACCACGCATAATCAGAATACAGAAACAGGATTAGAATGGAAGACAGAGTCTTATATAATTCTTCTCCTTCTTTCACACATTTCGTATGGCACATAGCGCCTAGTGCAGTGGAAATATGGGATAGTTCATCAGGCATTTTGGATGAATCATACCAGCTCGCAGTAGACACCAGGTGGCCGTTAATACCAGGTGTAATATATAGAATGATTTTCGTTGGGGGGGGGGAGAGAGTTCAAACTAGCCGTTAACACCAGGTCACCACTTCCAGGTGACCATTAGCACAATTTTGACTGTATATTAAATATCAGTTTTGTACTTTATCTAACAAACTACATATACATACTACACTACGCATTGCTTTTGTTAACTCTTTGAATGCTGGGTAAAATAATGGCTAAAATTAGTTCAAATAATTGTAGAAGACAAGAATTCATTGATGCTTTTTACTTATTTGTAACTGAAAACTCTGGAAATACGTCGTGGAATTTCATTACAATTGTGTTATCACGACACAATTCTAATGAAATTGAATGACATATTTGACTGTTATTTTTGCCGCAAAGAGTTCATTATGCTCGCATTCACTTCCATTACACCTTTCACAATCATACATTGATGATGAAACATTTTATACAATAAGACATACAATAAAAATTCAACAAGACTGCATTCATATTAACCCTTTCAACACCACAGGCCTCTAAATAGGCTTACAAAAAGTGTAGATCCAGATGAGCTGGCTCGTGACGAGCCGTCTCATCAGGATCTGCACTTTTTTCCAGTAATAATTATTACTATTTTTAGATAAAATTACCCATTTTGATAAATGAACTGGCCCAAAGGTAATTTCCTTATTAATTTATTGGTCTAAAAATATCATGCACCAGTACATGTCAGTTACTTGGGGTTGAATAGGTTAAAAAGCACTTTTCGAACCCTCCGTGGTGAAATCGATACCATATCCACCTTGTAAATGAGAGGTTGCGAGTTCGAACCCTCTCAGAACAGTGGTGGTGGTGTGCTTAGGCAGACACTAAAATCCGCATTGCTTCTTCTCTCTCCCTCATGGCGACAGGCTCCATCAGGAACAAGGTCTCGACAGTGATTAAGGTAATGTTTCGCAAACAAGCCAAATTTAGTTTGAATAAACTAATACTGAAAGCCAAATAAACCAAATGTTAATGGTTTAACACCACTATACATTGTATGTAATGGAAGTGAATTTAGTGGTACATGTATATATGCCTTAGCTGCACCATATGATTGTTACTCAGGCAGCCACCCCATTTGTGCACCAGATAGCACTTACATGCTGTGATCTTGACTACAACAGTAATGCACAATGTATATACATCAGTCAATGCTAAATATAAACTACACAAAGTCGTGATAGCGCAGTGGATGCGCGTTCGCCTCAGGTTTGACAGGTCTGGAGCCATTACGATTGTGCCCTTAGGCAAGACATTTAAATTCCACATTGCCTCTTCTCTCTCCCTCGTGGCAATAGATTCCATCAGGAATGAGGCCTCGAGAGTGCTTAATATAAGTTGGAAGAACTTGTTTCGCAACCGAGCTAAAATAAATTTGTATAAAACTTGTATAAACTACACATATTGGGGATGGTGGCACAATATAATATAGATCACAACAACATGAAATATCGATGTTAGTCGCCCCATTAAATTATGTTATATTTCGCGTTTTACGCCTGCATCAGCACCATTTTGGGCTATACCTCCGGCGGGCAGTTTACCTAACAACACCTTTCCTGGGCAGGCTCCAGCGGTTAACCAGTACTTGGGTGCACCAACCTCCGTAAGAAACTGCCAACTTTTTCATATAAATGAGACACGGTCTGAGTGGGGTTCGAACCCGTGACCATCAGTGATGATAGGATACAGTGGTATAAAAGTCAGCGACCGTAACCACTCGACCACGGAGGCGGACTCCTCCTGAAATATCGATGTTAGTCGCCCCATTAAAGGTATTAATATCGCATATTAACAGGATTCATATTGGAGCGTTGTTTGTGACAGGATTGTATAAGTACGACAATGTTTTCGACACAGGCTCATCCACGCCCCGTCCCGCCCCACGCCACCAGCATGCGTTTATAACCCTGATTTTGGTGTACACAGTAAATTCATGGATAGTTATGTTTTGGTATTAGAACTAAGAAAACACAAATACACACAATACATGTATACAATAACAATAACAATAGTTTATTGCGTAAAACATTTATAAGACGTTTAAAGCAAATACAATAGTTACACATTGTAGTGGATACACAAAAGTAATTACCAAGAGGTCTCTTTAATAAAATCTTGTGAAAAGATAACAGGTATACATGTATCTAGCACTTCCTTTAAACATTTTCTGAATCTTTTCATTCAATTACCGTAAAGAGTTCATAAAAATTCAGTGTTCGGTTAGAGGCCTGCAGTTTAGGCTGAATAGAGGCTGAAAACAACAAGATGTTGAACAAAAGTAGAGTGAGGCGTACAGTTTGGACGTTTGTTAGAATAATTACGGTATCTTAATTGAAGAGACAGATTTATGTTAAAATCTTGTTATATTTGAAATCATGTCATAAACAGCATGTTAGCTAACTTTGTTTGATTTTGGTGTTTAAAAGCTCTGTCAGCTTTAAGGCATATGGTGACTTTGCAGCCATTTTGGAGCACCAGAGATACCCATCCAGCCAGTATTTCATGCATGGTTGGATACCAGAGTAGGACCACTAACCTTCCGTAAGTCAGTTCAGTTAGTTGATTTTGAGGTACTTCCTGGACAGTACTGTTTACGGTATATGGATGAATGTCCGGCTAGAACCATAAAGCTTTTATAAGTGTGTTTAGTTGAAGTACCTGTTAAGGTCCCAGATAATACAGGAAGCATCCTGGCTGGCACTGACCAGTATACTGTAAGGTTTACACACAACTAGGGAGTTGATGGCCCCTTTGTGGCCATACAGACATCGCTTGTGGCCGAACACTTGCAACTCGCTTTCCTGGAAGTGGAATATATGGTTTACATACAACTTGGGAGTCCGTTTAGCGCAGTGGTTAGCGCACTCGTTTCTCACCAATGCAGCCCGGGTTCGATCCTCGGACTGGGAAGTATGTGAGATGGTATGGTGGTAGCCAGATCGGACAGGTGGGTTTTCTCCGGGTACTCCGGTTTCCTCCCACACAAATGACCACATATATGCTTTCATCTGCGCCAACGAGAGTGATTAATATTAGTTGTTAGAACTTGCTTCGCAATCGTTGTAAAATAAATAAAGTTTAAACTAACTTGGGAGTTGAGTATCCAAGGAATGTTTTTTTCTTTTTCTTTCGATATTGTCGTAATTTAAATAAGTAAATATTACAACATGAAACAGCAAAAAGTGCCACAGATTGTGGATATAGATATATCAATGGTCTATTTTAAATGAATAATTTAGATTTTAAATGCTGGACCTGTATTTTTACATCTTTTCATGAATACTTGGCATAGCATTCTGTTTGATGTGCCGAAATGCTTTCCATACTTTCTGAGAATATTCTGCAGACATAAATGAAGGGCCATAATTCAGCAGTTACGCGTGGTCATATTATGGATAATGCATACTGCGCATCTTATTGCTCGTTCATATATATTCCAAGTACCAATGAAATCTCTTCAGTACTTTTTGAGATATTCTCTGGATTAAATACGTTTCTATAATATACAAACAATTTCAAAGGGCCATAATCCAGTAAATATTTAAGTTATGAGTATCATTCTTGTGCACTGTGGTTCCTGTCAATACCGTTTACTTATATACCAAGTTACATTGTAATCTCTTCATTTTCCTTTTGAGATATTTTCCGGACAAAAATACTAAAAATAAAATATTAAAATATAGTAAAAGGGAGATTATTCAATTATTTCTTGAGGCGGGATTATTGTTATTTGCGCAGTGCAATTCCTCCTATTGTCCTCCATCTATAGTGCAAGTTTCATTGAAGTATGGTTAGTACTTCTTGAGATATTCTCAGGACAAAAGTTACACAGACATACTTGTAGATTCTTAGTAAATTGAAGAGCAATTACTCTGGTGTTACTGGGGAAGTCCCCACATGAGTGCACATGCTCAGACATACTATGGTGATAAATATATCTACTACGAGTATCATTAGTGACTACCCCATTTATCTCTCATTTGCGCTATTGTGTTTATTCATTATCGCCACCGGTTGCCCATATGAGCAACGCCTCCTGAAGAGATTAGTCATTTTATATTTTGGAGCATAGTGCAATGAAACAGACAGAGACCCATTCCAGAGTCTCCTCTGGTTCTTTTACGTGCACGGTTGAAAGTACCGACACTAGACCTCGGTTTAACGTCCCATCTAAATAACTGTTAATATTATTAGGGTCAGACGGGGGATCGAACCTGTGATCCCTGGATTTTCAGTCCAACGTGCCAACCACTGGACTACTGACCCATCTAGTCACACAAAACTATTTATGTAATAATATAAGATCTAACCCTAGACAATAGATCTACTGTTCACGTAGGTATCCCTCTGTATGTCTGGACGGACAGATCAATATCCCTGGCCTATATTGCGAAGGAGATAAAAAACATCTGTATGTCTGGACGGACAGATCAATATCCCTGGCCTATATTGCGAAGGAGATAAAAAACATCTGTATGTCTGGACGGACAGATCAATATCCCTGGCCTATATTGCGAAGGAGATAAAAAACATCTGTATGTCTGGACGGACAGATCAATATCCCTGGCCTATATTGCGAAGGAGATAAAAAACATCTGTATGTCTGGACGGACAGATCAATATCCCTGGCCTATATTGCGAAGGAGATAAAAAACATCTGTATGTCTGGACGGACAGATCAATATCCCTGGCCTATATTGCGAAGGAGATAAAAAACATCTGTATGTCTGGACGGACAGATCAATATCCCTGGCCTATATTGCGAAGGAGATAAAAAACATCTGTATGTCTGGACGGACAGATCAATATCCCTGGCCTATATTGCGAAGGAGATAAAAAACATCTGTATGTCTGGACGGACAGATCAATATCCCTGGCCTATATTGCGAAGGAGATAAAAAACATCTGTATGTCTGGACGGACAGATCAATATCCCTGGCCTATATTGCGAAGGAGATAAAAAACATCTGTATGTCTGGACGGACGGATCAATATCCCTGGCCTATATTGCAGAGGAGATTAAAAAACATCTGTATGTCTGGACGGACGGATCAATATCCCTGGCCTATATTGCAGAGGAGATTAAAAAACATCTGTATGTCTGGACGGACAGATCAATATCCCTGGCCTATATTGCAGAGGAGATTAAAAAACATCTGTATGTCTGGACGGACAGATCAATATCCCTGGCCTATATTGCGAAGGAGATAAAAAACATCTGTATGTCTGGACGGACGGATCAATATCCCTGGCCTATATTGCGAAGGAGATAAAAAACATCTGTATGTCTGGACGGACGGATCAATATCCCTGGCCTATATTGCAGAGGAGATTAAAAAACATCTGTATGTCTGGACGGACAGATCAATATCCCTGGCCTATATTGCGAAGGAGATAAAAAACATCTGTATGTCTGGACGGACGGATCAATATCCCTGGCCTATATTGCAGAGGAGATTAAAAAACATCTGTATGTCTGGACGGACAGATCAATATCCCTGGCCTATATTGCGAAGGAGATAAAAAACATCTGTATGTCTGGACGGACAGATCAATATCCCTGGCCGATATTGCGAAGGAGATAAAAAACATCTGTATGTCTGGACGGACAGATCAATATCCCTGGCCTATATTGCGAAGGAGATAAAAAAAACATCTGTATGTCTGGACGGACAGATCAATATCCCTGGCCTATATTGCGAAGGAGATAAAAAAACATCTGTATGTCTGGACGGACAGATCAATATCCCTGGCCTATATTGCGAAGGTGATAAAAAACATCTGTATGTCTGGACGGACAGATCAATATCCCTGGCCTATATTGCAGAGGAGATTAAAAAACATCTGTATGTCTGGACGGACGGATCAATATCCCTGGCCTATATTGCAGAGGAGATTAAAAAACATCTGTATGTCTGGACGGACGGATCAATATCCCTGGCCGATATTGCGAAGGAGATAAAAAACATCTGTATGTCTGGACGGACGGATCAATATCCCTGGCCTATATTGCAGAGGAGATTAAAAAACATCTGTATGTCTGGACGGACGGATCAATATCCCTGGCCTATATTGCAGAGGAGATTAAAAAACATCTGTATGTCTGGACGGACAGATCAATATCCCTGGCCTATATTGCAGAGGAGATTAAAAAACATCTGTATGTCTGGACGGACAGATCAATATCCCTGGCCTATATTGCGAAGGAGATAAAAAAACATCTGTATGTCTGGACGGACAGATCAATATCCCTGGCCTATATTGCGAAGGAGATAAAAAACATCTGTATGTCTGGACGGACGGATCAATATCCCTGGCCTATATTGCGAAGGAGATAAAAAACATCTGTATGTCTGGATGGACGGATCAATATCCCTGGCCTATATTGCAGAGGAGATTAAAAAACATCTGTATGTCTGGACGGACAGATCAATATCCCTGGCCTATATTGCGAAGGAGATAAAAAACATCTGTATGTCTGGACGGACGGATCAATATCCCTGGCCTATATTGCAGAGGAGATTAAAAAACATCTGTATGTCTGGACGGACAGATCAATATCCCTGGCCTATATTGCGAAGGAGATAAAAAACATCTGTATGTCTGGATGGACGGATCAATATCCCTGGCCTATATTGCGAAGGAGATAAAAAACATCTGTATGTCTGGACGGACGGATCAATATCCCTGGCCTATATTGCAGAGGAGATTAAAAAACATCTGTATGTCTGGACGGACGGATCAATATCCCTGGCCTATATTGCGAAGGAGATTAAAAAACATCTGTATGTCTGGACGGACAGATCAATATCCCTGGCCTATATTGCGAAGGAGATAAAAAAACATCTGTATGTCTGGATGGACGGATCAATATCCCTGGCCTATATTGCGAAGGAGATAAAAAACATCTGTATGTCTGGACGGACGGATCAATATCCCTGGCCTATATTGCGAAGGAGATAAAAAACATCTGTATGTCTGGACGGACGGATCAATATCCCTGGCCTATATTGCGAGGAGATAAAAAAACATCAAGAGAAGGCAATAATATTACTGCATATCAGACCGAGACCATCCCTTAACCTAATTTCTAGAGCATACCAAATCCACGATGAAGACCAAGACCATCCCTTAATCTAATTTCTAGAGCATACCAAATCCACGATGAAGATCAAGACCATCCCTTAATCTAATTTCTAGAGCATACCAAATCCACGATGAAGATCAAGACCATCCCTTAATCTAATTTCTAGAGCATACCAAATCCACGATGAAGACCAAGACCATCCCTTAATCTAATTTCTAGAGCATACCAAATCCACGATGAAGACCAAGACCATCCCTTAATCTAATTTCTAGAGCATACCAAATCCACGATGAAGACCAAGACCATCCCTTAATCTAATTTCTAGAGCATACCAAATCCACGATGAAGAACAAGACCATCCCTTAATCTAATTTCTAGAGCATACCAAATCCACGATGAAGAACGAGACCATCCCTTAATCTAATTTCTAGAGCATACCAAATCCACGATGAAGAACAAGACCATCCCTTAATCTAATTTCTAGAGCATACCAAATCCATGATGAAGACCAAGACCATCCCTTAATCTAATTTCTAGAGCATACCAAATCCATGATGAAGACCAAGACCATTCCTTAATCTAATTTCTAGAGCATACCAAATCCACGATGAAGACTGTATGTATGTTAAAATGACAGATCTTCAAAGTGGAAGTTGTGATAGCGCAGTTCAGGTGCGAAAAGGCCGGGAGGGGAGTTTGCACCCAGCTGGAACCGCTATGATTGTGCCTCTTCTCTCTCCATCGTGGCGATGGATTCCATCAGGAATGAGGTCTCGACAGCGATTAATATATGTTGTAAGAATTTGTTTCCAAATCGAGCTAAAAATAAATTTGTGTAAACTAAAAGTATAACCATATTCTTTGTTTCAAGATTAGCATGGTCAGTAAGATATGATACCTTGGCCGGATTATGCTTTGTGTTGTATATGGTGATTACACCAGATGTCCCTCCAAAGAACAGGTGTCTACAATCTGGTACCGACACACAGCATGTGATCTGAAATAATAATATATGCAATATTTGGAGTGGTTAACATGACTTTTCATGCCAATTTTCAACATGATCAATAAAATATCAAAATACAAAATTCTGATCCATAATGGCTGGTAAGTAGGTGTAACTGCAACGCTATTCATTGTAATATCAATTTTATTATCAGAGTATAAAGACATACACACGGGACTTGAGCCAGATTAAATATCTCCCTGACCTACCTCACCTTGTCCTATATCTCGGAGAATAAAGACATACACACGGGACTTGAGCAAGATTAAATATCTCCCTGACCTACCTCACCTTGTCCTATATCTCGGAGAATAAAGACATACACACGGGACTTGAGCAAGATTAAATATCTCTCTGACCTACCTCACCTTGTCCTATATCTCGGAGAATAAAGACATACACACGGGACTTGAGCAAGATTAAATATCTCTCTGACCTACCTCACCTTGTCCTATATCTCGGAGAATAAAGACATACACACGGGACTTGAGCCAGATTAAATATCTCTCTGACCTACCTCACCTTGTCCTATATCTCGGAGAATAAAGACATACACACAGGACTTGAGCCAGATTAAATATCTCTCTGACCTACCTCACCTTGTCCTATATCTCGGAGAATAAAGACATACACACAGGACTTGAGCCAGATTAAATATCTCCCTGACCTACCTCACCTTGTCCTATATCTCGGAGAATAAAGACATACACACGGGACTTGAGCCAGATTAAATATCTCCCTGACCTACCTCACCTTGTCCTATATCTCGAAGAATAAAGACATACACACGGGACTTGAGCCAGATTAAATATCTCCCTGACCTACCTCACCTTGTCCTATATCTCGGAGAATAAAGACATACACACGGGACTTGAGCCAGATTAAATATCTCCCTGACCTACCTCACCTTGTCCTATATCTCGGAGAATAAAGACATACACACGGGACTTGAGCCAGATTAAATATCTCCCTGACCTACCTCACCTTGTCCTATATCTCGGAGTATAAAGACATACACACGGGACTTGAGCCAGATTAAATATCTCCCTGACCTACCTCACCTTGTCCTATAACTCGGAGAATAAAGACATACACACGGGACTTAAGCCAGATTAAATATCTCCCTGACCTACTTCACCTTGTCCTATATCTCGGAGTATAAAGACATACACACGGGACTTGAGCCGGATTAAATATCTCTCTGACCTACCTCACCTTGTCCTATATCTCGGAGAATAAAGACATACACACGGGACTTGAGCCGGATTAAATATCTCTCTGACCTACCTCACCTTGTCCTATATCTCGGAGAATAAAGACATACACACGGGACTTGAGCCAGATTAAATATCTCCCTGACCTACCTCACCTTGTCCTATATCTCGGAGTATAAAGACATACACACGGGACTTGAGCCAGATTAAATATCTCTCTGACCTACCTCACCTTGTCCTATATCTCGGAGAATAAAGACATACACACGGGACTTGAGCCAGATTAAATATCTCCCTGACCTACCTCACCTTGTCCTATATCTCGGAGAATAAAGACATACACACGGGACTTGAGCAAGATTAAATATCTCCCTGACCTACTTCACCTTGTCCTATATCTCGGAGAATAAAGACATACACACGGGACTTGAGCCAGATTAAATATCTCCCTGACCTACCTCACCTTGTCCTATATCTCGGAGTATAAAGACATACACACGGGACTTGAGCCAGATTAAATATCTCTCTGACCTACCTCACCTTGTCCTATATCTCGGAGAATAAAGACATACACACGGGACTTGAGCCAGATTAAATATCTCCCTGACCTACCTCACCTTGTCCTATATCTCGGAGAATAAAGACATACACACGGGACTTGAGCAAGATTAAATATCTCCCTGACCTACTTCACCTTGTCCTATATCTCGGAGTATAAAGACATACACACGGGACTTGAGCCAGATTAAATATCTCCCTGACCTACCTCACCTTGTCCTATATCTCGGAGTATAAAGACATACACACGGGACTTGAGCCAGATTAAATATCTCTCTGACCTACCTCACCTTGTCCTATATCTCGGAGAATAAAGACATACACACGGGACTTGAGCCAGATTAAATATCTCCCTGACCTACCTCACCTTGTCCTATATCTCGGAGAATAAAGACATACACACGGGACTTGAGCAAGATTAAATATCTCCCTGACCTACTTCACCTTGTCCTATATCTCGGAGAATAAAGACATACACACGGGACTTGAGCCAGATTAAATATCTCCCTGACCTACCTCACCTTGTCCTATATCTCGGAGTATAAAGACATACACACGGGACTTGAGCCAGATTAAATATCTCTCTGACCTACCTCACCTTGTCCTATATCTCGGAGAATAAAGACATACACACGGACTTGAGCCAGATTAAATATCTCCTGACCTACCTCACCTTGTCTATATCTCGGAGAATAAAGACATACACACGGGACTTGAGCAAGATTAAATATCTCCCTGACCTACTTCACCTTGTCCTATATCTCGGAGTATAAAGACATACACACGGGACTTGAGCCAGATTAAATATCTCCCTGACCTACCTCACCTTGTCCTATATCTCGGAGAATAAAGACATACACACTGGACTTAAGCCAGATTAAATATCTCCCTGACCTACCTCACCTCATATCTCGGAGAATAAAGACATACACACGGGACTTGAGCCGGATTAAATATCTCCCTGACCTACCTCACCTCATATCTCGGAGAATAAAGACATACACACGGGACTTGAGCAAGATTAAATATCTCCCTGACCTACCTCACCTTGTCCTATATCTCGGAGAATAAAGACATACACACGGGACTTGAGCCAGATTAAATATCTCCCTGACCTACCTCACCTCATATCTCAGAGAATAAAGACATACACATGGGACTTGAGCCGGATTAAATATCTCCCTGACCTACCTCACCTCATATCTCGGAGAATAAAGACATACACACAGGACTTGAGCCAGATTAAATATCTCCCTGACCTACCTCACCTAATATCTCGGAGAATAAAGACATACACACAGGACTTGAGCCAAATTAAATATCTCCCTGACCTACCTCACCTCATATCTCGGAGAATAAAGACATACACACAGGACTTGAGCCAGATTAAATATCTCCCTGACCTCCCTCACCTCATATCTCAGAGAATAAAGACATACACACAGGACTTGAGCCGGATTAATTATCTCCCTGACCTACCTCACCTTGTCCTATATCTCGGAGAATAAAGACATACACACTGGACTTAAGCCAGATTAAATATCTCCCTGACCTACCTCACCTCATATCTCGGAGAATAAAGACATACACACGGGACTTGAGCCGGATTAAATATCTCCCTGACCTACCTCACCTCATATCTCGGAGAATAAAGACATACACACGGGACTTGAGCAAGATTAAATATCTCCCTGACCTACCTCACCTTGTCCTATATCTCGGAGAATAAAGACATACACACGGGACTTGAGCCAGATTAAATATCTCCCTGACCTACCTCACCTCATATCTCGGAGAATAAAGACATACACATGGGACTTGAGCCAGATTAAATATCTCCCTGACCTACCTCACCTCATATCTCGGAGAATAAAGACATACACACAGGACTTGAGCCAGATTAAATATCTCCCTGACCTACCTCACCTCATATCTCGGAGAATAAAGACATACACACAGGACTTGAGCCAAATTAAATATCTCCCTGACCTACCTCACCTCATATCTCGGAGAATAAAGACATACACACAGGACTTGAGCCAGATTAAATATCTCCCTGACCTCCCTCACCTCATATCTCAGAGAATAAAGACATACACACAGGACTTGAGCCGGATTAAATATCTCCCTGACCTACCTCACCTTGTCCTATATCTCGGAGAATAAAGACATACACACTGGACTTAAGCCAGATTAAATATCTCCCTGACCTACCTCACCTCATATCTCGGAGAATAAAGACATACACACGGGACTTGAGCCGGATTAAATATCTCCCTGACCTACCTCACCTCATATCTCGGAGAATAAAGACATACACACGGGACTTGAGCAAGATTAAATATCTCCCTGACCTACCTCACCTTGTCCTATATCTCGGAGAATAAAGACATACACACGGGACTTGAGCCAGATTAAATATCTCCCTGACCTACCTCACCTCATATCTCGGAGAATAAAGACATACACATGGGACTTGAGAGCCGGATTAAATATCTCCCTGACCTACCTCACCTCATATCTCGGAGAATAAAGACATACACACAGGACTTGAGCCAGATTAAATATCTCCCTGACCTACCTCACCTCATATCTCGGAGAATAAAGACATACACACAGGACTTGAGCCAAATTAAATATCTCCCTGACCTACCTCACCTCATATCTCGGAGAATAAAGACATACACACAGGACTTGAGCCAGATTAAATATCTCCCTGACCTCCCTCACCTCATATCTCAGAGAATAAAGACATACACACAGGACTTGAGCCGGATTAAATATCTCCCTGACCTACCTCACCTTGTCCTATATCTCGGAGAATAAAGACATACACACGGGACTTGAGCAAGATTAAATATCTCCCTGACCTACCTCACCTTGTCCTATATCTCGGAGAATAAAGACATACACATGGGACTTGAGACAGATTAAATATCTCCCTGACCTACCTCACCCCATCCTATATCTCGGAGAATAAAGACATACACACTGGACTTGAGAAAGATTAAATATCTCCCTGACCTACCTCACCTCATATCTCGGAGAATAAAGACATACACACAGGACTTGAGCCAGATTAAATATCTCCCTGACCTACCTCACCTCATATCTCGGAGAATAAAGACATACACACGGGACTTGAGCCAGATTAAATATCTCCCTGACCTACCTCACCTTGTCCTATATCTCGGAGAATAAAGACATACACACTGGACTTAAGCCAGATTAAATATCTCCCTGACCTACCTCACCTCATATCTCGGAGAATAAAGACATACACACGGGACTTGAGCCGGATTAAATATCTCCCTGACCTACCTCACCTCATATCTCGGAGAATAAAGACATACACACGGGACTTGAGCAAGATTAAATATCTCCCTGACCTACCTCACCTTGTCCTATATCTCGGAGAATAAAGACATACACACGGGACTTGAGCCAGATTAAATATCTCCCTGACCTACCTCACCTCATATCTCGGAGAATAAAGACATACACATGGGACTTGAGCCGGATTAAATATCTCCCTGACCTACCTCACCTCATATCTCGGAGAATAAAGACATACACACAGGACTTGAGCCAGATTAAATATCTCCCTGACCTACCTCACCTCATATCTCGGAGAATAAAGACATACACACAGGACTTGAGCCAAATTAAATATCTCCCTGACCTACCTCACCTCATATCTCGGAGAATAAAGACATACACACAGGACTTGAGCCAGATTAAATATCTCCCTGACCTCCCTCACCTCATATCTCAGAGAATAAAGACATACACACAGGACTTGAGCCGGATTAAATATCTCCCTGACCTACCTCACCTTGTCCTATATCTCGGAGAATAAAGACATACACACGGGACTTGAGCAAGATTAAATATCTCCCTGACCTACCTCACCTTGTCCTATATCTCGGAGAATAAAGACATACACATGGGACTTGAGACAGATTAAATATCTCCCTGACCTACCTCACCCCATCCTATATCTCGGAGAATAAAGACATACACACTGGACTTGAGAAAGATTAAATATCTCCCTGACCTACCTCACCTCATATCTCGGAGAAAAAAGACATACACATGGGACTTGAGCAAGATTAAATATCTCCCTGACCTACCTCACCTCGCCCTATATCTCGGAGAATAAAGTCATACCACACACATGGAACTTAAGATAGACGGAAATTTTGCAGAATTATCTGCCCAAGCTCCCTCACTTCCCTGAAGTTATATTCCCAGTGGGGGAAGTTTTTCATACACAATATAAAGAGTGGATTTGGTTGGGTTGCCAAACTTGCATTAGAAACCTCTCTCCGTTCTGAAATGCTATCTTCAGCCAAAAGGATAGGTCAGTTCTCAGTCGTGATAGCGCATTCGCTTCAGGTGCGAAAGGCCCAAAATTTGCGTCCAGCTGTAGCCATTATGATTGTGCCCTTAGGCAAGGCATTTAAATTCCACGTTGCCTCTTCTCTCTCCCTCGTGGGAGATGGATTCCATCAGGAATGAGGTCTCGAGAGTGATTAATATAAGTTGAAAGAACATATTTCGCAATCGAGCTAAAATAAATGTGCATAAACTAACCTTTCTGGTGCTATGCAATATGGCAGGTGCACATGATTAATTTAATGTCAAATTTCAGATTCTTACCTCATCAGACTGGTTGTACTTTATGAAGTTGAGAGCAGGTTTGTTTGTACCATTAATGATGCGAACCAGTCCATCCTGCTGATCCCAGGTCAAAATGGCCGCCCACACAACCCCGGAAGATGCATCTGTTAATGCCGTGGCATAAAAGGAATAAGGTTGCAATGGCTTATGATGTTTTGCTATTCAGCCAAGTGTTTTAATACCATTATCCAAATAGCAAACAGCATAGAGCCTGATCAGACGGCGACTGATCTGGCTCTATGCTGTTTGCAATGTGATTTTATCTGCTGCTATGGGTTACACGCTGATATGTTGTTGATCATTGCCGTATATTCCGTGATTCTGTGATACGGATTGTTTGTTGATGAGGTTTAAAGTCTACTTTATAAAGCAATCAACATGTATTAAACAAGCTTCAAGATTCCCAAACTAGTATCGTACAATACATTTAACCTCTTTAGCCACCTGTGCTAAGCAGCCACTTTCTGTGATTTCCCTCGACTAACACAGGTTTCACAGTAATAATGTACTTTTATATTATGTAGCATGCGAATAGATAGACTGTATATATGGACGGTTGAAAATCCTCTTAGACACACAGACGGATCTGTAGTCCAGTGGTAACACGCTGGACTGGTAATCCAGGGATCGATCACACGTCTGACCCTAATAAAATTAACAGTCTTTCAGATGGAACTTTAAACCGAGGTCTTGTGTCGGTGCTTTACATCGTGCACATAAAGGAACAAGAGGAGACTCTGGAATGGGTCTGTATCATTGCACTATCCTCCAAAAATCTAAAATGACTAATATGTTCAGGAGGCGTCGCTCATATGGGCAACTGGTAGCGACTATAAATAAACGTAAAACACACACTCTCTTAGACACCTTGGTGATTGACGAATGGTTGCCACATACAAGTCAGCATTGATAAATACAAGTATCCTCTTTATTAAGTGTGCTCATCATGGGCACTCCCATTTCCTTTACTCTCAATAAAGGAAGGACCGGGACTCACACTTGCACCCACCTTTCTGTTTCTCCTGGCTATGCTGAACCAATAGACAGGAAGGACCAGGACTCACACTTGCACCCACCTTTCAGTTTCTCCTGGTTATGCTGAACCAATAAACAGGAAGGACCAGGACTCACACTTGCACCCACCTTTCAGTTTCTCCTGGCTATGCTGAACCAATAGACAGGACTCACACTTGCACCCACATTTCTGCTTCTCCTGGTTATGCTGAACCAATAGACAGGACTCACACTTGCACCCACATTTCTGCTTCTCCTGGTTATGCTGAACCAATAAACAGGAAGGACCGGGACTCACACTTGCACCCACCTTTCAGCTTCTCCTGGTTATGCTGAACCAATAGACAGGAAGGACCGGGACTCAAACCTGCACCCACCTTTCAGCTTCTCCTGGTTATGCTGAACCAATAGACAGGTAGGACCGGGACTCAAACTTGCACCCACCTTTCAGCTTCTCCTGGTTATGCTGAACCAATAGACAGGAAGGACCGGGACTCAAACCTGCACCCACCTTTCAGCTTCTCCTGGTTATGCTGAACCAATAGACAACTCCTAGCACTGATTCCAAACACTTCGGACCCCATGCTCGCTGCGGGTAAGGCAACCAGGGAGGCTACTTGGGATCTGTAAACATCATCCCACAAAACCACTGGCTCCGGCTTATCTGGAGAACCGAGGTATGTACCCCATTTCAGACCATAAACAATCTGTAATCAAGAAAGCACAGGTAAAGCCATGTTGGATCAAGTCGAGTCATCAATCGCCCTGTTTTCGTACATCGCCTGTTTCCTGTTCTGTGTTTATTCATGAGAATGTGTTTACTTCCAGAATGCAAATGAGGTCACCGCTCTCAGTAGCAGGTGTTTACGGGGTACATGATGAAACATTTCAAATGAGGTCACCATTCTCAGTAGCAGGTGTTTACGGGGTACATGATGAAACATTTCAAATGACGTCGCCATTCTCAGTAGCAGGTGTTTACGGGGTACATGATGAAACATTTCAAATGACGTCGCCATTCTCAGTAGCAGGTGATTACGGGGTACATGATAAAACATTTCAAAGAGAAAATTGGCGCAACAAGTAGTAATTATTCACAGTTTATTTTGAAAATATGTAAATGTTGATGCTTTCCTTAATACCATTTATGTGTACCCCTAAAGTGCCCTTAAACAAAGGTAAATATTAGGGATGGCAACGAATGTTCGAATATTTGTTCGAACGTCTGTGAATGTCCGAATGTTAAAATTGCATTCGAATATTAAAAAAATAAAATTCTAATTTTTTTGTAATAAATTGCAGTTAAATCATATAACTGTTTGTAAAAATTTCAATCAATTAAGATTCAAACACAAAAGATGACCCAATGGGGACCCGAAGGTGCGAAAAGTTATCGCGAGTTGGGTCCAAATAACAAAGGCAGGTGATGACAAGTTGCTCATACTTACGGTCCCTTGTCGGAACGTTTGATGTCAACACATGTGCATGTAATTAAAGTTTATTAAAGCTATTACTGTAGGCAAGCTTCAAAAGACGTTACACGACATCAATTGCAGTTTGTAAAAACGCAGGTATCTGCTCAATATTGAGTGCAATAATTGAGCAAATAAAACTTCTATTTAACTTTCGATTTGTAATTTATTGGTCTCTAATGATTCAGGGGAGTTGTTGAAAATCAACACAAGCCGTATTTATTTGTTTATGACTCATGCTGTTTGCGTCCACAATGGTTGGCAATGCTGAAAGCTGTCACACACATGAATTCTACCATGCCACCATGAAACGGTGTTACCTCGCAGCGACGAAAGTAAAGTGGAAATCGAAAGTTCAAGAAATTAGCGAATATTCGTTTGGAAGATCATCCGAATATTCGAATACCAAAATCACCATTCGTTGCCACCCCTAGTAAATATGTGTTTGGTTTTGGAAAATGAGAAATTGCATCGTCTGCTGAGGAAGGCCATGTGACAGTCATGTGATAATGCCATAAAACACATACTAGCTGTTTAACAACTTTTCTTCAAAAATAGTATTGTCTATTGCTAATTACCATTATGCTAATTCAGTTTCATCTTTATATTAAACTCCAACCTGGCGTCTCTATTCACCAAGTGCACTGACAAAATGCATATAATGCTGTCAGAGCCAGTAAAAACAGCAGCCCGACAGTATGGGGTGCCACCTTCCACATTATGTAACATTTGTCTCATTAACATGTCACGACTTACCTCATATTGACGAGTAATCATAATTTATTGATGCTCAATTCCTCCGTTGCAAGTAACAATTATTACTATGCCCATCTCTAATTCCAAAGGGGGATTCAAAACTAAAGATGTTTTCACTAAACTATCAACGTTGAGAACTCGCATTTCCTTCTTTATTCAAAATAAATATATTAAATTTCCCCTCTCGAATGAGAGATGTCCATTTTGGGCTTGTGAAACGGTTCACATGTATGAGGAGGGTAGGTTTAACCCATTCAACACCAAGTAACTGACATGGACTGGTCCATGATATTTTTAGACCAATAAATTAATAACAAAATTACATTTGGATCAGTTCATTTATCAAAATGGGTAATTCTTTTTCTAAAAATAGTTATATTACTTGAAAAAAGTGCAGATCCTGATGAGACGGCTCGTCACGAGCCGGCTCATCTGGATCTACACATTTTTGTAAGCCAATTTAGAGGTCTGTGGTGTTGAAAGGGTTAATTCCAATCGACAGCATTTTATTGGACGCTATTCGACCTCCTTCATCAATAACTAATTGCAGTTATTCCATTACAATATGTATATCGTGGCGGTATCGGTTGTGGCGCGTTATCAGAAATGGCGTATCTACTTTGAATACTTAAATTTCGTGTTTGATATGCGCAGTGACGTATGCTGCAGGCTATTTTTGGAAAGTTGCGTGGTTCCTGCTGAATGGAAACAAACAATGTTAATGTTGAAACTAAAAGCGTTCAAAAAGTCGAAAGGTACATACATATAAATTTACATATTTTCTTAATACACTTAGGCCCTATTCCAATATGGTTCCCCAATATTGTAATAAACAGTTTAAAATCTAACAAATCTAAATGGGAAAACTTCCGGCACCCTTGTCTACAAAAGATCACGTGACTATTATGCCCCAGGCACATGTTAATGTGTAGAAACATTGTATCCGTATGGAGTAATGTTGTTACTCGCGAAAATGAAAATATATGCCAAAAACTTATTAGCTATGATTCACTCGTGCACTCTGGTATGGTCAATAAAGTTATCACATTTCATTTGTATTTCAGAGTAAAGGAATAAAGCTACATACAGAGTGGACATTGGAGTTGGTTGTAATTTGACAATATTGTGTGTAAATAGACTAGTGGGTAGTGATTTGACAATATTGTGTGTAAATAGACTAGTGAGTAGTGATTTGACAATATTGTGTGTAAATAGACTAGTGAGTAGTGATTTGACAATATTGTGTGTAAATAGACTAGTGGGTAGTGATTTGACAATATTGTGTGTAAATAGATTGTGATAAATGTAATATTGTAATGGTGCCCGAGTATGACAATTCTGTCTGTTCCAAGAAAGAATGCAGGACAAATATCTGAGTTAACATGAAATAAAATTGATATTTGTTGGAAACGATTGATAAATCCTTTCAGTTTCTCCCATTTTTGTCATATCCTACTGGTGCACCATTTTATATACCACGTGCGTAAAATAACAAGGTAAGTATACCATTGTTTCTGACTGAAAATACAAGAGCATGCAAAGTTTTAAACATCCAAATTTGTATGTGAACTTGGGCAACATTAAGTGTTCTGTTGTGTGCTACTGGTTTTTCAAGTATATGATATACAAGTGCGCCATTTCTGATATCACGGGGATACATACCTTGTTTCCAGATATATATGTCGTCTGCCTGTGGGAAATAACAGATGAAAATACATCTACTTCCTGCCTCGGGTGTGGTTTCACGAACAATTGTCTCGGTGTCTGTCCGTATGTTCGTACCATGGTCTGGATGGCCCTACGATCCAGGGCATTCTTCACACTGCTTACATCTAACCCAAAGTATGTCTGTAACATTAAAGAACAGATCTAACCCAAAGTATGTCTGTAACATTAAAGAACAGATCTAACCCAAAGTATGTCTGTAACATTAAAGAACACATCTAACCCAAAGTATGTCTGTAACATTAAAGAACACATCTAACCCAAAGTATGTCTGTAACATTAAAGAACACATCTAACCCAAAGTATGTCTGTAACATTAAAGAACACATCTAACCCAACGTATGTCTGTAACATTAAAGAACACATCTAACCCAAAGTATGTGATATGATTGGTTGAGCTTGAGATTTGCTCTTGGCTCAACCAATCAGAAACCTGAGACTTAGCTTGAGATTTGATAAAAATTCTAAAATTTCCAACAACGGATCAGAAGCTTTCAAACCTGTTCACAGAGATGCAGCAGAAGACAATGTTCAGAGATTACCTCTTAAGATCATACATGGGTACAGCAGGGAATGCTGGTAAAGTGGTTATTTCTAATAAAATTGCAAAATATGGTAAAAACTAAAAATGATTTGTTAGATTTGGAGGTTTAAAGGTGCACCAACAGCTGAGGTCATATGGTGACTCTCAGGGTATTATTGGTGGAGGAAGTCCCCAGGCGCCCGTCTGATCAGTATTTCAGGCACGGACGGCATCCTTGTAGAACCACAAACCTTCTGCAAGCCAGCTCACATGACACCCCAGTGGGATTCAAACTTACATATAAGGGGCAAATGATTGAATTCAACGACTGTAATCACTCGACTGCAGAGGCCCCTCCATCAAAATGTACAGTAGGTAAAATGAGTAAAAAGCAAACAAGAACAATAATATCTTACAGCTGGGTGGAACACATTGATGGCTTTGACGGCTGCATCGCCTCGCTGTTTATACCCAAATACCAGATCCACCCATCCACAGATGTTGTCTGTGACGTAGGCTGACTCAAGGGCCTGCCTGTGGATCAACGTGTACATTCGGGGTTTGCCTCCGCACCACGGTGGTAGAACCACATCGTTCACTGCGTCACCAGTATGTCTCGTACCAAACGCAAAGCCTGAAAATTAATAACCCATGTATAGAGAATATATGTACCACTTGAAGTATCGACAATGTATGATAAACATATGTACCACTTGATGTATCGACAATGTATGATAAACATATGTACCACTTGATGTATCGACAATGTATGATAAACATATGTACCACTTGATGTATCGACAATGTATGATAAACATATGTACCACTTGATGTATCAATGTACTTCTTCACCAAGAATACCAAGTGTTGATTGGATTGACATGCACTTCTCCACCAAGAATACTAAGTCTTGATTGGATTGACCGTGTACTTCTCCACCAAGAATACTAAATCTTGATTGGATTGACCATGTATTTCTCCATGAAGAATACTAAATCTTGATTGGATTGACCGTATACTTCTCCACCAAGAATACTAAATCTTGATTGGATTGACCGTGTACTTCTCCACCAAGAATACTAAATCTTGATTGGATTGACCGTGTACTTCTCCACCAAGAATACTAAGTCTTGATTGGATTGACCGTGTACTTCTCCACCAAGAATACTAAATCTTGATTGGATTGACCGTGTACTTCTCCACCAAGAATACTAAATCTTGATTGGATTGACCGTGTACTTCTCCACCAAGAATACTAAGTCTTGATTGGATTGACCGTGTACTTCTCCACCAAGAATACTAAGTCTTGATTGGATTGACCGTGTACTTCTCCACCAAGAATACTAAGTCTTGATTGGATTGACCATGCACTATTCCACCAAGAATACTAATTCTTGATTGGATTGGCCGTGTACTTCTCCACCAAGAATACTAAATCTTGATTGGATTGACCATGCACTATTCCACCAAGAATACTAAGTCTTGATTGGATTGACCATGCACTATTCCACCAAGAATACTAAGTCTTGATTGGATTGGCCGTGTACTTCTCCACCAAGAATACTAAATCTTGATTGGATTGACCATGCACTATTCCACCAAGAATACTAAGTGTTGATTGGATTGACCATGCACTATTCCACCAAGAATACTAAGTCTTGATTGGATTGACCATGCACTATTCCACCAAGAATACTAAGTCTTGATTGGATTGACCATGCACTATTCCACCAAGAATACTAAGTGTTGATTGGATTGACCATGCACTATTCCACCAAGAATACTAAGTCTTGATTGGATTGACCATGCACTATTCCACCAAGAATACTAATTCTTGATTGGATTGGCCGTGTACTTCTCCACCAAGAATACTAAGTGTTGATTGGATTGACCATGTACTTCTCCACCAAGAATACTAAGTCTTGATTGGATTGACCGTGTACTTCTCCACCAAGAATACTAAGTCTTGATTGGATTGACCGTGTACTTCTCCACCAAGAATACTAAATCTTGATTGGATTGGCAATGTACTTCTCCACCAAGAATACTAAATCTTGATTGGATTGACCATGTACTTCTCCACCAAGAATACCAAGTCTTGATTGGATTGACCATGCACTTCCCCACAAAGAATACTACATCTTGATTGGATTGACCATGTACTTCCCCACAAAGAATACTACATCTTGATTGGATTGACATGTATTTCTCCACCAAGAATACAAAATCTTGATTGGATTGACATGTATTTCTCCACCAAGAATACTAAATCTTGATTGGATTGACATGCACTTCTCCACCAAGAATACTAAATCTTGATTGGATTGACCATGTACTTCTCCACCAAGAATACTAAGTCTTGATTGGATTGACAGTGCACTTCTCCACCAAGAATACTAAATCTTGATTGGATTGACATGTATTTCTCCACCAAGAATACTAAATCTTGATTGGATTGACCATGTACTTCTCCACCAAGAATACTAAGTCTTGATTGGATTGACCATGTACTTCTCCACCAAGACTACTACATCTTGATTGGATTGACCATGTACTTCTCCACCAAGAATACCAAGTCTTGATTGGATTGACCATGTACTTCTCCACCAAGACTACTACATCTTGATTGGATTGACCGTGTACTTCCCCACAAAGCATACTAAATCTTGATTGGATTGACCGTGCACTTCTCCACCAAGCACATACTTTCTTAGAAATGACCCAAGAGGGCAATATCATATGGACATAAAACATACCTTCCTGGTTGACTAGAAATTCATGAGACACAAAGAATTCTGGGATGAGTTCTTTCACATCAGTGTTTGACTCGGCACTAGACAGTCGCCATGACGTGTGCAGGTTGTGGAATGTTCGGTCGGGAATGTCGAAACTCTGATCTGAAAGCACCAATGATCATATGTTTCAAATTCAAAGAAATAAAATGTCTCTCAAAAATTCTTCGCTGCAATATTTGGATTTGCTTTGGGGTTTGAAGTCACATGGGAGCAAAGCAAAATTTATAAGGAAGCTGTTGTTTTATATGGTGACCTTCCATTATATATTGGTGAAAGAAGGTACCAGACAATATTTCAGAACTGGGTGTTCATGCGGGTAGAACAACCTACCACCACAAGCCAGATGGATCTCTTTCGCAGGATAACACACACACACACCACACCACACACACACCACACCACACCACACCACACCACACCACACCACACCACACCACACCACACCACACCACACCACACCACACCACACCACACACACACACACACACACACTTGATAGAAAGGTGGTCTTTAATGTAACTTTGATTGCATAACTAACTACGGACATAATTGTGGACACACTTTATATAACTGTTTTTTTATTTTTTATACTTTATTTATTTTACAACGATTGCGAAGCAAGTTTTAACAACTTATATTAATCACTCTCGTTGGCTCGGATGAAAGCGTATATGTGGTCATTCATGTGGGAGGAAACTGGAGTACCCGGAGAAAACCCACTTGTCCGATCTGGTGACCATCGTACCTTCTCACATACTTCCCTGTCCGAGGATCGAACCCGGGTCGCATTGGTGAGAAGCGAGCGCGCTAACCACTGCGCTAATCGGACAGCCACAAAGTGTTAGGCAGCACTTACCTTGAAATGCAAGAAACATTTTAGTGAATGGAGGAAGCCTGACTAGGAAGTGTAGAACACCACCGCTGTTGGAGTAATGGCTGCCATAGTGATACGGGGCCACACGTAGCCCCGTAATGTTCTCCCTACCAAACTTGTCATACTCTTCTTTTAGAATCTGGAAATATAATGATGTTATTAGTTTCATATTCATTCATCACATATAGCTAATTAGACAGACATCAGCCTGGTTCCCCATCCCGCATCATAATAGCAAATGCCATAATATTATAGCTAATTAGACAGACATCAGCCTGGTTTACCCATCCCGCATCATAATAGCAAATGACATAATATTATAGCTAATTAGACAGACATCAGCCTGGTTCCCCATCCCGCATCATAATAGCAAATGCCATAATATTATAGCTAATTAGACAGACATCAGCCTGGTTCCCCATCCCGCATCATAATAGCAAATGCCATAATATTATAGCTAATTAGACAGACATCAATCTGGTTCCCCATCCCGCATCATAATAGCAAATGACATAATATTATAGCTAATTAGACAGACATCAGCCTGGTTCCCCATCCCGCATCATAATAGCAAATGACATAATATTATAGCTAATTAGACAGACATCAGCCTGGTTCCCCATCCCACATTATAATAGCAAATGCCATCTATAGAAATTGTGATCTATGACGGAATTTCGTTTTGTATTACCTATCGAGAAAGTAATAAAATGGTAATATTACTTCAAAATGACAATAAATCGTAAATATAAGTCACTTGTTGATATTTGTCTAGTACCATCTGATATACAATCATCATCATCATCATCATCATCAGTAATGGCAGATATCTAGGAGTCAATTCAATGCAATTCATACTTTATTTATTGTCAAGAGTTTTTACCCAAAAAAATAACATTAGCATTATAGCTATTTACTGATATACAATAAATACATCATTTTCAAAGAAATAGACAAAGACATTATGATCAGTAACGTAATTACTGGTGAGAGAATGTTCCAGAATGTGCGAGGTAGATTTATACGGCCATGCTGATTTACCTGATAGGCTGTCCAATTAGCGTAGTGGTTAGTACACTCGCTTCTCACCAATGCAACCCGGGTTCGATCCTCGGACCGGGAAGTATGTGAGATGGTACGGTGGTCGCCAGATCGGACGGGTGGGTTTTATCCGGGCACTCCGGTTTCTTCCCACACGAATGACCACATTTACGTTTTCATCCGCGCCAACGCGAGTGATTAATATAAGTTGTTAGAACTTGCTTCGCAATCGTTGTAAAATAAATAAACTTTAAACCTGATAGGTCATTTTAAACTTTTGTTCATTCTTTGGGTCTTGAACAGAAACTGGTTTTACGAGGTCTCGGTACACGGAGAAGTCTCGTAGATCTATCGTTTTGCTCGTGTAGTCGCGCAGAATGAAAGGCATGATGGGATACTGCATTAAATCGTTGAATGAACGTCCTGCTTTCTTGTTGAGGTATGTCAGGTATTCGAAGTTTGTGATCTGCCCACTTTGCCAACGGTCTAGGACGTCGAATAGGTTTCCCATGCCACGTCGGTTCGGCAGCTCAAGCTTCATCAGGTGTTGGAATACCTCCTCTCTCTCCTACAATACAACAGCATGTGCACTTAATGCTTCATTTTGAAATTTTCAATTTTGTTATTTTTTTTCTCTCATACGCCAATATACATGTTTGTGGAAGTCGTGATAGCGCAGTGGATATGCGTTCGCTTCAGGTGTGAAAGGTCCGGAGTTCGAGCCCCGCTGGAGCCGTTACGATTGTACCCTTAGGCAAGGCATTTAAATTCCACGTTGCCTCTTCTCTCTCCCACGTGGCGATGGATTCCATCAGGAATGAGGTCTCGAGAGTGATTAAATATAAGTTGAAAGAACTTGTTTCGCAATCGAGCTAAAATAAATTTGTATAAAAATATAAAAAAACATGTAGCTACTGCACATGAAACATTTGTCATAATAGTAAATGTTTTTGGGGTTTAACGTCGCTCCAACAGCTATTAATGGTGGAGGAAGACCCCGGATCCCTCTCGGAGCAGTATTTCAGGCACCCGAGTAGAACCACTGACCTTCTGTAAGCCAGCTCACTTGAAAGAATTCGACACCCCCAGTGGGATTCGAACCTACAGCGGTGAGGGGCAAGTGATTTCAAGTCAACAACTGTAACCACGCGGCGGCAGGCACCTGTTAATTCCACTGCTAGCGTGCAGAGAGTTAACCCATTCAACCCCAAGTAACTGACATGGACTGGTGCACCATATTTTTAGACCAATAAATTAATAAAAAAATTACATTTGGACCAGTTCATTTATCAAAATGGGTAATTTTTCTCTAAAAATAGTAATATTACTGGCAAAAAGTGCAGATCCTGATGAGCCGGCTCATGATGAGCCGGCTCATCTGGATCTACACTTTTTGTACGCCTATTTAGAGGTCTGTGGGTTAAAGGAGAAGTGGATTTACGAAGAAAGCCGATTGAAAAAATAAAAAATAGCCAAAATAAGATTATTTTCATTTCATCAATGTACAAGTACATAAATGTTAAAAATGTTAAAAATGTTAAAAAGTATGGATTTCATTACTGCAAAACGTGTGTAATATTGATTTTGTAACAACTATAATTGTACTGTTTAGAAACTGTGACAATCCGTTTGAACAGGAATATAACTTATATAAACAGATAATACATGACAAGTGGAAAGTTCCATTAATTATAAGTTCCTGCATTGTCTAGTTATCATATTTTATATTTCGGGTTTTACGCCTGCATCAGCACCATTTCGGGCTATATCGCCGGCGGGCAGTTTACCTAGCAACACCTTTCCTGGGCAGGCTCCAGCGGTTAACCAGTACTTGGGTGCACCAACCTCCGTAAGAAACTGCCAACTTTTTCATATAAATGAGACACGGTCTGAGCGGGGCTCGAACCCGTGACCATCAGTGATGATAGGTTACAGTGGTATACAAGTCAGCGACCGTAACCACTCGACCACAGAGGCGGTTGTCTAGTTATCAAGAAGCGAAATATTATTGGCCTATCTTTATACTACGAGCATTATTACCATTGTTGATTTGAAGGCCAGTAGACACGTCTTTCCATTGGTTAGGAAGATTTCCACAGCCGTATCAGTGAGCTCGTACCAACGGTTGTGGATCTCAAGCACATCTTCAAATGGCCACGTCATTGACAACTGATCCTTATTTCCTAACAATACCTGTGTAAAATACAACAAGCAAATTAAGTGAATTTATTCTCCCCACTGAAAAAGGTTAACCCGTAACCTGCTAATTACGACTAAGGTCGCTTTTGCAAACAGCGCGGAGTCATATGCTGTTTGCTATTCGGATTAGTGGAGCTAAAACACTTTGTTAAATAGAATGTGCCGTCTGATCAGGCTCTATGCCGTTTGCAATTCGGATAGTGGAGCTAAAACACTTGGCTGACTAGCAAACAACATAGATCCTGATTTGAGCGGTAGTGTACTTTACCTAACAACACCTTTCCTGGGCAGACTCCAGCTGTTAACCAGTACTTGGTGCACCAACCTCCGTAAGAAACTGCTAACTTTTTCATATAAAGAGACACGGTTTTGGGGTTCGAACCTGTGACCATCAGTAATGATAGGTTACAGTGGTATACAAGTCAGCGACCGTAACCACTCAACCACGTAGGCTAATTTTACAGCTATACTTACAACTTAGGTCATATTGAGACATTTCAATCATAAGGGGGGTGGAGGCACACTCCAGGTGCGTAGCAGGGCAGTATGTTAGACATAGATGCACCCAAGTAGAACCACAATCTACCTCATGACAGCAGTATCACTCCATCAAATTTAACACCCCCTGGTTGCTTCACAGCTACAATGATGAGCGGCATTTCATTTGAAACAATGACCACAGAATCTTGGACCTTTCTTGCAGCATGAAACCAACTGCAACATATGACAATCCCAAACAGGTTAAACTACACATAGATATAATCACTAGATGTACCTGTGTATAGTTGGCATCCGTGATTGCTTCATCGGCCACGAAGAACACGCTGTCTTCTCCAATCAGCAGCTCTCCTTTACTCTCCCCTACCGGAGATACCGCTCTACATGTATTTGTATACCTGAAATAAAATATTATTATACAGTTATCGAATATAGGCTAGGCCAATAATAAGTTGTATGGATATTTATCATGGACATGCGATATTGATGTCGAGGACAGACCTGAGTAAAAGGTGATATTGATATCGAGGACAGATCTGAGTAAAAGGTGATATTGATATCGAGGACAGACCTGAGTAAAAGGTGATGTTGAGGACAGACCAGAGTAAAAGGTGATATTGATGTCGAGGACAGACCTGAGTAAAAGGTGATATTGATGTCGAGGACAGACCTGAGTAAAAGGTGATATTGAGGACAGACCTGAGTAAAAGGTGATATTGATGTCGAGGACAGACATGAGTAAAAGGTGATATTGATGTCGAGGACAGACCTAGGTAAAAGGTGATATTGATGTCGAGGACAGACCTGGGTAAAAGGTGATATTGATATTGAGGACAGACCTGAGTAAAAGGTGATATTGATGTCGAGGACAGACATGAGTAAAAGGTGATATTGATGTCGAGGACAGACCTGGGTAAAAGGTGATATTGATGTCGAGGACAGACCTGAGTAAAAGGTGATATTGATGTCGAGGACAGACCTGGGTAAAAGGTGATATTGATGTCGAGGATGATATGACGATATTGATGTCGAGGATGATATTGATGTCGAGGACAATTTTGATGTAGAGGACAGACCTGAGTAAAAAGTGACATTGATATAGAGGACTGATCAGAGTAAAAAGTAATATTGACTTTTTCCAGGTCCATGCCTAGTGCTGTAGTAATTCACCCAAATTGAAATGCATCAATGTTTACCGTACAATCCCAGTTACGATTCTCTCGCCATCAATTTGGATTTGATTCAAACAAAAAGATGTATGTAATCTAAAACTCACATGTAAACAGTGTATTCATGAACTTGTGAATTGATCTGATTTTTGGTGGTTTAATTTTTTTTTTTTACGTTTATTTATCGTCGCTACCGGTTGCCCATATGAGCGACGCCTCCTGAAGAGATTAGTTATTTTAGTAAAGCACCGACACGAGACCTCGGTTTAACGTCCCATCTGAAAGACTGTTTAATATTTTATTAGGGTCAGACGGGGGATCGAACCACTGGACTACATATCCGTCTGTTGGTGGTTTAAAGTTGCCCCAACAGCTTATATGGCGACTCTCCAGTTATTATTGGTGGAGGAAGCTTTCATTCATGAACGACTATACTTTTACATTCACCAACTTTTGAACTTAACATTCACCAATGTTTAGTGGTTTTTTGTTTTTTTGTTTGTTTGTTTGTTTGTTTAGTGTTAAACATTACCTTATTTTCTTGTTTTTATGCAGTTGGTAGATGAGCGCAGCCGAGTCGGATACCTGATGGTCGTCTTCAAACAGGTAGATCAACGGTGGGTCAACTGTCTCTGTGGCTGGAAGTAAACAAATGCTACAGGGTGTGACAAGTGACCATATCATCCCGTTCAATGCTAGTTAACCCATTCAACACCAAGTAACTCACATGGACTGGTCCATGATATTCATAAACCAATAAATGAATCAGAAAATCACATTTGGACAAGTTCATTTATCAAAATGGGTAATTATGTCTAAAAATAGTCATATCACTGGCAAAAAGTGCAGATCCTGATGAGACGGCTCATCATGAGCCGGCTCATCTGGATCTACACTTTTTGTAAGCCTATTTAGAGGTCTGTGGTGTTGAAAGGGTTAAAGCCATTGTTACTGCAAATTGAAAATAAATAAAAATTCTATATTCATATTTATCCTAGCTAACCACTAAAAACATACTGATAATATTGTAATTAGATATCTCTAAAGGGAGGTAATCTACAAATTATCATTTCAAGTAAAACCAGTTCATGTATGGACGGACAGATCTTCCAAATTTCCCTTAAATCTGAGTAAATTATTGTGGGAAACTGACCAATACATGAAGATAAGAATCATGACATTTAGGTATGGCAACGATTGGTGATTATTCGAATGTTCTTCCTAATGAATATTCGATAAATTCTTAAACTTTCGAATTCTACACATTTTCTACTTTCTGTTTTGCAACACTGTGACTTAGCACCGTTTACGGTTGAAAGATGGTGGCTTGGTAGAATTATATAAATATGGCATTTACTTTAAAAAGGCATGGTCTTTTGTTAGCATGATATATATATACACATTGAAATACGTGTAGGGGGTCGGCTTTCAGCATTAGCGACAATTGTGAACACAGACAGCATGCGTCGTAACGAATAAATACAGTCTGTGATGAATGAAAGTAGTTGACTATGGGGGGTCAGATAATCTAGGAATTCTCAGTATGGGAAAGTTTGAAGAAATAACGTTAAAATTTCAACAACTTTAATTAGGAAAACAATCCTTTTTCTTAGCGGTATCTGATGGAACCAGCATTGCCGAAATGTCCAGAACTTGCCTTGCGACTTGCACCAGTTTCAGATATGTGCGTTCATTTTGACCCGTCATTCTAGGGTGTACAGTGACTGTGTAAGTCTATCTTTTCTAGCAAGGTATGATTTCCTTTCGTCGTTCTTTCTCAGGTACAGTCAAACCTGACTTAAGCAGCCAGTCAAGGGAATCATAGAAAGTGGCTGCTTAACACAGGTTGCTGCTTAATAGAGGTCAAATGTATAATGAAACAACATATTGGGAATCTGGAAACTGGCTGCCTAATACAGGTTAGCTGCTTAATGGAGGTGCCAACTAACACAGGTTTGACTGTATATCATAAATTAAGAAGTTTAATTTTCAATGTAAAATTAATTAGTAGCACCTTTTCGGGAAGGGCCGTAACTAATGTTGCTAGAACTTGTGGCCCGACCCGTTTGCCTTTCTTTAATTTGTCATGTCTTGTATTCACATGTATATGTAAACCGAATCGAGCAATAAAATATAATTAAAATGTAATTGAGCACCGTGTCTTCACCTGCCTTTGTTAATTCGAGCTATTATCATGACAACTTTTCACATCTGGGCCTGTGCAGTATGGGGCAACACTTTGCGTGTGAATGTTAATCCTTTGCATGCTAGCGGCAGATAAAATCACTTTGCAAACAACATGCAATTCGGATAGTGGAGCTAAAATACATGGCTGAATAGCAAACAACATAGATCCTGATCAGATGCGGCGTTCAAGATCTATGTTGTTTGCAAATGTGATTTTATTTACTCAGCAGGCAAAGGGTTATTTTGATTGAAAATTAAACAAACAGCTATATGATTTAACTGAAATGACTGTATTAAAATTTTATTTGAAATGAAATATAAAAATGCCAGTTTTTATATTTGAATATAATTTTAACATTCGAATATTGACACATGAATATTCGAACATTCGTTGCTATCCCTAATGATATTAAATCAGAATATCTGGGTGAGCAGTTCATTCTAATGCATAATGGGGCTTTAATCTGTGTATGTATCAGAGGAAATTGATAAAATATATTAGATTTAAAGCGACACTACATCGGTGCAAATGTCTGCAGAATGTAATTTGCTATTATATGGTATTTGTTTCCAAATATTTGCCTCAAAATCTGAGTATTTCAACAAATAAACAAACGTCGTATATGCGGTTTGTTGACATAATAAAACATGTAAATATGGGTCGACATTCATGCATAATACAACACGTTTATCCTGAATAACATGAGATATGGTACATATTTACCGTGATATTTCGCATGTGTGCCTATGTATATTTATTTGCAGACTAATCTTAGTTAAATAATCTCTAAACGAAAGTATCAAGTGTTTAGTATCGACTTCAATGACAACAAACGTCAATTCAGGAGCCTGGATGACTGCTATATGAAATCCTACTTTCACGTTTGAAAGTTTGTATAACACAAAAACACTGTTTATTGATTCAATGTTAGTGTTCGAATATACTCCGAAGAATTTGTAGTAGTAGTAGTATTTGTGAAAAAATGCATTTTATTTGCTTTTTGCGATGTAGTGTCGCTTTAAACACACTAACCCTTCCCACATGAAAAAAAACCCATCACCAATACCACATACACACTGCTGAGTTAACAAATGTTTCACATTACCACAATTTCTAACTAACTGTAATGATGCAATCATCTATACAAGCGTAACTATCTCACAATTTTTTCCTTACCAAGTTTATGTTGGAAATCTTTCTTCAGAAACTTTGGCAATATTCCAAGATGTCCCCTTTGGAGTCTCTTTCTGACTCTACAGGGACCCTCTGTGGGGTTGAGCTGCCAGGACTGGGGATAGGATTTTTCATCATACCACAGGGCTCTGAAACACAAGATGTATATGCAAAGGTTGTATATTTAGAGAATAATATATGGCTGACCAGTGCCTTCCCGTGATAATGGCCTAGTAACGTGATATTGGCCTTGGGCTACGTTACTGGGGCTATTATCACTAAAAGGAGGGTGGCTGTCCGATTAGCGCAGTGGTTAGCTTCTCACCAATGCGATCTGGGTTCGATCCTCGGACAGGGAAGTATGTGAGATGGTACGATGGTCGCCAGATCGGAGAGGTGGGTTTTCTCCGGGTACTCCGGTTTCCTCCCACATGAATGACCACATTTACGCTTTCATCCGAGCCAACGAGAGTGATTAATATAAGTTGTTAAAACTTGCTTCGCAATCGTTGTAAAATAAATAATGTTTAAACTTTAAAAGGAGGGTGGATGAAGTAAAGTTGCACCAACAGCTTAGGTCATATGGCAACTCTCCAGCTATTATTGGTGGAGGAAGGGTTTAATGTCGCACCAACAGCTTAGGTCATATGGCAACTCTCCAGCTATTATTGGTGGAGGAAGATTCCGGGTGCCCTTTTGAACATTCAGGCACGGACGGGCACCCGGTTAGAACCACCGACCGTCTCTAATCCAGCTGGATACCTTCCTCACACGAAATAATTCCGACACCCCAAGTGGGATACGAACCAACAGCGGCTAGGGTCAAGTTATTTTAAGTCAACGACCATAACCACTCGGCCACTAAATCGTGTAGAAACATGTGGTACCTCTCATGAGTAAGGTTCTGTACTATCTCCTGCCATTGTTTCTTCACTTGTATGCTCTCCGTCTTCGTGTGTTTTATATACGTGATAAACTTGTTCCGCTCCCGTGTTTGTAACTGGGTCACAGTCTGAGTCACCTCCATTGCACTGTCACTGAGTCGTGTAGACTGGTTGTCAAACTGATGAAATATCCTGAAATACGTTTTGTGAGAAAATGCATAAAAAACTGTGTCATGTGTAGCCTGAAATATATTCCCCGTGCATTTCATGTGTAGCCTGAAATATATTCCCCATGCATTTCATGTGTCGCCTGAAATATATTCCCCATGCATTTCATGTGTAGCCTGAAATATATTCCCCGTGCATTTCTCTCTCTCAAAATGGAAAAATAGAAATTCGTATGCAATTTATCCTAGCAGTGGGCTTTAGCAAATCATTTGCTTTTTGGATTTAACTTCGCACCAACAGCTTAGGTCATATGACGAAATTCCAGCTATTATTGGTGGAGGAAGACTCCGGATGTCCCTCTTTCTGTTACCTTTTTCAGGTGAGGGTGGGCACCCGGGTAGAACCAACGGCCTTCGGCAAGCCAGCTTGATAGATTCCTCACATGAACCCTAGTGGGATTCGAACGAGCAGCGGTAAGGGGCAAGTGATTTAGTTTATACAAATTTATTTTAGCTCGATTGTGAAACAAGTTCTTACAACTTATATTAATCACTCTCGAGACCTCATTCCTGATGTAATCCATCGCCACGAGGGAGAGAGAAGAGACAACGTGGAATTTAAATGCCTTGCCTAAGGGCACAATCGTAACGGCTCCAGCGGGGCTCAAACTCCGGACCTTCTGCATCTGAAGCGAACGTGTATCCACTGCGCTATAACGACTTCCACTAAGTGATTTGAACGACCATAACCACTTTAACAAACCACAATTTACACATAATTATCCAGACGGCGGAAATTTACAGGCGATAGTTTCACAAACGCCAGTTCATTCAAAACTTTACAGAGAGTCTAATTAAACCATTATTGAAAAATTAAGACACCAAGCATGCATTTTTATTCTTGTGTAGTTATTTAGCATATTTTCTCAACAAAATATGCTTAACCCTTAATGGTTGTCCGATTAGCGCAGTGGTTAGCACGCTCGCTTCTCACCAATGCAACCCGGGTTCGATCCTCAGACCGGGTAGTATGTGAGTTGGTACGGTGGTCACCAGATCGGACAGTTGGGTTTTCTCCGGGTACTCCGGTTTCCTCCCACATTAAATACCACATATACGCTTTCATCCGCACCAACGAGAGTGATTGATATAAGTTGTTAAAACTTGCTTCGCAATCGTTGTAAAATAAATAAAGTTTAAACTTTAACCCTTAACCCTTTCAACACCACAGACCTCTAAATAGGCTTACAAAAAGTTGCTCGTGACGAGCCGTCTCATCAGGATTTGCACTTTTTGCCAGTGATATGACTATTTTTAGACATAATTACCCATTTTGATAAATGAACTTGTCCAAATGTGATTTTCTGATTCATTTATTGGTTTATGAATATCATGGACCAGTCCATGTGAGTTACTTGGTGTTGAATGGGTTAATGTGATGAAAACGAGTATATTCGAGTTTGCAAACAGCATAGAGCCAGATCAGATGGCACAGATTGTGCACAGAACGTGCTGTTTGCTATTCGGATAGTGGAGCTAAAATACTTGGGTGAATAGCAAACAACACAGATCCTGATCAGACGCAGTGTTATACAGCAGCTGATTTAGATATATGTATGTTCTTTGCACATTCCTTCCAATTTACATGCATTCAGCATTTTAAGGGTTCAACCAAAACATAGTGCGGATGTACCGGGGTTCGAACTCAATGCCTCGGTAACGGGATCGGCACCATATACATTACACAAGGTCTCCACATTGCTCATGCAACACAATTACAATGTATAAAGATTAAATCTGCACAAACCTGAAAAGGGACGTCTCCTTTTTCTTCAACCACGATGTTTTGCTATTTTCATATCTAGATTCAATCAGCCGTGTCCTCTGAAGATACAGATTGAATAAATACTACTACACATGGCTTCTAAATATCAGTCTCGGTTGAAAATCAATCATACCCGGTCTCGCCTTGGCGTGAGTTCTGATAATACGTATATGTGTGACTAGTATAAGTAATTTTATAACTGTAAGGAATTAAAAGTTGGTTGTGTTTTTTGTTAATTACCGTAGCGTCTCCAATATGTGGTTTAAATTAATTATGTGTGTGTTTTACGTTTATTTATCGTCGCTACTGGTTGCCCATATGAGCGACGCCTCCTGAAGAGATTAGTCATTTAAGATTGTTGGAGGACAGTGCAAAGATACAGAGAGAGACCCATTCCAGAGTCTCCTCTGGTTCTTTTAGGTGCACGGTGTAAAGCACCGACACAAGACCTCGGTTTAATGTCCCATCTGAAAGACTGTTAATTTTATTAGGGTCAGACGGGGGATCGAACCTGCGATCCCTGGATTACCAGTCCAGCATGTTACCACTGGACTACAGATCCGTAAATTGTAAATTAATTATGTCTTACTCTTCACTTTATATACAAGTACACTTGATAAGGTTACTATATGTTGAATTTGATATTATTTCACATTAAACTGTGAAGTACTCGTAAAGTACTCGTAGATTACTCGTAAAGTACTCGTAAGTACTGACCATTTTGGTTGGTACTCAAGTAAGTATGATAACTTGTACTGATAATTTAAGACGAGTACTGAGTCCTGGCAAGTACTTGAACATTGGTACTCAAGTAAGTATGAATAGAATATCTCTGTTGTCTTACAAATATCAGCTAATTCTGTAAAGAGATTATGAAGTTATCGAAGTATTTATTACACGTCCTTGACCTTTTTAGTTTGACCTTTTCATTTCCAAATTCATAGGTCAATGTGGAGCACTAGTGGCTTGGTGCATTGTGTATGGATGCTGGCTAAATCCATCCAGAGATGATTGGTGTATTGTGTGTGGATGTTGGCTAAATCCATCCAGAGATGATTGGTGTATTGTGTGTGTGGATGTTGGCTAAATCCATCGAGAGATGATTGGTGTATTGTGTGTGTGGATGTTGGCTAAATCCATCCAGAGATGATTGGTGTATTGTGTGGATGCTGGCTAAATCCATCCAGAGATGATTGGTGTATTGTGTGGATGTTGGCTAAATCCATCCAGAGATGATTGGTGTATTGTGTGTGTGGATGTTGGCTAAATCCATCGAGAGATGATTGGGATTGTGTGTGTGGATGTTGGCTAAATCCATCCAGAGATGATTGGTGTATTTTGTGGATGCTGGCTAAATCCACCCAGAGATGATTGGTGTATTGTGTGGATGTTGGCTAAATCCACCCAGAGATGATTGGTGTATTGTGTGGATGTTGGCTAAATCCATGAGAGATGATGGTGTATTGTGGGATGTTGGCTAAATCCATGAGAGATGATTGGTGTATGTGTGGGATGTTGGCTAAATCCATCGAGAGAGGTGTATTGTGTGTGGATGTTGGCTATATCCATCCAGAGATGATTGGTGTATTGTGTGTGTGGATGTTGGCTAAATCCATCCAGAGATGATTGGTGTATTGTGTGTGGATGTTGGCTAAATCCATCCAGAGATGATTGGTGTATTGTGTGTGGATGTTGGCTATATCCATCCAGAGATGATTGGTGTATTGTGTGTGTGGATGTTGGCTAAATCCATCCAGAGATGATTGGTGTATTGTGTGTGGATGTTGGCTATATCCAGAGATGATAGCTAAATGTTTATTTACAAGTTTTATGAAATATATTTGTGATGAAGGTCAAAACATGGTAAGCTACAGGTATTGTTCTATTTACCTCCTGCAAGCGTTCCTGGACAGATGCTGTGTTTTGGGCCCTGGGAGAGAACACTTCAAACCCTGCACTACTTAAATGATTAATCAACTTTGCCCCATCAGCATTCTGTTGTCTTGACAACCAAGTCCTACCAGTGGTCAAAAGGTCATAGATGTAGTATGCAAGGTCATTGGCCTGAAAAAAAGTGGAATAAGAGTGCAGCCTGAGACACAAACACTTTAATACTATACATATGGTAGTTATAAAGTATAAACTATTTATTTTACAACGATTGCGAAGCAAGTTCTAACAACTTATATTAATCACTCTCATTGGCGCGGATGAGAGTTTATATGTGGTCATTCACGTGGGATCAAACCGGAGTACCCGGAGAAAACCCACCTGTCCGATCTGGCGACCACCGTACCATCTCACATACTTCCCGGTCCGAGGATCGAACCCGGGTTGCATTGGCGAGAAGCGAGCGCGCTAACCACTGCGCTAATCAGACAGCCATGGTAGTTATATGTAAAAGAATTCTGTAATATCCAAATGCACAATCATCATTATCGTTAATATCTCTCAATAGTTTAATTTTCATCAGCTTTAAAGTTATATAAAAAACTCTGGAAATATGTCACGGAATCTAGACACAATTCTAAGGAAATTGCATGACATATTAGAGCGACACAATTCTACTGAAATTGCATGACATATTAGAGCGACACAATTCTATTGAAATTGCATGACATATTAGAGCGACACAATTCTAAGGAAATTGCATGACATATTAGAGTGACACAATTCTATTGAAATTGCATGACATATTAGAGCGACACAATTCTAAGGAAATTGCATGACATATTAGAGCGACACAATTCTAAGGAAATTGCATGACATATTAGAGCGACACAATTCTAAGGAAATTGCATGACATATTAGAGCAACACAATTCTAAGGAAATTGCATGACATATTAGAGCGACACAATTCTAAGGAAATTGCATGACATATTAGAGCGACACAATTCTAAGGAAATTGCATGACATATTAGAGCGACACAATTCTAATGAAATTGCATGACATATTAGAGCGACACAATTCTAAGGAAATTGCATGACATATTAGAGCGACACAATTCTAATGAAATTGCATGACATATTAGAGCGACACAATTCTAAGGAAATTGCATGACATATTAGAGCGACACAATTCTAAGGAATTGTGTTGGTTCTAAGGAATTGCATGACATATTAGAGCGACACAATTCTAATGAAATTGCATGACATATTAGAGCGACACAATTCTAAGGAAATTGCATGACTATTAGAGCGACACATTCTAAGGAAATTGCATGACATATTAGAGCGACACAATTCTAAGGAAATTGCATGACATATTAGAGCGACACAATTCTAAGGAAATTGCATGACATATTAGAGCGACACAATTCTAAGGAAATTGCATGACATATTAGAGCGACACAATTCTAATGAAATTGCATGACATATTAGAGCGACACAATTCTATTGAAATTGCATGACATATTTGACTGTTATTTTCACCGCTAAGATGCAAAGAGTTAAGGTAATACCTTCCAAAAATATTTGCGAAGCATGCCTCAAGCTCTTCTAGAAATGGTGAGCTAGCATCCAGCCTGTATCCACTAGTTGTACACATTATAGCTAGCATCCAGCCTGTATACGCTAGTTGTACACATTATATCTGCCATCTTGAGGGTTAGTTTATACAAATTTATTTTAGCTCATTTGCGAAACAAGTTCTTACAACTTAATATTAATCACTCTTGAGACCTCATTCCTGATGGAATCCATCGCCACGAGGGAGAGAAGAGGCAACGTGGAAATTAAATGCCTTGCCTAAGGGCATAATCGTAACGGCTCCAGCGGGGTTCGAACTCCGAACCATTAGTTTAAACATATCTTATCAATATTTACATCATGTTGTAACATTAGTATACAAGAACAGATGGATTAAATCGGAAGCTAGTAGCTTATTTAGATTTTCTCCGAACCATTGAGCTACGTAATGGCTCCAGCGGAGTTCGAACTGCGGACCATTGAGGGTTGCTATGGGGATATAACAATTATCACACTACAATGCTGCAGCAACTGAAGTATTTTGTACGTACCACATTTGGTGTTTGAACTATCATCTTGAGCACCTCTAAGCCTCGTTGTTCTCCCGTTATAAATGATAAGGCATACGCGCGCAGATCAAACTCCTGCTTGCTCGACAACATGAAGCACAGCAATCTACTCAGCTGCAAGACAATAGAAAGAGTCATGAACGACAACACACGGGCTCGCAGTCATATTGACAGCGTGTGATAACCGACGATTCCTGAGTAAGATCCCTGGATACTGGAAGCAGAGCACATAGAATCTGTGTGCATAGTTTCATCCCAGGATATGTAGTTATGCAGGGCTCAAGCTAGAGGGTGAATTTGGAGAAATAATTTCCCTCAATTATTTCACTTCTGCTCAGTTTCACCTTGGAGAAGTTTTATTCATATAAAATATACACACGACACTTGGTCGAGTTAACAAACTGCTCTCTTGTATGTCATAACCTTTTCCCTTGTATACATTAAACTGCTCCCTTGTATACCTTAAACTTCTCCCTAGTATACCTTAAGCTTCACCCTTGTATACCACAAGCTTCTCCCTTGTATACCTTAAGTTTCTCCCTTGTATACCTAAGTATCTCCCTTGTATACCACAAGCTTCTCCCTTGTATACCTTAAGTCTCTCCCTTGTATACCACAAGCTTCTCCCTTGTATACCACAAGCTTCTCCCTTGTATACCTTAAGTCTCTCCCTTGTATACCACAAGCTTCTCCCTTGCATACCACAAACTTCTCCCTAGTATATCTTAAGTTTCTCCCTTGTATACCACAAACTTCTCCCTAGTATATCTTAAGTTTCTCCCTTGTATACCACAAGCTTCTCCCTAGTATATCTTAAGTTTCTCCCTTGTATACCACAAACTTCTCCCTAGTATATCTTAAGTTTCTCCCTTGTATACCACAAACTTCTCCCTAGTATATCTTAAGTTTCTCCCTTGTATACCACAAGCTTCTCCCTAGTATATCTTAAGCTTCTCCCTTGTATACCACAAACGCTCCCTAGTTATCTTAAGCTTCTCCCTTGTATACCACAAGCTTCTCCCTAGTATATCTTAAGTTTCTCCCTTGTATACCACAAACTTCTCCCTAGTATATCTTAAGTTTCTCCCTTGTATACCACAAGCTTCTCCCTAGTATATCTTAGGTTTCTCCCTTGTATACCGCAAGCTTCTCCCTAGTATATCTTAGGTTTCTCCCTTGTATACCGCAAGTTTCTCCCTAGTATATCTCAAGTTTCTCCCTTGTATACCACAAGCTTCTCCCTCGCATCCCTTAGGTTTCTCCCTTGTATACCGCAAGCTTCTCCCTTGCATCCCTTAAGTTTCTCCCTTGTA
>CM026404.1:71314512-71395753 GCA_014843695.1 Archivesica marissinica
AGCGACACAATTCTAAGGAAATTGCATGACATATTAGAGCGACACAATTCTAATGAAATTGCATGACATATTAGAGCGACACAATTCTAAGGAAATTGCATGACATATTAGAGCGACACAATTCTAAGGAAATTGCATGACATATTAGAGCGACACAATTCTAATGAAATTGCATGACATATTAGAGCGACACAATTCTATTGAAATTGCATGACATATTTGACTGTTATTTTCACCGCTAAGATGCAAAGAGTTAAGGTAATACCTTCCAAAAATATTTGCGAAGCATGCCTCAAGCTCTTCTAGAAATGGTGAGCTAGCATCCAGCCTGTATCCACTAGTTGTACACATTATAGCTAGCATCCAGCCTGTATACGCTAGTTGTACACATTATATCTGCCATCTTGAGGGTTAGTTTATACAAATTTATTTTAGCTCATTTGCGAAACAAGTTCTTACAACTTAATATTAATCACTCTTGAGACCTCATTCCTGATGGAATCCATCGCCACGAGGGAGAGAAGAGGCAACGTGGAAATTAAATGCCTTGCCTAAGGGCATAATCGTAACGGCTCCAGCGGGGTTCGAACTCCGAACCATTAGTTTAAACATATCTTATCAATATTTACATCATGTTGTAACATTAGTATACAAGAACAGATGGATTAAATCGGAAGCTAGTAGCTTATTTAGATTTTCTCCGAACCATTGAGCTACGTAATGGCTCCAGCGGAGTTCGAACTGCGGACCATTGAGGGTTGCTATGGGGATATAACAATTATCACACTACAATGCTGCAGCAACTGAAGTATTTTGTACGTACCACATTTGGTGTTTGAACTATCATCTTGAGCACCTCTAAGCCTCGTTGTTCTCCCGTTATAAATGATAAGGCATACGCGCGCAGATCAAACTCCTGCTTGCTCGACAACATGAAGCACAGCAATCTACTCAGCTGCAAGACAATAGAAAGAGTCATGAACGACAACACACGGGCTCGCAGTCATATTGACAGCGTGTGATAACCGACGATTCCTGAGTAAGATCCCTGGATACTGGAAGCAGAGCACATAGAATCTGTGTGCATAGTTTCATCCCAGGATATGTAGTTATGCAGGGCTCAAGCTAGAGGGTGAATTTGGAGAAATAATTTCCCTCAATTATTTCACTTCTGCTCAGTTTCACCTTGGAGAAGTTTTATTCATATAAAATATACACACGACACTTGGTCGAGTTAACAAACTGCTCTCTTGTATGTCATAACCTTTTCCCTTGTATACATTAAACTGCTCCCTTGTATACCTTAAACTTCTCCCTAGTATACCTTAAGCTTCACCCTTGTATACCACAAGCTTCTCCCTTGTATACCTTAAGTTTCTCCCTTGTATACCTAAGTATCTCCCTTGTATACCACAAGCTTCTCCCTTGTATACCTTAAGTCTCTCCCTTGTATACCACAAGCTTCTCCCTTGTATACCACAAGCTTCTCCCTTGTATACCTTAAGTCTCTCCCTTGTATACCACAAGCTTCTCCCTTGCATACCACAAACTTCTCCCTAGTATATCTTAAGTTTCTCCCTTGTATACCACAAACTTCTCCCTAGTATATCTTAAGTTTCTCCCTTGTATACCACAAGCTTCTCCCTAGTATATCTTAAGTTTCTCCCTTGTATACCACAAACTTCTCCCTAGTATATCTTAAGTTTCTCCCTTGTATACCACAAACTTCTCCCTAGTATATCTTAAGTTTCTCCCTTGTATACCACAAGCTTCTCCCTAGTATATCTTAAGCTTCTCCCTTGTATACCACAAACGTCTCCCTAGTATATCTTAAGCTTCTCCCTTGTATACCACAAGCTTCTCCCTAGTATATCTTAAGTTTCTCCCTTGTATACCACAAACTTCTCCCTAGTATATCTTAAGCTTCTCCCTTGTATACCACAAGCTTCTCCCTGCATCCTTAGGTTTCTCCCTTGTATACCACAAGCTTCTCCCTAGTATCCCTTAGGTTTCTCCCTTGTATACCGCAAGTCTCCCCTAGTATATTCTCAAGTTTCTCCCTTGTATACCACAAGCTTCTCCCTCGCATCCCTTAGGTTTCTCCCTTGTATACCGCAAGCTTCTCCCTCGCATCCCTTAGGTTTCTCCCTTGTATACCGCAAGCTTCTCCCTGCATCCCTTAGGTTTCTCTTTCTCCCTTGTATACCGCAAGCTTCTCCCTTGTATATCCCTTAGGTTTCTCCCTTGTATACCGCAAGCTTCTCCCTTGCATCCCTTAGGTTTCTCCCTTGTATACCGCAAGCTTCTCCCTCGCATCCCTTAGGTTTCTCCCTTGTATACCGCAAGCTTCTCCCTCGCATCCCTTAGGTTTCTCCCTTGTATACCGCAAGCTTCTCCCTCGCATCCCTTAGGTTTCTCCCTTGTATACCGCAAGCTTCTCCCTCGCATCCCTTAGGTTTCTCCCTTGTATACCGCAAGCTTCTCCCTCGCATCCCTTAGGTTTCTCCCTTGTATACCGCAAGCTTCTCCCTCGCATCCCTTAGGTTTCTCCCTTGTATACCGCAAGCTTCTCCCTTGCATCCCTTAGGTTTCTCCCTTGTATACCGCAAGCTTCTCCCTTGCATCCCTTAGGTTTCTCCCTTGTATACCGCAAGCTTCTCCCTTGCATCCCTTAAACTTCTCCAATGTTTGTTTTGTTTTTGTGGTTTAAATTTGCACGAACAGCTTTGGTCGTATGGTGACTCTCCAGCAATTATAGGTGCACGACGACCCCAGATGCTCCTATGAGCAGCATTGCAGGCACGGAAGGGCACCTGGGTAGAACCACCGACCTAACTCAAGCAAGTTGGATAGCTTCCTCATATGAAATAATTTGACATCCCCAGTGGGATTCGAACCTACAGTGGTGAAGGGCAAGTGATTTTAAGTCCATAACCACCCGGCCTCGTTCTCCATTGTATCTCTTAAACTTTTCCTTGTATACCTTAAATGTCTCCCTTGTATACCTTAAATGTCTCCCTTGTATACCTTAAATGTCTCCCTTGTATACCTTACATATCTGCCTTGTATACCTTAAATGTCTCCCTTGTATACCTTACATATCTGCCTTGTATACCTTAAACATCTCCCTTGTATACCTTAAATGTCTCCCTTGTATACCTTACATATCTGCCTTGTATACCTTAAATGTCTTCCTTGTATACCTTAAACGTCTCCCTTGTATACCTTAAACGTCTCCCTTGCATACCTTAAATGTCTCCCTTGTATACCTTAAATGTCTCCCCTGTATACCTTAAACGTCTTCCTTGTATACCTTAAACATCTCCCCTGTATACCTTAAAACGTCTCCCTTGAATACCTTAAACGTCTCCCTTGAATACCTTAAAAGTCTCCCTTGTATACCTTAAATGTCTCACTTGTATACCTTAAATATCTCCCTTGTACACCTTAAACATCTCCCTTGAATACCACGACAAACAAGATATGCAGAGATATAGTGAGCTTCATGATATATATCCAGACAAATGAGTTAAACGGAAATATATTGGGTTTTAGTAGTAGTAGTAAGTAGTAGTAATCTTTATTTACATCTCATCATTGTACGTACAATATTTACAATAATATTACATGTATAGTTTACATAATAAAAGTACAATGCCACTCCAACATGGAGTTATAAGAGATGAACAAAATTATACATACTCCTTTATCACAGTATGTTAGGGATAAAGCTTTTATGTCATGTCAATTATCTCTGAACATTAGTTATGCACACCTGAACCCTGAGAACATCCTTGGCTCCCCACATGATTACATTCTTGTTCCTCTTATACGACCCCTTCTCCTGCAAACAAACAGAGATATTGCGATACATTAGAACAGAGATATCACGATACGATAGTAAGTAACTAGATAGGGTGTCAATGCATGTTACTAACTATAGCTGTCCGATTAGCACAGTGGTTAGCGCACTCGCTTCTCACCAATGCAACCCGGGTTCGATCCTCGGACGGGGAAAGTATGTGAGATGGTACGGTGGTCGCTAGATCGGACAGGTGGGTTTTCTCCGGGTACTCCGGTTTCCTCCCACAGGAATGACCACATATACGCTTTCATCCACGCCAACAAGAGTTATAAGTTGTAACTAAATAAAGTTTAAACTTTTTTACTATATAAATATATTTAAAGTTGTCATCATATAAATGCACTTGGGCGACTAAAGCAATGCATGAACAAGCCGTTATGATTGTGCCCGTAGGCAAGGCATTTAAATTCCACGTTGCCTCTTCTCTCTCCCTCATAGCGATGGATTTCACCAGGAATGAGGTCTCGAGATTGATTAATATAAGTTGTAAGAACTTATTTCACAATCGAGCTAAAATAAATTTGTATAAACTAAGCAATGCATGCATACGTTTATACAGTTATTTATATGTACCCCCCGCCCCACATCCACAACTCTCAACATCCAGGCTACAGCATGTAGTAACGTGACCGGCAGAGGTATAATATACTGTGCACGTGCTACGCACCAGTCATTTGTAGCCCCCAATACATGCAAGTCATTTCTTGAGCCTGAAGGGGTGGGGTTCACATAGAAATGATTATTTCTAAAGGTGGAAGGTTTAGTAATTTGGTGATAACATAGTTATAATTTCTTGTAACTATAATTATATGCATCACCTGTGTCAGTGTGACCTCATGTAATACACACCTATGTCAGTGTGACCTCATGTAATACACACCTGTGTCAGTGTGACCTCATGTAATACACACCTGTGTCAGTATTACCTCATGTAATACACACCTGTGTCAGTGTGACCTCATGTAATACACACCTGTGTCAGTGTGACCTCATGTAATACACACCTGTGTCAGTGTGACCTCATGTAATACACACCTGTGTCAGTGTGACCTCATGTAATACACACCTGTGTCAGTATGACCTCATGTAATACTAACCTGTGGAAGTGTGACCTCAAATGCTCTGTACGTAAAGTTGAACAACTTTCTCATGTACTCTCTCTCGATGCTCACAGACTGCGGGGACATCTCTAGTAGTAACACAACACGACGACCCTCACACGGCTTGCGATCTGTACAGTCAAATATATAGAGGATGTCATAACGTACATATCTGTCCAGTCAAATATATAGAGGATGTCATAACTTACCTACCGGTTATCTGTCCAGTCAAATATATAGAGGCTGTCATAACTTACATATCTGTCCAGTCAAATATATAGAGGATGTCATAACTTACCTACCGGTTATCTGTCCAGTCAAATATATAGAGGCTGTCATAACTTACATATCTGTCCAGTCAAATATATAGAGGATGTCATAACGTACATATCTGTCCAGTCAAATATATAGAGGATGTCATAACTTACCTACCGGTTATCTGTCCAGTCAAATATATAGAGGCTGTCATAACTTACATATCTGTCCAGTCAAATATATAGAGGATGTCATAACTTACCTACCGGTTATCTGTCCAGTCAAATATATAGAGGCTGTCATAACTTACCTACCGGTTATCTGTCCAGTCAAATATATAGAGGCTGTCATAACTTACCTACCGGTTATCTGTCCAGTCAAATATATAGAGGATGTCATAACTTACCTACCGGTTATCTGTCCAGTCAAATATATAGAGGCTGTCATAACTTACCTACCGGTTATCTGTCCAGTCAAATATATAGAGGCTGTCATAACTTACCTACCGGTTATCTGTCCAGTCAAATATATAGAGGATGTCATAACTTACCTACCGGTTATCTGTCCAGTCAAATATATAGAGGATGTCATAACTTACTTATCTGTCCAGTTACATATATAAAGGATGTCATAACTTACTTATATGTCCAGTAAAATATATAGAGGATGTTATAACTTACTTATCTGTCCAGTAAAATATATAGTTGATGTCATAACTTACTTATCTGTCCAGTAAAATATATAGAGGATGTCATAACTTACTTATCTGTCAAGTAAAATATATAGAGGATGCCATAACTTACTTATCTGTCAAGTAAAATATATAGAGGATGGCATAACTTACTTATATGTCAAGTAAAATATATAGAGGATGTCATAACTTACTTATCTGTCAAGTAAAATATATAGAGGATGCCATAACTTACTTATCTGTCAAGTAAAATATATAGAGGATGTCATAACTTACTTATCTGTCCAGTAAAATATATAGAGGATGTCATAACTTACTTATCTGTCAAGCAAAATATATAGATGATGTCATAACTTACTTATATGTCAAGTAAAATATATAGAGGATGTCATAACTTACTTATCTGTCAAGTAAAATATATAGAGGATGTCATAACTTACTTATCTGTCAAGTAAAATATATAGAGGATGTCATAACTTACTTATCTGTCAAGTAAAATATATAGAGGATGTCATAACTTACTTATCTGTCAAGTAAAATATATAGAGGATGTCATAACTTACTTATCTGTCAAGTAAAATATATAGAGGATGTCATAACTTACTTATCTGTCAAGTAAAATATATAGAGGATGTCATAACTTACTTATCTGTCAAGTAAAATATATAGAGGATGTCATAACTTACTTATCTGTCAAGTAAAATATATAGAGGATGCTATAACACACTTATCTCTTCATGAGAAGTTTGATTATGGGGTTTAATGTCGCATCATCAGCTTAGGTTATATGGTAATTCTCCAGCTGTTATTGGTGGAGGAAGACCCCAGGGTGTCCCTCTGAGCAGTATTGCAGGCACGGACGGACACCCTGGGTAGAACCACTGACCTACCACAAGCCAGCTGGATATCCTCCTAATATGAAATCAAACGACACCCACTGTGGGATTTGAATCTACAGCGGTGAGGTGCAAGTGATTTGAAGTCAACGACCGTAACCACTCGGCCACCACATTACAAAGTACAACCCGGTACATTTATATATTTACGATACCTTTATGCAAAATATCTGTACACACAAGCAGTAAAATATATGAAAAATTATGATAATGTTTTTGCTTGGAGTGGCTAGAATTGTCCTCTATTTTCACTTCTCTCTACTTATCCTCCTCTATTCTGCTGTATATAAACTGTGATCTAAATATATATATCTTTTACTTATGTGCTCTCTTCGATATTCTACTCTGTTTCGCATCCTCCTATGTTTACATAAACAGATATATCTCTATACTGTTAGAACTTTGTAGCTGTGCTTCAAGAGTATATCAATTGTTAAAACTGTAATAAGGTGAAATTATATTTATGTTTCTGTGTATATAAATAAACGGGTTGTCCATGGCAACTCAAAAATAAAGTATACACAAACAGAATGTATTCTAAATTTGTTTCTTTATTTAGCACTTACGGATATAGTATAAAAGTTTTTGATTGTTTTTTTTTATTTGTTTTTTAAAAATTGCTTAAAGTCGTGAAACAGCTTATCATATCACGACACTCCGGCTGTTATTAGTGGAAAAACCCATCGCGCAGTATTTCAGGAACGGACAGGCCACTAGGTAGAACCTCCCAACCAGCAGGATAGCTTCCTCACATGGAAGAATCCGACACCACAAGTGGGATTCGAACCTACAGCAGGTAGGGGACAAGTGTATTTGAAGACGGACACGAAGGCCCTTATAACAAATTAAACACAAAAACATAACTTAAAGAACACTAAAACCTGTCCCACCCACCAACATCATTTTAAAAGTTCATAAATACATTTCTGGATATTATTTCAGAATCATGTAGTATTTTCCAATAGTCCATTGCTATGACAAAATTGCCATTTTGTTAGTTTTTCAATAGACAGTAACTACGACCAAGGGTGCGATTTGTATTTCAAAATGAGAAGATTGGGAAAAGAATGATGTTCAGTGACAGATAGAGGGGGCTGACTTATATTAATATATCTTACCTGCAAACAACACAGAATCAACGGCTGAAGCAATGACTTTTTTCAATCGTTCAATGAGCTCACTCTGTGATATTGGAATGGTCGCCAGCTTCTTTCTCTTGCCTATAGATAGCACAGTCTGCAGCAATGTGTTACTCCTCATCAATCGGCCATGACTAATATCCGCTGATTTCACGCGGCTGTACGACTGTTTGGATACAGGTAAGTTCACAGTCTGCGTGCTGTGCATACTCCCGACCCACGAATCCTGGGAACTGTCGCTATCACATCCTGACCCGCTATTGGCCGATGCTTCGCTGTATGGATGATCTGATTGGACAAAGTATCCTCCAGGTGATTTTCTACGGAAAGGCAACCTAGCGAAGCTTCCGCTCAGTGAGAAGGGATGCTGTGAATGGGGGATATTTCTGTGTGCGGGGAATGCTGACAGGGAGCTGGGGTTTTGTGCTATGGAAAAAAGAAAACAGACTAATTACACAGAGACAAGTTGTAAAGGTCTATGATAAAAAAGTCTGTAAGCATATAACAGTGACATTTATATATACTGGTGGTTTCAGGATTCATAGTGCCGGGCTGGGGGAGGGGGGGGGAGGTAAGAAATGATTGCTCTAGGTCATCTTTATAAGCATTGCATTTAACCCTTAACCTGCTGAATAACTTGGACGGAATTTGCAAAATACATAGATCCAGATCAGCCGCGACGTTACTTTACTTTACACCGCGTCTGATCAGGATCTATGTTGTTTGCTATTCAGATAAGTGATTTAGCTCCACTCTCCGAACAGCAAACAGCATAGAGCCTGTTCTGTTTCATTTGATCTGGCTCTATGCTGTTCGCAAAACGACTTTCTTTGAGATTGGCAGGTTACGGGTTAATGCTCTCTGCCGTATTTTCGGTGTGTTCCTTGCTTCCAATCTGCTAGTGTAACATGAAGGTTGATTGTATGTCAAACATTTTTAGTTTGGCAAACATTTTGAAAATATTGTGAATACAGTCGAAACTTTGTTGCCTCAAACAGTATGTTGTTTTGGTTTGTTTTGTTGATATACTTTCACCTTGGTTTCCACATAATTTTTCCATCTTATCAAAATGTATAATGAGAAACATCACTCAGTTACTGCCCCTGAATACTCCATAATGGATTCCTCTGTTTTTATCGTTGTTTTCTTTACACCACATGCTATTAATTTGTATCCATTTTATCATCTTATAATTATTAAATTATTAAACAGCATATCCAATGAATTCTTCACCGCAAAAAATTGCTTATCAAATAATTACCATGATTTGGATAAAAAATATATTTATCCTACCACAATACATGGCTATAAAACAACAATAAAAACAAACGCTTCCAACTAAATAAACCAATATACAGATCAGGATAAATAAGACAAGGGAGGTAATAGAAACACAAGAATTGTCTCTCATTGAAACACTGCAAACCTACCGGATCAATCTAGCTAGGATAAAGATGTTCATTACAAATATGCCGATGTAACAAACAAAGCACGATAATGTATTAGAATACAAACCGTGACTTCATAGCAAAACTATTGTATCTCCTTCTATATTTATACGCAGATACAATCAATAGGTTCACAACAAACCCTTCGGAATGTATTTACTATTTACTCTCAAATCCAAACAAGGCTCTTTGTGGAAGTCGTGACAGCGCAGTGGTGCGCGTTCGTTCAGGTGCGAAAGGTCTGGAGTTCGAGCCCCGCTGGAGCCGTTATGATTGTGCCCTAGGCAAGGCATTTAAATTCCACGTTGCCTATTTTCTCCCTCGTGGCGATGGATTTCATCAGGAATGAGGTCTCGAGAGTGATTAGTATAAGTTGTAAGAACTTGTTTCGCAATCAAGCTAAAATAAATTTGTATAAACCATACAAGGCTCTGTAAACTAAGTATTTATATGACAATAAACTTGAAGATAGACACCATATATTAACAAACAATTAAATGCACTACACTCTTACCTATGATTACAAGAGATGATTTGATATAAATACGGTATGAACTTTCGGTTCGGCTGAAACCTCCTCGATTCTTGTATTTTCACAGTTTTGGTGCCATATCTCATACTTGTATTTTGACGAGATGTGAACACAAGATATTCTGTTGTTGTCGAGTGCAGCGATACAACTTTGGCTGTATGGCTGAATAGGACTTAACTTAAGGGTGTTTTACGTTTATTTATCGTCGCTACCGGTTGCCCATATGAGCGACGCCTCCTGAAGAGATTAGTCATTTTAGATTTTTGGAGGATAGTGCAATGATACAGACAGAGACCCATTCCAGAGTCTCCTCTGGTTCTTTTACGTGCACGGTGTAAAGCACTGACACTAGACCTCGGTTTAAAGTCCCATCTGAAAGACTGTTAATTTTATTAGGGTCAGACAGGGGATCGAACCTGCAATCCCTGGATTACCAGTCCAGCGTGTTACCACTCGACTACATATCCATCTGTAAGGGACTTAACTTTCTGGTTTCACATCTCATTTATATTGAAATAAAACTGCGAGATATTGTACCGAAACTTAACACATGCTGGAATTACAGACCCCATTTGTCTCCTCTTACGGATCTGCAAGGGAGAGACCGTAGACCAATTCTAACTTCAATAACCATTTTAAAATCCATAGTGACAAACTTAGTGATTACGGACAAGTACAGGTTTTATCCTGAACAAATACTCTTCATTAGGAGATACGAAACTTTAAATTTTTAAAATACCATATGTTGTAGACTGGTTCCTGGTTGAAGATGGCTTAGAGAAGAAGCTGAGTGATGATTTTTGACTGATTTCCTCGCTCGTTTTCTCCACCAGGTCAATGATGTCGGCCAGAATATGTTGCTGGAATGTCCGCAACATCTCCGCACTCTTACTGTCCACGCCTACAAACACAGAAATATCATCTAAATCACACGAGGTGTATACCTTACCTTGATGAAAACATGTCTATTTACCGGTATAGCTTTAATTTAAAACTATTTTAATTTAATTTATAGCAACTTGTTATAAGTTTCATACAGATTGTGTTAAAGTTCCAGTGTGTTTAAACCTCTATGCTTACCAAGAATGTGCTGCACACCGAGATATTATACGGATTGGATGAGCTAAAAATGACTCTCTTATGTTTCCACTTTTGGATAATAAAATATGCACTTTTTTGCTACATTTGAAGATCCGTTCACAAGAATTTTTGGAAATTAATATTTTTAACTTATCTAGACAAAACATGCAGAGATACATCGCACTATGATTATATGACGTACATTCCATTAAGTGTCATTTATTATTATTTAGGTATAGCCCGGATAATTAGGAGATTTTATATCAATGGTAATACTAAACCAATTCCTATAATATTATCCCAATGACCTACCATACATATCCCAATGACCTACCATACATATCCCAATGACCTACCATACATATCCCAATGATCTACCATACATATCCCAATGACCTACCATACATATCCCAATGACCTACCATACATATCCCAATGACCTACCATACATATCCCAATGACCTACCATACATATCCCAGTGACCTACCGTACATATCCCAATGACCTACCATACATATCCCAATAACCTACCATACATATCCCAATGACCTACCGTACATATCCCAATGACTTACCATACATATCCCAATGACCTACCATACATATCCCAATGACCTACCATACATATCCCAATGACCTACCATACATATCCCAATAACCTACGATACATATCCCAATGACCTACCATACATATCCCAATGACCTACCATACATATCCCAATGACCTACCATACATTATCCCAATGACCTACCATACATATCCCAATGACCTACCATACATATCCCAATGACCTACCATACATATCCCAATGACCTACCATACATATCCCAATGACCTACCATACATATCCCAGTGACCTACCATACATATCCCAATGACCTACCTGACATATCCCAGTGACCTACCATACATATCCCAATGACCTACCTGACATATCCCAGTGACCTACCATACATATCCCAATGACCTACCATACATATCCCAGTGACCTACCATACATATCCTAATGACCTACCATACATATCCCAATGACCTACCATACATATCCCAGTGACCTACCATACATATCCTAATGACCTACCATACATATCCCAATGACCTACCATACATATCCCAATGACCAACCATACATATCCCAATGACCTACCATACATATCCTAATGACCTACCATACATATCCCAATGACCTACCATACATATCCCAGTGACCTACCATACATATCCCAATGACCTACCATACATATCCTAATGACCTACCATACATATCCCAATGACCTACCATACATATCCCAATGACCTACCATACATATCCTAATGACCTACCATACATATCCCAATGACCTACCATACATATCCCAGTGACCTACCATACATATCCCAATGACCTACCATACATATCCCAATGATCTACCATACATATCCCAATGACCTACCATACATATCCCAATGACCTACCATACATATCCCAATGACCTACCATACATATCCCAATGACCTACCATACATATCCCAATGACCTACCATACATATCCCAATGACCTACCGTACATATCCCAATGACCTACCATACATATCCCAATAACCTACCATACATATCCCAATGACCTACCGTACATATCCCAATGACTTACCATACATATCCCAATGACCTACCATACATATCCCAATGACCTACCATACATATCCCAATGACCTACCATACATATCCCAATAACCTACGATACATATCCCAATGACCTACCATACATATCCCAATGACCTACCATACATATCCCAATGACCTACCATACATATCCCAATGACCTACCATACATTATCCCAATGACCTACCATACATATCCCAATGACCTACCATACATATCCCAATGACCTACCATACATATCCTAATGACCTACCATACATATCCCAATGACCTACCATACAAAGCGACAGGGAATTGACCATTGGGGCTGTAATTAGGGTGTTTGTAGGAATAAGTAATAATGTTACTAAAAATTCTTCCATTTCAGAATTATTTACATAGGAGAAATAAATAACGTTCAGGGGCGGGTCCAGGATTTCAAATGATAGGGGGCATGATATTTGTTTTGTCATTGTCTCGGGTCAATCATGTTGTGCTCATATGGTTGGATTTTGATGGGTTATTTGTTGGATCTTGAGGTAGGGGGGTAGGGTTGGGTAGGACGGGGTAGAGTGTTCACAGACTGAATAAGTTAGTGATGTGATGATGACTTAGTTTTGAAAAGTTGAATTTCCAAATTATGTCTCCAACGTAACACTGTCAATCAGTGGGAAATGAATTGGTTCATTATTCTCGAGAGACCGGTCACTAACCTTGAGTTTGTATCTCCGTAGATTCCATATCTTGCAGCAGTATGAGGATGTCCTCAAAATGCTGGTAATGTTGTGGACCGCTGGCACTGTAACAATATGTGACAAATGCAACACAATACCTGACAAATGTAACAATACCTGACAAATGTAACAATACCTGACAAATGTAACAATACCTGACAAATGCAACACAATACCTGACAAATGTAGCAATACCTGACAAATGTAACAATACTTGACAAATGTAACAATACTTGACAAATGTAACAATACCTGACAAATGTAGCAATACCTGACAAATGTAACAATACCTGACAAATGTAACAATACTTGACAAATGCAACAATACCTGACAAATGTAGCAATACCTGACAAATGTAACAATACACGACAAATGTAACAATACCTGACAAATGTAACAATACATGACAAATGTAACAATACATGACAAATGTAACAATACATGACAAATGTAACAATACATGACAAATGTAACAATGCCTGACAAATGTAACAATACCTGACAAATGTAACAATACCTGACAAATGTAACAATACCTGACAAATGTAACAATACATGACAAATGTAGCAATACCTGACAAATGCAACAATACCTGACAAATGTAACAATACCTGACAAATGTAATAATACCTGACAAATGCAACAATACCTGACAAATGCAACAATACCTGCCAAATGTAACAATACCTGACAAATGCAACAATACCTGACAAATGTAACAATACCTGACAAATGTAGCAATACCTGACAAATGCAACAATACCTGACAAATGTAACAATACCTGACAAATGTAACAATACCTGACAAATGCAACAATACCTGACAAATGTAACAATACCTGACAAATGTAGCAATACCTGACAAATGCAACACAATACCTGACAAATGTAGCAATACCTGACAAATGCAACAATACCTGACAAATGTAACAATACTTGACAAATGTAACAATACTTGACAAATGTAACAATACCTGACAAATGTAGCAATACCTGACAAATGTAACAATACTTGACAAATGTAACAATGCCTGACAAATGTAACAATACCTGACAAATGTAACAATACCTGACAAATGTAACAATACCTGACAAATGCAACAATACCTGACAAATGTAACAATACCTGACAAATGTAACAATACAACAATACCTGACAAATGTAACAATGCCTGACAAATGCAACAATACCTGACAAATGTAACAATGCCTGACAAATGTAACAATACAACAATACCTGACAAATGTAACAATGCCTGACAAATGCAACAATACCTGACAAATGTAACAATGCCTGACAAATGTAACAATACAACAATACCTGACAAATGTAACAATGCCTGACAAATGCAACAATACCTGACAAATGTAACAATGCCTGACAAATGTAACAATACAACAATACCTGACAAATGTAACAATGCCTGACAAATGCAACAATACCTGACAAATGTAACAATGCCTGACAAATGTAACAATACAACAATACCTGACAAATGTAACAATGCCTGACAAATGCAACAATACCTGACAAATGTAACAATGCCTGACAAATGTAACAATACAACAATACCTGACAAATGTAACAATGCCTGACAAATGCAACAATACCTGACAAATGTAACAATGCCTGACAAATGTAACAATACAACAATACCTGACAAATGTAACAATGCCTGACAAATGCAACAATACCTGACAAATGTAACAATGCAACAATACTTGACAAATGTAACAATGCAGCAATACCTGACAAATGTAACAATGCCTGACAAATGCAACAATACCTGACAAATGTAACAATACCTGACAAATGCAACAATACCTGACAAATGTAACAATACCTGACAAATGTAACAATACACAACAAATGTAACAATACCTGACAAATGTAACAATACCTGACAAATGCAACAATACCTGACAAATGTAACAATGCAACAATACCTGACAAATGCAACAATACCTGACAAATGTAACAATACAACAATACTTGACAAATGTAATAATACCTGACAAATGTAACAATGCCTGACAAATGTAACAATACCTGACAAATGTAACAATGCCTGACAAATGTAACAATGCAACAATACTTGACAAATGTAACTGCAACAATACCTGACAAATGTAACAATGCCTGACAAATGCAACAATACCTGACAAATGTAACAATACCTGACAAATGCAACAATACCTGACAAATGTAACAATACCTGACAAATGTAACAATACACAACAAATGTAACAATACCTGACAAATGTAACAATACCTGACAAATGCAACAATACCTGACAAATGTAACAATACCTGACAAATGTAACAATACACAACAAATGTAACAATACCTGACAAATATAACAATACCTGACAAATGTAACAATACACGACAAATGCAACAATACCTGACAAATGTAACAATACCTGACAAATGTAACAATACACGACAAATGTAACAATACCTGACAAATATAACAACCAATACATGCACAAACTTGCCAGTCATTTAACTATGCATGTAGCGCCTCATGCCACAGTTACCAATCCTATGTACCTGGACACATGAGTTGCCAAACAGACGACCACAACATAGGTCAGAATAACATAGATGGCACAGTCCATAATCTCTACAGAGGTGAGATAGATATACTCATTGCTTATTTATTATAATACAGATGGAGATATAGCAGAATATAAGCTTACGTCTCTATGCCAGAAAGGGTTAACATTGTTTTTGTTCCTTGTAACTATTGGTTTCCAAACCTGGTAATATTAGAAGAATTTATTCAATTTGTGCCAATTTTACCATCTGGCACCGAGTCTCATTAAACATGAGAACATCTATTTTCTAAAAACTCAAAACAATACTATTGAATTATATATCACTTGAATTCTCTGATAGCAATGACCTTGTAGAAATCAAGGTCACTCTGTAATAAATCATACCTGAATTCTCTGATAGCAATGACCTTGTAGAAATCAAGAAGGTCACTCTGTAATAAATCATACCTGAATTCTCTGATAGCAATGACCTTGTAGAAATAAAGAAGAAGGTCACGCAGTAATAGATCATACCTGAATTATCTGATAGCAATGACCTTGTAGAAATCAAGGTCACTCTGTAATAAATCATACCTGAATTCTCTGATAGCAATGACCTTGTAGAAATCAAGAAGGTCACTCAGTAATAAATCATACCTGAATTATCTGATAGCAATGACCTTGTAGAAATCAAGAAGGTCACGCAGTAATAAATCATACCTGAATTATCTGATAGCAATGACCTTGTAGAAATCAAGAAGGTCACTCTGTAATAAATCATACCTGAATTCTCTGATAGCAATGACCTTGTAGAAATCAAGAAGGTCACTCAGTAAAATCTCGTTCTCATCCATGCCCTCGACATCCGTGTTTCTGCAAAAATGTCACAACAATTATACCACTAGGTAATTCTTACTAAATGATATGTTAGTTGATTTTTCTGGATGATTAAAATCGCACCAACAGTTTAGGCCATATTGCGACTCTCAAACTATTGTGGAAGATAACGGCTGCAATATTTCAGACACACGGGCACAGACTACTCAAGCGAATTCATAAAAGTGGTCTCTTCAGCAAGGTGGCATCTTAATAGAGGAAAGTTGTGTGGGGGTGACACAAGAACACATCTATTTTATTGTACGTTATATTTATCTATGTTTATCTATGTATTCATTCATCCGCCTCCGTGGTCGAGTGGTTAAGGTCGCTGACTTGTATACCACTGTAACCTATCATCACTAATGGAAACGGGTTTGAGCCCCGCTCAGGCCGTGTCTCATTTATATGAAAAAGTTGGCAGTTTCTTACGGAGGTTGGTGCACCCAAGTACTGGTTAACCGCTGGAGCGTTGTTAGGTAAACTGCCCACCGGCGATATAGCCCAAAATGGTGCTGATGCAGGCGTAAAACCCAAAATATAACAGAGTGGTGGAACCTATGCTCGGCGTATGTTTTCCATTTACATCCGTATTTAAAATATTTAAATAGTTTTAACCTATTTTCGCTGACAGAGGTGAAGCATGGTTCAATAACATTTCATTGTGCGTACTGGTAGCCTAATGCAACTGTCACCTGACTGGTTCAGTAGCCGAATATAAACAGACAACTTGTTCGGAATATTTTTTCCACCGAAATGTGCGGTTTATGAGCATTTCAGGTGGCTATCCGGATTGGAAAAAAAATGTACAAATAACCAGAAAAAAGTTTCTTATGAGTTGTAATATTGTTAGTTATTGATATTACTAAGTCAAAATAATATATTCAACATTTACCCATGCATAAATAAAATAATTCATGTACGCCGTGCATAGGTGCCCTAAAGTATCTAGTTCCCCATGGAAACAGGTGCCATTGCGAAAGTTGTATTTAGGCGCATGGTTAGGTAATGAAGCTAAAATTTTCAACAACAATTTTATGAAAGTTGTGTTCACGACTTAAGAAAATAATAATATACGGCATTTAACTTATTTTATAGGCCATGATATGTAGGATTTACGCCGAGCATAGGTTCCACCACTCTATAACATGTATTCATTCATATTATCAAATCACTGAAATTACCTATGATAAGGATAAGAAACAGGCTTTAAAAAGTCAATGATTCAGATTGGCACAAACCGCTAAGCCAGCTGGATAGCTTCCTCACTTGGAAGAATCTGACCCTGGTAGGGCTCAAAGACCCCTGGTGGTGAGCAGCATGTTATATGCCGACCAATGCTTTTAACCAACTAGGCAGGAGTAAATATGTTATTATATTTCGGGTTTTACACCTGCATCAGCACCATTTTGGGCTATATCGCCGGCGGGCAGTTTACCTAACAACACCTTTCCTGGGCAGGCTCCAGCGGTTAACCAGTACTTGGATGCACCAACCTCCGTAAGAAACCGCCAACTTTTTCATATAAATGAGACACGGTCTGAGCGGGGCTCGAACCCGTGACCATCAGTGATGATAGGTTACAGTGGTATACAAGTCAGCGACCGTAACCACTCGACCACGGAGGCGGACTCGGCAGGAGTAAAACCAAACAATGAATGCATCTGATGTTGTATATAAGCTTACCTTGACCCTGTCTTGATCAGCTTGTGAAGCATGTTGGAGAGGACCTCAACGACCCCTTGCTCCACCATTACCGTGGCAACCACATCACATGTCTCAAACAGCTTACAACAGAACTGAATGGAATTATGACAGAGGGCAAGGTCACCCAAACTGTTGCCTAGCAACGATAACATAAGTGGGATAGAAGCTTGCTGAGTTCTTGTGAGTTCTTCTAGAATTTCATCTGGATGCAACCTATAAACAATAGAAAGTAATAAACAGTAAAGACTATTGTGTTTATTGTGGTTTTGTGTGTGTGTTTTACGTTTATTTATCGTCACTACCGGTTGCCCATATGAGCGACGCCTCCTGAAGATATTAGTCATTTTGGAGGATAGTGCAATGATACAGAAAGAGACCCATTCCAGAGTCTTCTCTGGTTCTTTTACGTGCATGGTGTAAAGTACTGACACGAGACCTTGGTTTAACGTCCCATCTGAAAGACTGTTAATGTTATTAGGGTCAGACGGGGGATCAAACCTGCGATCCCTGGATTACCAGTCCAGTGTGTTACCACTGGGCTACAGATCCGTCTGTTTTTTTATTTCATCCATAACCAACAATGATCTCACACAGAAAGGTCTCTGTAAATAATGTGCTAAACAATGTGGCCCGACCCAACTGCTTTTCTTTGCATCGATATACAGTCAAACCTGTGTTAGCGGTCACCTCTATTAAGCAGCCAACCTGTATTAAGCAGCCAGTTTCCAGATTCCCAATATGTTGTTTTAGTATACACTTTTCCTCTATTAAGCAGCCACCTGTGCTAAGCAGCCACTTTCTGTGATTCCCTTGGCTGGCTGCTTAAGACAGGTTTGACTGTATGAAAAACTGAATTACGCATTAAAATACGATATAGCAAATGCTTTTAGGATTATAACTGGGAAGTTAGTCTGTTGTGGTGGAGAACTGACCACCCATATTTACTGGGTTCACCGAAATAAAAATTGCTTTACACCGAATTGTCAAATTTCAAGCTCAAAGGACGCAATATAAAATTTCAATATTTGACCGTTAACCTCTGTATGTGACCTTGACCGTTCATGGGTGAACTATATGCCTCTTTGTTGGCTCCAGTTTTTTCCAATTGGCGAGAGAAGTGGCGCAGATATAAATTCAGACAGAGGGAATCCTGCAGGTGATATCACCCGGTACACATGTATGCAGTATTCTGCCACATCTTACCCATCATCTATTTTGAAAGGTCTCTGCAGGACAATAGACATTGCGGCTTCCATCTGATCAGGGTGGGTGGGGTATTGAAACAACTGGGCGGACAAAAGTTGAAATCCGTCCATCTTGAGAAACTCATCAAGGCTTGACTGGTTACATCTCTCCAGGTAAACAGTAATCAGCTGAAATAGTCCAAATTACATCCACATGTCTTATTCTCAATTACATCCACATGTCTTATTCTCAATTACATCCACATGTCTTATTCTCACTTACACCCACATGTCTTATTCTCAATTACATCCACATGTCTTATTCTCAATTACATACACATGTCTTATTCTCAATTACATATACATGTCTTATTCTCACTTACACCCACATGTCTTATTCTCAATTACATATACATGTCTTATTCTCACTTACACCCACATGTCTTATTCTCAATTACATCCACATGTCTTATTCTTAATTACATACACATGTCTTATTCTCAATTACATCCACATGTCTTATTCTCATGTCTTATTCTTAATTACATCACATGTCTTATTCTTAATTACATACACATGTCTTATTCTCAATTACATCCACATGTCTTATTCTTAATTACATACACATGTCTTATTCTCAATTACATCCACATGTCTTATTCTCAATTACATACACATGTCTTATTCTCAATTACATATACATGTCTTATTCTCACTTACACCCACATGTCTTATTCTCACTTACATCCACATGTCTTATTCTTAATTACATCCACATGTCTTATTCTCAATTACATACACATGTCTTATTCTCAATTACATACACATGTCTTATTCTCAATTACATACACATGTCTTATTCTCAATTACATCCACATGTCTTATTCTCAAATATAGTCTATGTACTGCAACACTGTTACTCGATCATCAGATCCTAAGTTAACCGTTTGCCTGCTAAGTAAATAAAATCACATTTGCAAACAACATAGATCCTGATCAGTCATGGCGTAACATCGTGTCGGATCAGGATCTATATTGTTTGCTATTCAGCCAAGTGTTTTAGCTCCATTCTGATCTGGCTCTATGCTGTTTGCAAAAGTGAATTTATCTGCCGCTAGCATGTGCCGTCTGATCAGGCTCTATACTGCTTACTATTCAGATAGTGGAGCAGAAACTCTTGGCTGAATAGCAAACAACATAGATCCTGATCAGATGCGGAATTACACCATGGCAGATCTGGTTCTATGTTGTTTGCATAAGTGATTTTATTTACTCAGCATGCAAAGAGTTAAGAATAATCTAAATTTACCTCAAAAGATTTCACTGAAATTTTATATTTTATTAACTCGTTGCACGCGAGCGGTGAGAATAACAGTCAAATATGTCCTGGAATTTCCTTAGAATTGTGTTGTTGTGTGAATTTCCAAGACATATTTCCAGTTTTCAGCTACCAATAAGAAAAACACATTAATGAATTATCGTCTGCTACAATTATTTACAGCTTTTTTTTACCCAGCATGCAAAGAGTTCAAGCAGATGAAGTGTTACAATGATGCATTTTACAGTAAAGGATTCACACAAAGAAATGTAGCTAAGGTTTTCCTCAAGAAATAACTACCTGTTACTGACTATACTAATAAAATTTACAACATACATCTTAATAAATGCTTCCTGAACCTAAGTTATTCTGGGCAAGAACAATAAATGTTTGATCTTAAGTACCTTTATAATGGCTTCCCGGACCTCCGCTGAGCTGTTCTGTGCCAGCACAATAAATGTTTGAGTGTTGATGATAGACTGCCGGAATGTTTTCTCCACCAGCACATCTGGCATGGTTAGTATGACAGATGACAGAAGCCGCAACAGACCTGTGTAACGATTTCATCATATCATTATATCTATAAATTTATTTAGTTTAAACTTTATTTATTTTACAACGATTGCGAAGCAAGTTCTAACAAATTATATTAATCACTCTCGTTGGCACTGATGAAAGCGTAACTGTGGTCATTCATGTGGGAGGAAACCGTAGTACCCGGAGAAAACCCACCTGTCCGATCTGTTGACTACCGTACCATCTCACATACTTCCTGGTCCGAGGATCGCACCCGGGTTGCATTGGTGAGAAGCAAGCATGCTAACCACTGCGCTAATCGGACAGCCTATAAGTTTATTTCATAGCAAGCATATTACACTGCAATAATTTAACATCAGCTTAGAGTTTGGGATTTAGCGTATACAAATTTATTTTAGCTTGATTGCGAAACAAGTTATTACTACTTATATTAATCACTCTCGTGACCTCACTCCTGATGGAATGCATTGCTACAAGGGAGAGAGAAGAGGCAATGTGGAATTTAAATGCCTTGTCTAAGGACACAATCGTAATGGCTCCAGCAGGCTCGAACTCTGGGCCTTTCGCACCTGAAGCAAACACGCTACCACTGTGCTATTGCGTTTTCCATACCATATATATATTTTGGGATTTGGAGAAGTTGATACTACTTGCATAATTATTTTAGAATATTTGGAAAATTTAAGACAGCAAAATCAAGTGGTTTTCCAAGTAATAAATATGTACATATAACGCTAGTACTACAGTAAGGTCTTGATTGTAAACGTGTGAAACCAATTAAGGTTTTTAAGGTAACTTGCCAATCAGAAGGGGAATAAATTGACCTATCTGGCTTGGTGAAAAGGCCATATACCATGATGCCCTGTGGTACGGTTTCGTACGCTTTCATAGACATGGATATACCAGCTCTGTACACCCCCGTATATATATGGACACTTTTTCCGCAGTACATGTACATGCATACACCAGTAACACCACCCATTTGCTGCAATAAAACAACTTACCAACACACAGTGCAATCAAACCCTTTTCCAGTTTCAGTAATTCTACATTATCTTCATCAAAGTTCAAGGACAGGTTTCCTCTGGATACAGTAGCTTCTTCAGTCGTGTCAGTTTTTTCATCATGCTCTACTCCATCATCTACCCTGTCAAATTCTAAACCTGAAGATGGTCCAGTGTAATCTGAATCACTGATCTCTGCATGGCTTACATTTAAACCTAACCCAGTAGTCTCAATATGTTCAAATGCATCAGCAACTTCTCCACTAGTCTCCTTAACATCTCTTGTTCCCTTAACACCATCATTATCGATTGAAGTTGTCACTGGTTCGCGGTCATCACAAGAATGTGTCTTCTTATAAAGACTTTCAAAATTGTTTGGAATTCTCACAGACATATTCATATCTATTGATGATGTTATTATAGGCTCTTCTTCAATTTCACCCTCTTTCTCCTCGTTAGCTTCCACCACACCTACAATAAACTTGGTTTGTTTTACATTTGACACCTCAGAATCTGTATCAGTAAGTACTCTGGGTGTTTTATGTAGAATTGACTTCTTCTCGCCATCAAATGTCACATTGTTAGCAGTTTTCTTGATATATCCCAAACTGTCCTGTGACTTTTTGCCGAGTTTTAAAGAGGTTGTAAGAAACTTCTGCTGGGTGGAGATTTCAACATCAGGATAGTGTGAGCTTGAACCGTCTCGGATGAAACTCTCAGACAGGTTTTTCTTGATCCCAATCACTGAAAAGTTACATATTGATCTGCTAAAGATGCATGTGGTATAATATAGGCATGTAAGGTCATCATCACGATACACCTGTCAAATACACTAGCAAATGTCATACAAACCTAAATACAGTCTACATCCGCTGTCAAAGTCGGTTATGTTGAATTTTCCGGTTATCTCGAAGTCGGATCAAAGTCCTGTTACAGACACTATCATTTTACATATAACTGGCTCTGTTTATATCGAATTTCTTTAATTTAAACTTCGGATTACGAAGTATTTTGTTCGGTCCGATGGAATTCGACATAACGGGTGTAGACTGTACATGAATTGCCAAACAAATTCCTCTCTCATGTTTCAATGACTTGACACTATTCCAACATTGTCCACCTTGATTATTTCCACAAGCTTTTATTCTACCGTAAACTTTATTTTTTATTTTACAAAGATTGCGAAGCAAGTTTTAACAACTTATATTAATCACTCTTGTTTGCGCGGATGAAAGCGTAAATGTGGAAATTCGTGTGGGAGGAAACAGGAGTACTCGGAGAAAACCCACCTGTCCGATCTGGCGACAACCGTACCATCTCACATACTTCCCGGTCCGAGGACTGAACCCGGGTTGCATTGGTGATAAGCGAGTGTGCTAACCACTGCGCTAATCGGACAGCCATTCTACCGTCATGCATAATAACGTACAAAAATCTGAATAAATTATATTTGAAAAATGGAATTACATATAAGACAGTAAACACAACTTATAATCATCACAGACGGATCTGCAGTCCAGTGGTTAACACGCTGGACTGGGAATCCAGGGATCGCAGATTTGATCCTCCGTCTGACCCTAATGAAATTAACAGTCTTTCAGATGCGACTTTAAACCAAGGTCTCGTGTCGGTGTTCTACACCGTGCATGTAAAAGAACCAAAGGAGGTTCTGCAATGGGTCTCTGTCTGTATCATTGCACTATCCTCCAAAAATCTAAATTGACTAATCTCTTCAGGAGGTGTCGCTCATATGGGCAACCGGTAGCGACGATAAATAAAAAACACACACAAACAAAATAATCCATCCCTTACAATATCTCAGTGTGCAGCACAGGTAAACACAATATATTAGTAAATATTCTAACTCTAGTTATCTTTCAAGAATGGCGAAATAAGTTCAAACAAATTATATTAATCACTCTCGCTTGTGCTGGTGTAAGCGCACATGTTGTCTGTCGAGTGGGTGGAAGCCAGATTATTCATTCTCTTACCTTTGTCAGCAATGCTATATCTGCCCTTCACCAGCATGCTGGAAGCCAGCCCCTGTCTAAGATTGATTTTCCATTTGGTGAGAGGGGATGGTGGTTGGCCCCAGGGCACCGTGAAGTAAAACAGAGACCTTGAATGGTTGATGTAGGTATTGGCTGCTGGATGAACAAGAAGCAGGAAGTCACATATTTCCAAAATAAGATGGTAGTCAGGTGGGGAACCAGTCATGTTCTGTATAATGGAGACCACACTGGAGCCCACAGATACCGGCAAGGACGGAATACCTTCCTGGATCCGCTCCTAAAACATGAAATACAACAGCATCAGTTATTGTAATATAGTATAGTCAGGCGGAGCACTTGTCATGTTCTATAAACAGGTAGGGAACCAGCAATATACAACATACTCAGCTACTATAATACAATATGGTAGTCAGGCAAGGAACCAGTCATGTTCTGCAAACATGTAGGGAACCAGCAATACACAACATACTCAGCTACTATAATACAATATGGTAGTCAGGCAAGGAACCAGTGATGTTCTGCAAACATGTAGGGAACCAGCAATACACAACATACTCAGCTACTATAATACAATATGGTAGTCAGGCAAGGAACCAGTCATGTTCTGCAAACATGTAGGGAACCAGCAATACACAACATACTCAGCTACTATAATACAATATGGTAGTCAGGCAAGGAACCAGTCATGTTCTGCAAACATGTAGGGAACCAGCAATACACAACATCGTAAGCTAGTAGTGGTAGTCAGACAGAGCACCATTGTTTGTTGATCTGATGCATGAATACATTTTGTCATTTCACATTATGAACTGAATAAAATATAGAGCACTTTTGTCAAGTGACCAAGGACATCAAATATAGAGCACTTTTGTCAAGTGACCAAGGACATAAAATATAGAGCACTTTTGTCAAGTGACCAAGGACATAAAATATAGAGCACTTTTGTCAAGTGACCAAGGACATAAAATATAGAGCACTTTTGTCAAGTGACCAAGGACATAAAATATAGAGCACTTTTGTCAAGTGACCAAGGACATAAAATATAGAGCACTTTTGTCAAGTGACCAAGGACATAAATTGGTTTTGTGTGGGTGTATAATTTGGATATATAAAATCGGGAGATGGTCTATGGGCGTATGTTTGACAGTACCTGGTAGATTTTGAATATCTTGTTGACAATATTGATGGCTTGGTATTGTTTAATGTTATAGGTCTGGTGTGCGTGTTCCTCCTGCACCAAGCAAGCCAGCCCCGCAAACAACATCTCCATCACACTCGGGTCACACCTATCCCAAATCAACCAATGAAGAATGAGATGCTCAATGATCGTGACGTCACGGATCACTGCATCTGTCCGGTGTTTTAGGGTCATTTCCGTCGAGCCGGCTGAAAATCTGTAAAGTGATTCCGTAGTAGCAGCATCCATGATGACCTATGATAAAAAATATCAAATAAAAAATATCATTTTTATAATATAAAATGTTGCATTCTTGGAAAGACTACTTTTAAAAGATTATACATTATTTCACAAATAAAAGGCCTATTCCTAGGCCCCGTGTTAAGACATCAAAAGGATGTATGTTTCGGCCTAACACAATTTGGCCTAGGATTCTTTGGCAAGTCATTTTTATCAGATTCCGATCCTGTTTGGCCAGACAGGTTTGTTTGAAAGTCCATTATACTAAAATAAGTAGCGTTTTATATTTTTTATTCAAAATGTTTAAAATATTCACATAATATTAGCCTATTGCTTCATACGTTTTTTTCACTCTTCTGCTGTAAAACAGAAAGAAATAACATATAACACAAAAGACAACACTGGAAAATGTAAAAAAATAATATTATGAGAATAGAAGACATGACAAATTGGAAAAGCATAATACAAAATGGAATAAATTCCCCGCATATTAATGTTTTGTTAGTTTTAGGAGTTTATTATAAACTTATTCCAACGAATGTATATAAACATATATTTGGAATACGGTAGAAGTATCCTGTATACATACTGAATTTGTTTCTGTACCTGCTGATATGTGTGTATGCTGTATGAATGTGTGTATGGTTGTGAGAGTGTTTCTGTACCTGCTGATACGTGCGTATGCTGTATGAATGTGTGTATGGTTGTGAGAGTGCTTCTGTACCTGCTGATACGTGCTTATGCTGTATGAATGTGTGTATGGTTGTGAGAGTGCTTGTGTACCTGCTGATACGTGCGTATGCTGTATGAATGTGTGTATGGTTGTGAGAGTGATTCTGTACCTGCTGATACGTGCATATGCTGTATGAATGTGTGCATGGTAGTGAGAGTGCTTCTGTACCTGCTGATACGTACGTATGCTGTATGAATGTGTGTATGGTTGTGAGAGTGCTTCTGTACCTGCTGATACGTACGTATGCTGTATGAATGTGTGTATGGTTGTGAGAGTGCTTCTGTACCTGCTAATACGTGCGTATGCTGTATGAATGTGTGTATGGTTGTGAGAGTGCTTCTGTACCTGCTGATACGTGCGTATGCTGTATGAATGTGTGTATGGTTGTGAGAGTGCTTCTGTACCTGCTGATACGTGCGTATGCTGTATGAATGTGTGTATGGTTGTGAGAGTGCTTCTGTACCTGCTGATACGTATGTATGCTGTATGAATGTGTATGGTTGTGAGAGTGCTTGGTGTGAGAAATTGAGAGGGCGAGAGTGGATGAGAGCTACACATTATTCTATGTCAATTTCTTATCATATTTAAATGTTTAGATTATATACTTGTAGATATACATAGATTGTAAATAAATTAAATAATAAAAAAAAAGAAAAAGAATAGAAGACAGCGTTTGTAAACCCTTTCTCTAAAACAGACAAGATAACTTTTAATAATTCTGGGGGGAAAAGAAACATTGCTCGAAATGATCAATTTTCTTTTCCTACAATATTTTTCTCTAATTCCAATTGATTTGGCCAAAAGGTTATACCGGTATCTGAAGACAGGTTGGCCAAAAGGTCACACTGGTATCTGAAGACAGGTTGGCCAAAAGGTTATACCGGTATCTGAAGACAGGTTGGCCAAAAGGTCATACTGGTATCTGAAGACAGGTTGGCCAAAAGGTCATACTGGTATCTGAAGACAGGTTGGCCAAAAGGTCATACCGGTATCTGAAGACAGGTTGGCCAAAAGGTCATACCGGTATCTGAAGACAGGTTTGCCAAAAGGTCATACCGGTATCTGAAGATAGGTTGGCCAAAAGGTCATACTGGTATCTGAAGACAGGTTGGCCAAAAGGTCACACTGGTATCTGAAGACAGGTTGGCCAAAAGGTTATACCGGTATCTGAAGACAGGTTGGCCAAAAGGTCATACTGGTATCTGAAGACAGGTTGGCCAAAAGGTCATACTGGTATCTGAAGACAGGTTGGCCAAAAGGTCATACCGGTATCTGAAGACAGGTTGGCCAAAAGGTCATACTGGTATCTGAAGACAGGTTGGCCAAAAGGTTCTAGGCCAAAAAGCCAAGACAAAAACGTCCCATAGTCAAAACGTCCGCCATCATGTATATTACCTTGAGTGTTAGTTGTCCTGGAACGCTTCTGCTACTGGTGAGGACCTTGCACAAGAGAGCATGCCCGCCGATGTTGAGATAGCTCTCATGCAGCTGTGAGGAATGGTGCATGACGGACATAAGCACCTTCAGCACCTCCGACTGTATGTGCTTTGCCTCTGTGCATTTCTCAGGACATCTCTCGTAAACCTACACATATAGAGAAGCACATGTTTTATTCCCAGTTAGAGAATACAGATTTCGTCATCTCATTTTAGACCAGTTTCCTCACTTCGAAAATTGCTTTTCAAGATGACAGCCATGTTGACCATTTTAGGATTTCAAATTAAAACAATTTTAGCCAGTTTTATTAATTAGTTGCCACATTTCTCAAAACAAAGCGTCATAAAAATTTAGAAAAATTTGGTGGAAGTCAAAAATATTATTTGAAGCAGTTATTCTTCCTTCAGCAGCAACCTAGCGGAATGTAGGTGGTTATGTTATATTTATATGTTATGTTATATTTCGGGTTTTATGCGTGCAACAGCACCATTTCGGGCTATATCGCCGATGGGCAGTTTACTTAACAACACCTTTCCTGGGCAGGCTCCAGCGGTTAACCAGTACTTGGGTGCACCAACCTCAGTAAGAAACTGCCAACTTTTTCATATAAATGAGACATGGCCTGAGCAGGGCTCGAACCCGTGACCATCAGTGATGATAGGTTACAGTGGTATACAAGTCAGCGACCGTAACCACTCGACCACGGAGGCGAAATGTAGGTGGTTCTACCCAGGTACCCTCTCATGCCTGTTATACTGCACATAGGGGTACCTGGGATCTTCCTCCACCAATAACAACTGTTGACCACCACAAGACAAACAAACAATCACACGTTACCTTAGCAACCAGAAACAGAATTGCTGCAATCCCGCCAGATTCTTCTATTGCCATTTCCAGACTGGTGCTTGAGTTGCTATGGAGATGACCTTGACAGACCGGTATCACGACCTTGGGTTGCTGGGTCAGGAGTGGATCTGGTGCGTATCCTAGGTTACTGTGACTTTGTGTCACCTTGGACATCGGTAGAAACTCGGCTATCTCATTGCATTTACTGGGGTGATAGGACAGTAACAAACAGTGCTGGAACAAATTAATGCAATATGCATAGAAGCTAGAGGTAAACATATATCCCCATGGCAACCCATGAAACCTTGCACAACAAATTATTTTTTCTGTGAAAAGTTGATACAATGAAACATGAAAAGCAATTAACCCATTCAACACCAAGTAAATGACATGGACTGGTCCACGATATTTTTAGACAAATAAATGAATAAGAAAATAAATAGTAATATTACTGGCAAAAAGTGAGCTCATCACAAGCCGGCTCATCTGGATCTACACATTATGTAAGCCTATTTAGAGGTCTGTAGTGTTGAAAGGGTTAATACAACTCACTCTACAGTTTCGTGTTCCACAGTAATACACATTTCTTTTAGTTTGATTGTGAAACAAGTTCTTACAACATTTCTCAAAACCACATTCCTGATGGAATCCATTACTATGAGGAAGAGGCAATGTGAATTCAAATGTCCTGCCTAACGACTCCAACACAGTGATTAGTAGAGATAAATCAAATAAAATGTTGTCAACCACACCGGGACATTTATGTTGCACTACTCTACATCACATTCCCATGTGGGACATTACATGCAGGTACAACCATTGTCACACACACACACCGGGACATTTATGTTGCACTACTCTACATCACATTTCCATGTGGGACATTACATGCAGGTACAACCATTGTCACACACACACACTGGGACATTTATGTTGCACTACTCTACATCACATCCCATGTGGGACATTACATGCAGGTACAACCATGTCACACACACACACACACACACACACACACACACACCACACACACACACACACACACACACACACACACACACACACACACACACACACACACACACACACACACACACACACACACACACACACACACACACACACACACACACACACACACACACACACACACACACACACACACACACACACACACACACACACACACACACACACACACACACACACACACACACACACACACACACACACACACACACACACACACACACACACACACACACACACACACACACACACACACACACACACACACACACACACACACACACACACACACACACACACACACACACACACACACACACACACACACACACACACACACACCACACACACACACACACACACACACACCACACACACACACACACACACACACACACACACACACACACACACACACACACACACACACACACACACACACACACACACACACACCACACACACACACACACACACACACACACACACACACACACACACACACACACACACACACACACACACACACACACACACACACACACACACACACACACACACACACACACACACACACACACACACACACACACACACACACACACACACACACACACACACACACACACACACACACACACACACACACACACACACACACACACACACACACACACACACACACACACACACACACACACACACACACACACACACACACACACACACACACACACACACACACACACACACACACACACACACACACACACCACACACACACACACACACACACACACACACACACACACACACACACACACACACACACACACACACACACACACACACCACACACACACACACACACACACACCACACACCACACACACACACACACACACACACACACACACACACACACACACACACACACACACACACACACACACACACACACACACACACACACACACACACACACACACACACACACACACACGGGACATTTATGTTGCACAACTCTACATCACATTCCCATGTGGGACATTACATGCAGGTACAACCATTGTCACACACACACCCGGGACATTTATGTTGCACTACTCTACATCACATTCCCATGTGGGACATTACATGCAGGTACAACCATTGTCACACACACACACCGGGACATTTATGTTGCACTACTCTACATCACATTCCCATGTGGGACATTACATGCAGGTACAACCATTGTCACATGCACACCGGGACATTTATGTTGCACTACTCTACATCACAATCCCATGTGGGACATTACATGCAGGTACAACCATTGTCACATACACACCAGGATATTTATGTTGCACTACTCTACATCACAATCCCATGTGGGACATTACATGCAGGTACAACCATTGTCACATACACACCGGGACATTTATGTTGCACTACTCTACATCACATTCCCATGTGGGACATTACATGCAGGTACAACCATTGTCACATACACACCGGGACATTTATGTTGCACTACTCTACATCACAATCCCATGTGGGACATTACATGCAGGTACAACCATTGTCACATACACACCAGGACATTTAATGTTGCACTACTCTACATCACAATCCCATGTGGGACATTACATGCAGGTACAACCATTGTCACATACACACTGGGACATTTATGTTGTGTTACTCTACATCACATGAACATATAATGTAGTCATTATTAACATTTTCATCCATGAACAATTATCCAATCAAATTAATCGTTGTAACTGACATTGGCAACACTTAAAAAATGGCGTCCATCATAACATATTTATTATCAGTATTCAAATTTTATAAAATACACATAGATCAGCAACAACCAGTTCAACAAGATTCTGTGATTTGGATGCTTTGAATAAGATGCAGCGAGTTAGATGCTGCGAGTCAGATGTTACGAGTCGGATGTTGCAAGTGAGATGCTGCAAGTAGGATGCTGCCAGTGAGATGCTGTCAGTCAGATGCTGCGAGTCGGATGCTGTGAGTCCGGTGCTGCGAGTCGGATGCTGCGAATCAGATGCTGTGAGTCAAGATGCTGCGAGTCAGATGTTACGAGTCAGATGTTGCAAGTGAGATGCTGCGAGTAGGATGCTGCGAGTTAGATGATGTGAGTCAGATGCTGCAAGTCCGGTGCTGCGAGTCGGATGCTGCAAGTCGGATGCGGTGAGTCAAATGCTGTGAGTCCGGTGCTGCGAGTCAGATGCTGCAAGTCAGATGCAGTGAGTCAAATGCTGTGAGTCAGATGCTGTGAGTCGGATGCTGCAAGTCAGATGCTGCGAATCAGATGCTGCTAGTCGGATGCTGCGAGTCGGAATCCACATATAATAAAGCACGCATAAATGTCAACCCCCACCGGGACAGAACAAACATGAAATCAAATGAAAGGTTACTTACCCTCAACTCGGAGAAGTTTGGTTTTTTCAGTCCGACTAAGGTATCGTAGGGTATACGCGAGTGTAACACGGTGTTTTTGTGTAGGTGAGGGGCGTATGCGGTGGACTCAGAGCTGGAGTCACACTTGAGAATAGACTTGGTGTTCGGTCCCAGCGTGTAGAGATGAAAGCATAAGTCCTTGGGCATCACCGATCCTGTACATGACATGAAAGTGTTGGACATTACTAAAGCATAAACTATACAATGATTGTTAAACACGCTTTAACAAGTTATATTAACAATGATTGCTAAACACGCTTTAACAACTTATATTAACAATGATTGCTAAACACGCTTTAACAACTTATATTAACAATGATTGCTAAACACGCTTTAACAACTTATATTAACAATGATTGCTAAACACGCTTTAACAACTTATATTTAACAATGATTGCTAAACACGCTTTAACAACTTATATTAACAATGATTGCTAAACACGCTTTAACAACTTATATTAACAATGATTGCTAAACACGCTTTAACAACTTATATTTAACAATGATTGCTAAACACGCTTTAACAACTTATATTAACAATGATTGCTAAACACGCTTTAACAACTTATATTAACAATGATTGCTAAACACGCTTTAACAACTTATATTTAACAATGATTGCTAAACACGCTTTAACAACTTATATTAACAATGATTGCTAAACACGCTTTAACAACTTATATTAACAATGATTGCTAAACACGCTTTAACAACTTATATTTAACAATGATTGCTAAACACGCTTTAACAACTTATATTAACAATGATTGTTAACACGCTTTAACAACTTATATTTAACACTCTCGTTGGTGCGGGTGAAAGTGTATACATGTATGTTGTCATTTGTGTGGTAGAACCTGAAGAAAACCCACCTGTCTCATTTGGTGACCACCATATCATCTCAAATATTTTGCTGTTCAAGGATCGAACCCGGGTTGCATCAGTGAGGAGCGAGCGTGCTAACCACTGCGCTAATCAGACATGAGAAATATAATACATGCATAGTGGAAGTTGTGATAGCGCAGTGGATGCGTGTTCGCTTCAGGTGCGAAAGGCCCCGAGTTCAAGCCCAGCTGGAGCCATTACGATTGTGCCCTTATGACAAGGCATTTAAATTCCACATTGCCTCTTCTCTCTCCCTGATGGCGATGGATTCCATCAGGAATGAGGTCTCGAGAGTTATTAATATAAGTTGCAAGAACTTGTTTCGCAATCGAGCTAAAATAAATTTGTATACAATATAATACATGCCTCTCAGTAATAGAGAAGTTACAGGAACTTTTGTGCTTAAGCAACAATCCACAGAAAATGCACCAAACCAAAAAGGCTTCCTGATTGTTTTACACGTGTCATGTATTATTGTACAAATACATGAAGCTGAGGGGATTCTCTTGCAATGACAGACTGTTCAGACAGTTAGAATTCTTAGAATGGGTCAGGGGCGTGATCCCATCGATTACAGACAAACATCTTAACACCATCACCATTAATCTACCTTGAACCCCTGGAACCAACTTGTACCACCTGGAACCTCTGGAACCACCTTGAACCCCCTGGAATCACCTTGAAGACCTGGAATGACCTTGAACCCCTGGAATGACCTTGAACCCCTGGAATGACCTTGAACCCCTGGAATCACCTTGAACCCCTGGAATCACCTTGAACCCCTGGAATCACCTTGAACCCCTGGAATCACCTTGAACCCCTGGAATCACCGTGAACCCCTGGAATCACCTTGAACCCCTTGAACCCCTGGAATCACCTTGAACCCCTTGAACCCCTGGAATCACCTTGAACCCCTTGAATCACCTTGAACCCCTGGAATCACCTTGAACCCCTGGAATCACCTTGAACCCCTGGAATCACCTTGAACCCCTGGAATCACCTTGAACCCCTGGAATGACCTTGAACCCCTGGAATCACCTTGAACCCCTGGAATCACCTTGAACCCCTGGAATCACCTTGAACCCCTGGAATCACCTTGAACACCTGGAATCACCTTGAACCCCTGGAATCACCGTTAATGCCTGGATTACACTCCTGTGATTGTTTTGTTTTGGGGGTTTAAAGTGGCACAAACAGCTTAGGTGATATGGAGACTCTCCTGGTGGGAGCAGTATTTCAGGCATGCACGAGTACCCGGGTAGAACAACTGACCTTCTGCAAGCCAGCTGGATAGTTTCCTCACTTGAAAGAATTTTACACCCCTGGTGGGATTCGAACCTACAGCGGTGAGAGGCAAGTGATTGAAGTCAACGACCGTAAACACTCGGCCACGGAGGCTCCAAGAATTACATTTAAAACGTCTTAACCATTCCACCACTAATCCGTCTCTTAGAGAGTATCAACATTGTTTGCACTCGGGGCGGTGCCCGTAGAAGAGAAATCGGGGCGGTGCACGTAGAAGAGAAATCGGGGCGGTGCCCGTAGAAGAGAAATCGGGGCGGTGCCCGTAGAAGAGAAATCGGGGCAGTGCTTGTAGAAGAGAAATCGGGCGGTGCCCGTAGAAGAGAAATTGGGGCTGTGCCCGTAGAAGAGAAATCGGGGCGGTGCCTGTAGAAGAGAAATCGGGGCGGTGCCCGTAGAAGAGAAATTGGGACGGTGCCCGTAGAAGAGAAATAGTGTTTCTTACAGACACTGATACAGAGGTCTTACGCAAAATGCTTACCTTTGAAAAGCATCAACTGCCCAAGCTGCCAGTTACCGAGCGGGGACGTGACCACATTCTCTACAGTATGTCCGAGGAAGAGGTGTGGTTGTAGCTGGGATGATTTGTGACGAGACCTAATGCAGGAGTGAGGATGATCGAGAATAAAGCTGTGCCCTTGCCAGCCATCTATCACAAGGTTTACCTATGAATATAAGTAAGTAGGTAAGTAAGTTTTTATTAAAGTGACATGTGCATTTCAACAAATATACATAGCAAATATTAAACAACAAGAAGACGCACCCGGCCCCGTGGGCCTATAAGTCACCTAATAATATGCATTCAATAATAATTATATAGTGTGAACAGAAGTGATCTGATTATTAGATTAATAAATTGAAAATTGAAAAATATGGCGCTATTCATAAATCATGTGGGTTATCAATGTACAAAGTAATTAAGAACATGTCCATATATGTAGAAACATTTCATGTGAAAAGATTTATGCAAAGCATCTTAGTTTAATCATATTTTATTGCTCGATTCATTTTACATATACACATGCGAATACAAAACATGACTACACGTGCGAATACAAAACATGACAAATTAAAGAAAGGCAAACAGGTCGGGCCCACAAGACAAATTAAAGAAAGGCAAACAGGTCGGGCCCACAAGACAAATTAAAGAAAGGCAAACAGGTCGGGCCCACAAGACAAATTAAAGAAAGGCAAACAGGTCGGGCCCACAAGACAAATTAAAGAAAGGCAAACAGGTCGGGCCCACAAGACAAATTAAAGAAAGGCAAACAGGTCGGGCCCACAAGACAAATTAAAGAAAGGCAAACAGGTCGGGCCCACAAGACAAATTAAAGAAAGGCAAACAGGTCGGGCCCACAAGACAAATTAAAGAAAGGCAAACAGGTCGGGCCCACAAGACAAATTAAAGAAAGGCAAACAGGTCAGGCCCACAAGACAAATTAAAGAAAGGCAAACAGGTCGGGCCACAAGACAAATTAAAGAAAGGCAAGGGGGTGGGCAAACAGGTCGGGCCCACAAGACAAATTAAAGAAAGGCAAACAGGTCGGGCCCACAAGACAAATTAAAGAAAGGCAAACAGGTCGGGCCCACAAGACAAATTAAAGAAAGGCAAACAGGTTGGGCCCACAAGACAAATTAAAGAAAGGCAAACAGGCCAGGCCCACAAGACAAATTAAAGAAAGGCAAATAGGCCAGGCCCACACGACAAATTAAAGAAAGGCAAACAGGTCGGGCCCACAAGACAAATTAAAGAAAGGCAAACAGGTCGGGCACACAAGTTCTAGCAACATTAGTTACGGCCCTTCCTGAGTGAATACCAAATCTTCACATTTGTTTAATGTTTCTGGAAATTGTTATGGTTCTAATGTAAATAATGACTGTGCTCTTATCTTACACTTGTTATACATCGACAAGATAACTTGATACTTATTTCCAACTAAATGCCAAGATAACCTGAAACTTATTTCCAACTAAATGCCAAGAAAACCAGATACTTATTTCCAACTAAATGCCAAGATAACCTGAAACTTATTTCCAACTAAATGCCAAGATAACTTGAAACTTATTTCCAACTAAATGCCAAGAAAACCTGATACTTATTTCCAACTAAATGCCAAGATAACTTGATACTTATTTCCAACTAAATGCCAAGAAAACCTGATACTTATTTCCAACTAAATGCCAAGATAACTTGAAACTTATTTCCAACTAAATGCCAAGAAAACCTGATACTTATTTCCAACTAAATGCCAAGATAACTTGAAACTTATTTCCAACTAAATGCCAAGAAAACCAGATACTTATTTCCAACTAAATGCCAAGAAAACCAGATACTTATTTCCAACTAAATGCCAAGATAACTTGATACTTATTTCCAACTAAATGCCAAGATAACTTAAAACTTATTTCCAACTAAATGCCTAATTATGGTGTAAGGGAGACAATCATTATTATGATAAGAAAGACAAGTATGTAATTCCGTATAATATAATCATATTTCCATCTCAGTTTCAGGTAAATTCTTGAATATCCATTAATTCTCTTAGAAATTCACTAATAAGGCAGATCTTTTGCAAGACGGCTCCCCAACTTTGGACATCTGATCTATCTTAAGACAACACTACCATTGGTTGAGGTTCGATATTTAAATGTCCTCACATATTTGAGAATCAATTGTTCACAAGCCAATCGGGGAGTACTGTGTGTAAAACTAACTGGGGTAAATGTGTAGTGAACTGTGGTATGTGCTACACAGAAATTGGAAAGTTTTACGTGTCATGGAAATGGGGTATTTGTGTGATAAACCAATTGTGATAGTGTGTGGAAGTGTTTAACCTAACTGGGGTAAATGTTTAGTGAACTGTGGTATGTGCTACACAGAAATGGGAAACTTTTGTATGTCATGGAAATGGGGTATTTGTGTGATAAACCAATTGTGAGTGTGTGGAAGTGTTTAACCTAACTGGGGTAAATGTTTAGTGAACTGTGGTATGTGCTACACAGAAATGGGAAACTTTTGTGTGTCATGGAAATGGGGTATTTGTGTGATAAACCAATTGTGATAGTGTGTGGAAGTGTTTAACCTAACTGGGGTAAATGTTTAGTGAAATGTGGTATGTGCTACACAGAAATGGGAAACTTATGTGTGTCATGGAAATGGGATATTTGTGTGATAAACCAATTGTGTGGAAGTATTTAACCTAACTGAGGTAAATATGTAGTGAACTGGGGTCCGTGTGTTACGACAGTTGTGGAAATATCAGGGATCATTCTAGAGGGCGATGTGGGTGAAATTGTCACCCTAGGGACCCTGACTTCGCCCTCTGGAGCCCCACTTCTCCCTAAAAAAATAATTTGTTTTTTGGTTTTTATGATTTTTAAACAAAATTTTGTCTAGTATACACTGGCCAATTATAACCCTATTTTGCAGAAGTATATTAAAGAACTCCATGGAAGCGATCACACGCTTTCTCACTTCTCCCAAAAATTCTGACCTAGAATGAACCCTGAAATGTTAGAAAAGCTCAATTTCTCTAGAAAAATGTGATTTGTAAAATCTTCGTAACAAATCCACATACACTTCCCATGACTGTGCTGCCCTCGTAGCCTTCTTTGTAACTCATGACCAGGTGCTGCCACCTATCAGGGGACATCACTCCAGACAATTTAGTCTCCTGTACCACCAGACCGGTATCACTGACTTCACTTGTCAGTCTGAAATAAAGCAAAATAATCTAGTCACAATTATTGTTTTAGCATTGGGTTTCGTGTCATTTCTCGGCATAAGATAATTAGTTGCTTGATGGTGGAAGACCCTATGGCCCCTTTTGATAAAGTGATTTTTGAAAAGAGGACTTCTTGTGATAAAGAATTCTAAGACATTTATATTAGGACCAAATCAGTACATAAACCTCAGCCTGCACTAGGATCCAAAGCAGGATTCGACCCATGGTCTGCACCGACTTACCAGAGCAGAACTCGAACCCACGGCATGCACTGAGACCTGAGCATGACAGTTGACTCAAATCCATGGTCTGCTTTGGGTAGACCAGGGCAGGATTTGATCCATCAGCCTGCACCAGAGAGACCAGAGCAGGGTTCAAACCAATGGCCTGCACAGGGATATTAGAGCTGGACTCAAACAAACAGACTGCATTGGAGAGACTAGGGCAGGACCTGATCCGACAGCCGGCGCTAGAGAGGCTAGGGTCAGACTTGAACCAATGACCTGCACGAGAAGACTAGAGCCAGACTCTAAAATACTGCATGCACCGGAGAACAGAGCATGACTGAAGTGTAACCGAATACCTGTTCCATAGAAACTGTCTATTTAGAGCCTATTTGTAAAAACATGATCAATTTCCAGCTTAGGTTTGTGTGTGTTGCTACAGAGACAATTTGGATGTAACGCAAACCTCATTGTAAACAGGTCACGGGTTCGAGCCCCGCTCAGGCCGCGTCTCATTTATATGAAAAAGTTGGCAGTTTCTTACGGAGATTGGTGCACCCAAGTACTGGTTAACCGCTGGAGCCTGCCCAGGAAAGGTGTTGTTAAGTAAACTGCTCGTCGGCGATATAGCCCGAAATGGTGCTGATGCAGGCGTAAAACCCGAAATATAACATATAAAATCACTGTAAACAAACAACCTTGCAGATATTTTTCAATTAAATTTTTTGTTTATATAAATATATTTTAGCTCGATTGCGAAACATGCTCTTACAACATTTGTGTAATCACTCGAGAGAGCGCATTTCTGATGGAATCCATCACAATGAGGGAGAGAGAAGTGGAAATGTGGAATTTAAGTGCCTTGCCTATAGGCACAATCGAAATGCTTTCAGATGGGCTCCGTAGGACTGGCGCATAGAGGAATTTGTTGCCAGGTGGTCTTGTATACTAGATTAACTGCATTCCTAATGGGCTTAGTTAATACAAATCTATCTTAGCTCAATTGCGAAACAAGTTCTTACAACTTATATTAATCACTCTTGAGACCTCATTCCTGATGGAATCCATCGCTACGAGGGAGAGAGAAGAGGCAAAGTGGAATTTAAATGCATTGCCTAAGGGTACAATTGCAACGGCTCCAGTGGGGCTCGAACTCCAGGCCTTTAGCAGCTGAAGCGAACGCGCTACCACGACTTCCAAATGAGATTGATGGGAGATAAAAATGGTGTTCTTTGATACAGGATTCCTATGTTATATTTCGGGTTTTACGCCTGCATCAGCACCATTTTGTGCTATATCGCCGGTGGGCAGTTTACATAACAACACCTTTCCTGGGCAGGCTCCAACGGTTAACCAGTACTTGGGTCCACCAACCTCCGTAAGAAATTGCCAACTGTTTCATATAAATGAGACACCGCATGAGCGGGGCTCGAACCCGTGACCATCAGTGATGATAGGTTACAGTGGTATACAAGTCAGCGACCTTAACCACTCGACCACGGAGGAGGACTGATACAGGATTCTAATGGATGGTCTTTATTATGTGGTCATTAGCACATGGTGGTCTGCATTCAGAGACAATTCTTGCTTAGAGAACACTCTTTTACTGTTGGGAGGTTTCTTAATACCCATTTTATTGTAATTACTTTCTGTCTTGCTTGCTTACCTAAATATCAAGGATCCTGTAATTGTTTCAGTCCAGATCTCCAACATCTTCTCCCTGGTTCCTATGGAGACGACATGTAAGCAGCCGGACACGGAACTATCCACCGATTTATATGCACCGTGCTGACTACTCTTCAAATCTCCTGTGAAATCAGTCAGTGTTAAATATCACACAGTTTCAAAAGTGATACCCATATCTTGAATGATAAAATCCCATATCTTGAATGATAAAATGACATAACTTGAATGATAAAATGACATAACTTGAATGGTAAAATCACTTAACTTGAATGGTAAAATGACTTAACTTGAATGGTAAAATGACATAACTTGAATGGTAAAATCCCATAACTTGAATGGTAAAATGACATAACTTGAATAGTAAAATCCCATAACTTGAATGGTAAAATGACATAACTTGAATGGTAAAATCCCATAACTTGAATGGTAAAATGACATAACTTGAATAGTAAAATCCCATAACTTGAATGGTAAAATGACATAACTTGAATGGTAAAATCCCATAACTTGAATGGTAAAATGACATAACTTGAATAGTAAAATCCCATAACTTGAATGGTAAAATGACATAACTTGAATGGTAAAATCCCATAACTTGAATGGTAAAATGACATAACTTGAATAGTAAAATCCCATAACTTGAATGGTAAAATGACATAACTTGAATGGTAAAATCCCATAACTTGAATGGTAAAATGACATAACTTGAATAGTAAAATCCCATAACTTGAATGGTAAAATGACATAACTTGAATGGTAAAATCCCATAACTTGAATGGTAAAATGACATAACTTGAATAGTAAAATCCCATAACTTGAATGGTAAAATGACATAACTTGAATGGTAAAATCCCATAACTTGAATGGTAAAATGACATAACTTGAATAGTAAAATCCCATACTTGAATGGTAAAATGACATAACTTGAATGGTAAAATCCCATAACTTGAATGGTAAAATACTAACTTGAATAGTAAAATCTAACTTGAATGGTAAAATGACATAACTTGAATGGTAAAATCCCATAACTTGAATGGTAAAATGACATAACTTGAATAGTAAAATCCCATAACTTGAATGGTAAAATGACATAACTTGAATGGTAAAATCCCATAACTTGAATGGTAAAATGACATAACTTGAATAGTAAAATCCATAACTTGAATGGTAAAATGACATAACTTGAATGGTAAAATCCCATAACTTGAATGGTAAAATGACATAACTTGAATAGTAAATAACTTGAATAGTAAAATCCCATAACTTGAATGGTAAAATGACATAACTTGAATAGTAAATAACTTGAATAGTAAAATCCCCATAACTTGAATGGTAAAATCCCATAACTTGAATGGTAAAATGACATAACTTGAATGTAAATTGTGTAAAATCCCATAATTGAATGGTAAAATTGATTTACTTGAAGTAAATAACTTGAATGTAAATCCCATAATGAATGGTAAATAACTTGAATAGTAAATAACTTGAATGTAAAATCCCATAACTTGAATGGTAAAATCCCATAACTTGAATGGTAAAATCCCATAACTTGAATGGTAAAATCCCATAACTTGAATGGTAAAATCCCATAACTTGAATGGTAAAATCCCATAACTTGAATGGTAAAATCCCATAACTTGAATAGTAAAATGACTAATGTGGCTAATATTCTGAAATACCATTAATATAACTTTGAAATGAAAGAATCATCTGATAATGTTTTCATCTTTTGGGGGTTTAACGTCGTACTAACAGCTTAGGTCATATGGCGACTCACCAGCTAGTATTGGTAGAGGAAGACCCGGATGCCCCTCCGAGCAGTATTTCAGACACGGCGGACACACTGGAATAATCACAAACCTTCTGCAAGCTATCTGGATAACTTCCCGACTTGGGATTCGAACATACAGTGGTGAGGGGTCAAGTGATTTGAAGTCCACAGCCCTAACTACTCTGATATTGTTGACTTGCAAAAAACCATTATCGGGAAGCTATGTGTTACGTTTATGGTAAGGTTTTCATATTGGCCCCTCTTTCATTATCCAATGACCAATATCTGACCTGAGGCAGATTTTTAGAGCCAAATTACGTGCAAATACTAATTGCTGTAGAATATACAATAAGACTCGCCTGTTTCAACATCGTAAACATGTGCTCTCTGCATGCATCTAGGATTGTGTCCCTTCTCTAGGCACATCCACATAGAGACTGTAACTCCAATTTGCAACGGTGGCCAGGAAACAGTATCTTTTAAACCAGTCTGCAGTGCACACACATCCCAGACTTCCTGCTGCGCTTTCATCGTCTTCACATCTGAAAAACAAAGAAATTGTCAAAAATAATTTTATTTATACAATTTTATACAAATTTATTTTAGCTCGATTGCGAAACAAGTTATTTCAACTTATATTAATCACTCTCGAGACCTCATTCCTGATGGAATACATCGCTATAAGGAAGAGAGAAGAGGCAACGTGGAACTTAAATGCCTTGTCTAAGGGCACAATCGTAACGGCTCCAGCGGGGCTCAAACTCCGGACCTTTCGCACCTGAAGCGAACACGCATCCACTGCGCTATCACGACTTCCACAAGTCGGAAATAATAATATTTAGCATAGAGAAAACCATTTCTATGCTTGTTTCTAAGAGACAAGAGGACAATTATGGTTTGTGGTTGTACATGTATATACGTAAATAGGCAGAAATGCATCCGCGGTCCACTCGAATGTAGTCCCAATAACTAATATAGTCCATTTTTCTTTTTTGGTAAAAATGCATTTTCATGACAGGCAGTGTATAGTTTTTGTGTTTTTAGAGAAATTATGTGACTTGAGAAGACTTCAGACTGGTTGATGTGTAGAAAAGATGTGGTATAAGAATTCAGGCCATTGCAAACTGAAGGTTGGTATACTGTATTATTTAGCGGAGGAATACAGTGTGTAAACACAGTGACGTTATTCACAGGTGAGCACTGGCTATACGAAACATTACATTTGGAATATATTTGCTTTTTTACAGTTTGATTTGAATAACTCTTCACAGTGGATGTGGTATTAGAAGAAATGAAAGATTGGAAATATAAATGAACAGTAGTATGTATCTACTTTTTACTATGTATTTAATAGGCAATTTATTTGTTGTTTTACAAGCTTGTGTGGATTATACTGAATGTGTTACGTATTATTTGCATACAATTATAAATAGTGCACTTTATTTCATATGGGTATTATTGGATTGTAGACAATTTGTTAACCCATTCAACACCAAATAACTGACATGGACTGGTCCATGATATTTTTAGACCAATAAATTAATAACAAAATTACATTTGGATTAGTTCATTTATCAAAATGGGTAATTTTTTTCTAAAAATAGTTATATTACTTGAAAAAAGTGCAGATCCTGATGAGACGGCTCGTCACGAGCCGGCTCATCTGGATCTACACCTTTTTGTAAGCCTATTTAGAGGTCTGTGGTGTTGAAAGGGTTAAGTGAGAAGTATGTGAGATGGTGGTGTAGTCCTATTGTTCCCACTTATATAAAATTAGGTAAAAACAGGTGTGGGACGGATAGATATGCAGATAGACAGAATGTGTTTAAGAGTGTTTAAGATAAAATACAATCAAATGGACGGACAGACACGCAGACAGACAGCAACTATATATATACATACCATGAACCTGTAACCACCAACAACTAGATTTTGTCCACCGCGTTTGTTGCGGACAAACTCAATTTGAACTTGTGCATTCGCCATAACTTTAAGTTGTATGCATATGACATATATGTCTACTGGACAACAGCAAGTGGGAATAAAAGGATTAAACCGAGATGGTACGGTGGTCGCCAGATCCGACAGGTGGATTTTCTCCGGGTACTTCGGTTTCCTACCACAGGAATGACCACACATACGCTTTCATCCGAGCCAACGAGAGTAATTAATATAAGTTGTTAAAACTTGCTTCGCAATCGTTGTAAAATAAATAGACATTGATGAGAAGCGAGCTCGCTAACCACTGCGCTAATTGGACAGCCAAATCAGCCATACTAACACCATACTGGTGCAGTATTGTTGATTATGCTACTGTGTTATTTCTTGACATAATAGAGTGAAAATCAACGTTACATCTCTTTGCATTACGGTCTATGGTGAAATACATAGGGTTTATTCTAGAGTGGAAAAAATAGCAAGGTGGGTCAGAAATAGGCAGGGTGCAAGGGGTTAGAGGGGGGTTACCTATTAGAAAATGTTGATAACTTACGGTGATTGACTTGATCAAAGAGGCAGTAGGGCAGTACACATCAGTCAAAATGGCAGACTAGATTGAGTTTATAAAGGTAAGCATGAAGGCACTCACCTGTTGAGGTTTATAAAAAAAGGTAAAACTTAAAGGGTGAAATAAAGGGCAAAAGAGTGAGGCTAAAATGGGGCAGGACGGGTGCCCCGTCATTCCGCTCTAGAAGTAACCATAATACAACACACATGGAATAAATAGAAAACAGTGCAAGCAATTAGGTAACTTATACAATAATGTATCACATGTGTTTATTATCAAAGCAGCTATGTTTAAGACCCTTTAAAACACTGTCGTGATGTCATACCTTTGTACTTGCAGTCCATTATTATTAATATTGGACTGGTCTCAAAAGTCCAGAGTATTATATTAAATACTACGTGTAAATGTACGAAATTAACAATTTTAATTAGTAGGATCTTGCTGTACAAGTGTATGTTTTAAGGTTTAATTAAGATATAAGCCTCAAACGGATCCAATATGTAAAATATTGGTACTGTCTTCGGCGCTACCCGCCTCACACAGTCTAATATTTTACATATTGGATCGTTTTCGGCTTATATCCTATACATAATACACGTTACCTTTTGTATCAACTTTGGCGCTATTAAAGAACACATTTGAAACCGTCTTCAGTAATGGGCTAAAACTGAGTGGTATGTCAAACGATCCGCTTTCCATGAAGAGGTCATCTTCTGCTGGTTTTTGTGACCTTTCGCTCGCTTTCACTGGAAATGTCACACTGTGATGGGAGATGATCCGTGACTTCTCCAGTATTGTCAGGAATACGGTTAGAAGTTTTACCTGGAATCAGAATTGATATGTCTGTTTAAAACTACATAGGGTTTGGAGGTTATGTAAACTACATAGGGTTTGGAGGTTATGTAAACTGCATAGGGTTTGGAGGTTATGTAAACTACATAGGGTTTGCAGGTTATGTAAACTACATAGGGTTTGGAGGTTATGTAAACTACATAGGGTTTGGAGGTTATGTAAACTACATAGGGTTTGGAGGTTATGTAAACTACATAGGGTTTGGAGGTTATGTAAACTACATAGGGTTTGGAGGTTATGTAAACTACATAGGGTTTGGAGGTTATGTAAACTACATAGGGTTTGGAGGTTATGTAAACTACATAGGGTTTGGAGGTTATGTAAACTACATAGGGTTTGGAGGTTATGTAAACTACATAGGGTTTGGAGGTTATGTAAACTACATAGGGTTTGGAGGTTATGTAAACTACATAGGGTTTGGAGGTTATGTAAACTACATAGGTTTGGAGGTTATGTAAACTACATAGGGTTTGGAGGTTATGTAAACTACATAGGGTTTGGAGGTTATGTAAACTACATAGGGTTTGGAGGTTATGTAAACTACATAGGGTTTGGAGGTTATGTAAACTACATAGGGTTTGGAGGTTATGTAAACTACATAGGGTTTGGAGGTTATGTAAACTACATAGGGTTTGGAGGTTATGTAAACTACATAGGGTTTGGAGGTTATGTAAACTACATAGGGTTTGGAGGTTATGTAAACTACATAGGGTTTGGAGGTTATGTAAACTACATAGGGTTTGGAGGTTAGGTAAACTACTTGGAGGTTATGTAAACTACATAGGGTTTGGAGGTTATGTAAACTACATAGGGTTTGGAGGTTATGTAAACTACATAGGGTTTGGAGGTTATGTAAACTACATAGGGTTTGGAGGTTATGTAAACTACATAGGGTTTGGAGGTTATGTAAACTACTTGGAGGTTATGTAAACTACATAGGGTTTGGAGGTTATGTAAACTACATAGGGTTTGGAGGTTATGTAAACTACATAGGGTTTGGAGGTTATGTAAACTACATAGGGTTTGGAGGTTATGTAAACTACATAGGGTTTGGAGGTTATGTAAACTACATAGGGTTTGGAGGTTATGTAAACTACTTGGAGGTTATGTAAACTACATAGGGTTTGGAGGTTATGTAAACTACATAGGGTTTGGAGGTTATGTAAACTACATAGGGTTTGGAGGTTATGTAAACTACATAGGGTTTGGAGGTTATGTAAACTACATAGGGTTTGGAGGTTATGTAAACTACATAGGGTTTGGAGGTTATGTAAACTACATAGGGTTTGGAGGTTATGTAAACTACATAGGGTTTGGAGGTTATGTAAACTACATAGGGTTTGGAGGTTATGTAAACTACATAGGGTTTGGAGGTTATGTAAACTACATAGGGTTTGGAGGTTATGTAAACTACATAGGGTTTGGAGGTTATGTAAACTACATAGGGTTTGGAGGTTATGTAAACTACATAGGGTTTGGAGGTTATGTAAACTACATAGGGTTTGGAGGTTATGTAAACTACATAGGGTTTGGAGGTTATGTAAACTACATAGGGTTTGGAGGTTATGTAAACTACATAGGGTTTGGAGGTTAGGTAAACTACTTGGAGGTTATGTAAACTACATATGGTTTGGAGGTTATGTAAACTACATAGGGTTTGGAGGTTATGTAAACTACATAGGGTTTGGAGGTTATGTAAACTACATAGGGTTTGGAGGTTATGTAAACTACATAGGGTTTGGAGGTTAGGTAAACTACTTGGAGGTTATGTAAACTACATATGGTTTGGAGGTTATGTAAACTACATAGGGTTTGGAGGTTATGTAAACTACATAGGGTTTGGAGGTTATGTAAACTACATAGGGTTTGCAGGTTATGTAAACTACATAGGGTTTGGAGGTTATGTAAACTACATAGGGTTTGGAGGTTTATGTAAACTACATAGGGTTTGGAGGTTATGTAAACTACATAGGGTTTGGAGGTTATGTAAACTACATAGGTTTTGGAGGTTATGTAAACTACATAGGGTTTGGAGGTTATGTAAACTACATAGGGTTTGGAGGTTATGTAAACTACATAGGGTTTGGAGGTTATGTAAACTACATAGGGTTTGGAGGTTATGTAAACTACATAGGGTTGGAGGTTATGTAAACTACATAGGGTTTGGAGGTTATGTAAACTACATAGGGTTTGGAGGTTATGTAAACTACATAGGGTTTGGAGGTTATGTAAACTACATAGGGTTTGGAGGTTATGTAAACTACTTGGAGGTTATGTAAACTACATAGGGTTTGGAGGTTATGTAAACTACATAGGGTTTGGAGGTTATGTAAACTACATAGGGTTTGGAGGTTATGTAAACTACATAGGGTTTGGAGGTTATGTAAACTACATAGGGTTTGGAGGTTATGTAAACTACATAGGGTTTGGAGGTTATGTAAACTACATAGGGTTTGCAGGTTATGTAAACTACATAGGGTTTGGAGGTTATGTAAACTACATAGGGTTTGGAGGTTATGTAAACTACATAGGGTTTGGAGGTTATGTAAACTACATAGGGTTTGGAGGTTATGTAAACTACATAGGGTTTGGAGGTTATGTAAACTACATAGGGTTTGGAGGTTATGTAAACTACATAGGGTTTGGAGGTTATGTAAACTACATAGGGTTTGGAGGTTATGTAAACTACATAGGGTTTGGAGGTTATGTAAACTACATAGGGTTTGGAGGTTATGTAAACTACATAGGGTTTGGAGGTTATGTAAACTACATAGGGTTTGGAGGTTAGGTAAACTACTTGGAGGTTATGTAAACTACATATGGTTTGGAGGTTATGTAAACTACATAGGGTTTGGAGGTTATGTAAACTACATAGGGTTTGGAGGTTATGTAAACTACATAGGGTTTGGAGGTTATGTAAACTACATAGGGTTTGGAGGTTATGTAAACTACTTGGAGGTTATGTAAACTACATAGGGTTTGGAGGTTAAGTAAACTACATAGGGTTTGGAGGTTATGTAAACTACATAGGGTTTGGAGGTTATGTAAACTACATAGGGTTTGGAGGTTATGTAAACTACATAGGGTTTGGAGGTTATGTAAACTACATAGGGTTTGGAGGTTATGTAAACTACATAGGGTTTGCAGGTTATGTAAACTACATAGGGTTTGGAGGTTATGTAAACTACATAGGGTTTGGAGGTTATGTAAACTACATAGGGTTTGGAGGTTATGTAAACTACATAGGGTTTGCAGGTTATGTAAACTACATAGGGTTTGGAGGTTATGTAAACTACATAGGGTTTGGAGATTATGTAAACTACATAGGTTTGGAGGTTATGTAAACTACATAGGGTTTGGAGGTTATGTAAACTACATAGGGTTTGGAGGTTATGTAAACTACATAGGGTTTGCAGGTTATGTAAACTACATAGGGTTTGGAGGTTATGTAAACTACATAGGGTTTGGAGGTTATGTAAACTACATAGGGTTCATCAAAATAATAATTTCTCATATTAGACAGAGGGGTTAAAAATAGGTCGCATTTTACGGAAATCTATATGTTACAAATATTACGAATTTGACCATGAGAAATTTGGGCACGGTGGATAGATGGATCTCAGTCAATAATCTCTCTATATACAGTGTGTTGCTATTTTCATGGCACTACTGAATATTTTATATATATGAGGCTGGCCGAGGCAGTGGTTAGCACGCTTGCTTCTTACCAATGCAACCCGGATTCGATCGTCGGACAGGGAAGAATGTGAGATGGTACAGTGGTCGCCTGTTCAGACAGGTGGGTTTATGTTGGGTACTCTGGTATCCCCTAACACGATTGACCGCATATATGCTCACATCCACGCCCAAAACATATAATCGTTGGCAAAATATGGTGATATTTAACCCTTTCAACACCACAGACCTCTAAATTGGCTTACAGGATCTGCACTTTTTTCAAGTAATATAACTATTTTTAGAAAAAAAATTACCCATTTTGATAAATGAACTGATCCAAATGTAATTTTGTTATTAATTTATTGGTCTAAAAATATCATGGACCAGTCCATGTCAGTTACTTGGTGTTGAATGGGTTAAGGTCAATGGTTCTACCAGGTTGACCGTTCATGACAGAATTACTGCGGAGTTGTTTGCGGTGTTGATCTGAATGCACCGTGTGTCACACATAAAAAGCTACCATTGGGAATGTCAGACCAAAACATAAACAATCTCACCATGGGTATGTCTGAATGTTGGAACAGCTGTAGGATCTTCTGTAGGTCAAGTGTCTCCAACCTGTGCTGTCCCAGCTGTTCCAAAAGCGCTAATAGATTCTCGGAAACTGAAATAACACACAAATGAGCACGCATTTTTTTTCTCAAAATGGAAAATTAAAACTAATTATTCTAGTGTTAGGTAATAAATTGCTAAATTAAACTAATTATTCTAGTGTTAGGTAATAAATTGCTAAATTAAACTAATTATTCTAGTGTTAGGTAATAAATTGCTAAATTAAAACTAATTATTCTAGTGTTAGGTAATAAATTGCTATATTTTTCATTTTTTCTTGTTATGGCAACATAAAAACCAGTTCATTTGTTGGCAGATTCTCAACATTTAACATTAAGTTTGAATAAATCATCAATGGATGACGAACGCGCTACCATGTATAACATGCAGTTACTTTTTGATACTAAAATTGGACAAAAACAGAATTCTAGTTGATACAAATTTATTTTAGCTCAGTTGCGAAAACAAATTCTTACAACTTATATTAATCACTCTCGAGACCTCATTCCTGATGGAATCCGTTGCCACGAGGAAAAGAGAAGAGGCAACATGGAATTTAAATGCCTTGCCTAAGGGCACAATCGTAACGGCTCCAGCGGGGCTCGAACAGGCCTTTCGCACCTGAAGCGAACACTCTACCATTGCGCTATCAGAATTCTGATGCATAATGTACATGAAAATAGCAATTCCACAAACAGTAATTGCTCTGCTCAAGATCCACTAAAATGTGTTCCCATGAATTTTATATGCCATTAATAAAACCCCCTATCGTCTCAGATTGTTTCAATTATATCTTTGCCAGGACCAGTGGTACAATACATATTAATTGTATTATGTACTTTTCTACTAATTCAACCATATTTATGTTTCAGACAGTCTACCGACTTTAACCCAGAGTTTGAGCTAAAGGGAGATTTGTAAGAAATAGTCTATCTGAGAATGCATCTCTTCTCCAAAATATTAGCTCAGATAAAGGTTAATTCTTATAATACATGCAACATTCCTGGTAAATGTATAGATTAAAACATATTAACCCATTTCATTCTGGATACCGTTCAAACGGTATCTGCAAAGAACATAGAGCCAGATCAACCGCCATGGAACGTGCCGTCTGATCAGGATCTATGCTGTTTGCAATTCAGATGATCTTGCTAAGACACTTGGCTATGCAGCAAACAACATAGATCCTGATCAGCATGCAGCATCACGCTGCGGCTGATCTGGATCTATGTTGTTTGCAAAAGCCTTTAAATATATCCAGAATGAAATGGGTTAAGACAGTAATTTCCACTATTATATGTGGAATACTGATGTTTGTCTAAAAGCAAGTATATTATGCCCTGTCATGTGTTCAGTCTATTGTCACATGGTTCAGTTCATGGTCACATGATACAGTACATGGTCATATGGTTCAGTTCATGGTCACTTGCTATACACAGTTCATGTTCATATGGTTCAGTTCATGGTCACATGATACAGTCTATGGTCACATGGTTCATGATCACATGATACAGTCTATGGTCACATGGTTCATGATCACATGATACAGTCCATGGTCACATGGTTCATGATCACATGATACAGTCTATGGTCACATGGTTAATGGTCACATGATACAGTCTATGGTCACATGGTTCATGGTCACATGATACAGTCTATGGTCACATGGTTCATGATCACATGATACAGTCTATGGTCACATGGTTCATGGTCACATGATACAGTCTATGGTCACATGGTTCATGATCACATGATATAGTACATGGTTCATGGTCACATGATACAGTCTATGGTCACATGGTTCATGATCACATGATATAGTGCATGGTCACATGGTTCATGGTCACATGATATAGTGCATGGTCACATGGTTCAAGATCACATGATACAGTCTATGGTCACATGGTTCATGATCACATGATATAGTGCATGGTCACATGGTTCATGGTCACATGATACAGTGCATGGTCACATGGTTCAAGATCACATGATACAGTCTATGGTCACATGGTTCAGTTCATGGTCACATGATACAGTCTATGGTCACATGGTTAATGGTCACATGATACAGTCCATGGTCACATGGTACCTTGTGCTATATATACCGGTAGTTACTATAATGTATACAAGTACCTGTCCCTTCTGCTTCATTCACCAACAGACAATCCCAGAATCCTTTATCACCCAGAATGACCGATAACACATCCTGCAACACAATTGTAATATTGGATGCTTTCAGTGGGATTTATTGTTACCTGGTACACAGACACACGGACGGTCACGTACATTCTAACATACTGTTTATTGAATATTTATATGCTTCTTATATTCACAAAGATTAGTACATTAAGGTGAATCTGTTCCTTTTCTTGAAGACTGACATTAGCTTTGGAGTGTGTCACATGTTGTTCATACAGCTGTTTATTTGGACATCATATGGAACGCTCGCCCATATGGTTCGCCGGAGGCAAGGGTAAATAAGCTCAATCATCATCATCATCATCATATGGAATGCTCACCCATATGGTTCGCCGGAGGCGAGGGTAAATAAGCTCAATCATCATCATCTTATGGAATATTCATTAAACTTTAATTTACAGTCAAACAGTTAGTGGTAACCTCCATTAAGCAGCAAATGGCTGTCCGATTAGCGCAGTGGTTAGCACACTCGCTTCTCACCAATGCAACCCGGGTTCGATCCTCGGACCGGGAAGTATGTGAGATGGTACGATGGTCGCCAGATCGGACAGGTGGGTTTTCTCCGGGTACTCCGGTTTCCTCCCACATGAATGACCACATATACGCTTTCATCCGCACCAACGAATGTGATTAATATAAGTTGTTAAAACATGCTTCGCAATCGTTGTAAAATAAATAAAGTTTAAACTAAGCAGCTAACCTGTATTAAGCAGCCAGTTCCCAGATTCCCAATATGTTGTTTTTATCATACATATGACCTATATTAAGCAGCCAATCTGTATTAAGCAGCCAGTTTCCAGATTCCCAATATGTTGTTTTTATCATACATATGACCTATATTAAGCAGCCAATCTGTATTAAGCAGCCAGTTTCCAGATTCCCAATATGTTGTTTTATCATACATATGACCTCTATTAAGCAGCCACATGTGCTAAGCAGCCACTTTCTGTGATTCCCTTGTCTGGCTGCTTAACACAGGTTGGACTGTAGGTTGGACTGTACATGTTTAAACAATAGTACAGTGATGTCAATGCCCGATGCTGTTCAACCGCTTTTTTAAAATGTCGCCATCGATAGAACTCGGTAGCAGCATGTGATCATGGCGGTCAAGCCCAGCATCTCATCCAGTGATATTCTCTACCATTTATTGTTCCACTGTATGGTGCTAGATCGGACAGGTGAGTTTTCTCCAGGTTTACTCCCACACAGATGACCACATATACATTTTCATTTGCGAGAGCTATTAATATAGTTGTTGAAGCTTGTTTCGCGATTGTTGTAAAGTATATAAAGTTTATACAATCAAACCTGTCTTAAGCCAGTGGTAGTCGTCGTAGCGCAGTGGTAGTGCTTTCGTTTCAGGTGCAAAAGGTCCGGAGTTCGAGCCCCGCTGGAGCCGTTACGATTGTGCCCATAGGCAAGGCATTTAAATTTCACGCTGCCTCTTCTCTCTCCCTCGTGGCGATGGATTCCATCAGGAATGAGGTCTCGAGAGTGATTAATATAAGTTGAAGCAACTTGTTTGCAATCAAACTGAACTAAATTTGTATGAACTAAGCAGACAGCTAAGGGAACCACAGAAAGTGGCTGCTTAGTACAAGTGGCTCCTTAATAGAGGTCAAATATATAATAAAACAACATATTGGTAATCTGGAAACTGGCTGCTTAATCCAGGTTGGCTGCTTAATAGAGGTGATCACTAACAAACACAGGTTTGACTGTACTTAAAAGCTTAGTTTATAAACTAGAATAAACAAGTTCTTACAACTTATATTAATCACTCTCGAGACCTCATTCCTGATGGAATCCATCGCCACGAGGGAGAGAGAAGAGGCAATGTGGAATTTAAATGCCTTGCCTAAGGGCACAATCATAATGACTCCAGCGGGGCTCGAACTCCGGACCTTTCGCACCTGAAGCGAAGGCGCATCCACTGCGCTATCACGACTTCCACAATTTTAAAAGCTTACATGAAACCCTTATTCATATTCTCAATGAAAGCTAAAATTCTGTGTTTCTATTCCTTAACTACAGTAACTTACCTGTTCACAGAGTGACTTGGTGAGGTTCACGTCCATTCTTACATTCTGTAGCAGTTTGTATAGTACAGCTGTGATTACGGACCGGTTCTTCTCACTACCTTGTAGCACGACGAGCAGATCAAACAACAAGCCAAATGTGGTCGGTAAATATATTTTGTACGGATTCCTGGATTTCAGCAGGATGCAGCTGATCCTTTTGTCTGGAAGAACATTGGATTTATATACAAACCAATGAGAAATGGTAGTCTCGATTTGCATCTGTAGTCGCTATGGCAGAAACAGTGGCAGAGTAATAAACAATAAATTAATGCGTAATTGCTCTATTGTTGTCTTCATCAGTGAATTTCGCTACCAATTATTAAGCATTAAAGTGACATTATGTCACAAGGCCAAAAAAATGCATTTTTACGTATAAATAGCATTGCTACTACACATTCTTCTGAAATAATTCGAACCCTAACCGTAATCCATAAACTTTTTTTTGTGGTCTACAAACTCTCAAAGTGAAAGTAGGATTTCATATATTGGTCAGTTACGCTCCTGGGCTGACGTTTGTTTATTATTCAATACTATACTAAGCGTGTGCTACTGTCGTAGCATAATCGTAGATAATTTAATCAGATTATTCTAAAAACTAAATATGCATAGGTAAAAAATGTGAGATGTAACGGTAAATTTGTACCTTAAATGTTGTTATTCAGGATTCACACGTAGTATTAGGAATAAATATTGACCCAATTTATAATATTTGCTATGTCAACATACGACGTTTGTTTATTAGATGAAATACTTAAGATTGTGTGGCACATAATTTTTTTTTTATTTGGATAATGTTTTTACGATATAATAGGAAATTACATTCTGCAGACATTTGCTTATTCACAGATGTAGTGTTCCTTTAACCCATTCAACACCAAGTAACTGACATGGACTGGTCTATGATATTTTTAGACCAATAAATTAATAACAAAATTACATTTGGATCAGTTCATTTATCAAAATGGGTAATTTTTTTTCTAAAAATAGTTATATTACTTGAAAAAAGTGCAGATCCTGATGAGACGGCTCATCACGAGCCGGCTCATCTGGATCTACACTTTTTTGTAAGCCAATTTAGAGGTCTGTGGTGTTGAAAGGGTTAAGCCTTTGGTCCAACAATTTCCAATTATTGTTTCAGACAACGGTTCTGTATCTGTTGAATTATGTAGCATGACCATTACTAGTATTGATGCTACAATTGACATTTTATATCTTGCAGCTGAATATTGTGCATGAATTCCATGTCAACAGATGCAAAAGCTGACCTTGAAAAAGTCAACATTCAAAATTGTGGAGCACTAGTATTGTGTGAGATAATCATTCAAATATGTTGAAGGATGACGAGGTGATCGCCAAGGTCATTAGACAAGCTGAAGTGACACGAGAATTGTGAGCGATTGTCGAGTTAAAAGTCGTGAGATGAAGAAGCTATGACAAACATTAAAGTTTTAAGATGGACAGAGGGAGGTAGGATGCGAACCAAGTCCTGATAACACTCGTTGTTTATTTCAAACATTAGTTTAGCTAATAAAAATGACATCATATATAGCGAGTCCTCTAAAACAGAGGGTTGTAAGCTCTTAACTCATTGGGTCACAAACAAAAATTGTTTTTAAATATTGATTTTGGAGATGGTTTCTATTCTATTACAATTGGGAGGTCCATCTGTTGTGGCAGAGAGTAGATCAACCGAATATCCTGGGTAATCAGGGTTACCAGTACTCTCCAACCCCCATAGGCGACTGACAACTTTCTCACATATCACCATTTATCACATGTCCCTGATAGGGAGTGAACCTGCAGCCCTGATGATAGCGGTGAAAGGAGAGTTCTAATGACAGCACGTTGGACCATTCGGCCACAGAGGCTCTGGTTAACGTGATTTATAGTGAGTTCACGACTTACACTATAAATCATTGCACCATAAAATATATTTTTGCTATATTTTCTTTCATGGCATGCCCCCACCCCCCTCTGAACACGGGTGACATAATGTAGTTCTAGAATATTACTAATACCTTTGTCTGCATCACCCACATGTGTTTCTTCACTGTCAGCTTCATATCCCACTTCTGTAAGTATATCATTGTCTTCATCGCTGCCAGACTGCAGTAAGTGTCGAACCTCGTCCTCATCATAGATGTCGTCATCTCGTACATGCTGAAATTGAGTTCATACGAAAATAAGTTAGCTTGATTGCGAAACAAGTTGTTACAACTTTAGACTAATCACTCTCAGGAATCCATCGCCATTTGTGAGAGAGAATAGACAATATGGATTTAAGAGGACACAACCATAGTGGTTCTGGTGAGACTCACAAACTCTTGGTTCCAAAGCCTACACCATATCCACAACACAATGGAGGCTCCTCTGAAATAAAACACAACATTTCACCGCTTGCATATTTATTGAGACTTCTAACACATCCATCCACACCTCCAAGACTTCTAACAACACATCCATCCACACCTCAAGGACTTCTAACCCATCTATCCACACCTCCAAGACTTCTAACAACACATCTATCCACACCTCCAAGACTTCTAACAACACATCTATCCACACCTCCAAGACTTCTAACCCATCTATCCACACCTCCAAGACTTCTAACCCATCTATCGACACCTCCAATACTTCTAACCCATCTATCCACACCTCCAATACTTCTAACCCATCTATCCACACCTCCAATACTTCTAACCCATCTATCCACACCTTCAATACTTCTAACACATCAATCCACACATCCAAGACTTCTAACTCATCTATCCACACCTCCAAGACTTCTAACCCATCTATCCACACCTCCAATACTTCTAACCCATCTATCCACACCTCCAATACTTCTAACACATCAATCCACACCTCCAAGACTCCTAACCCATCTAGCCACACCTCCAAGACGTCTAATACATCAATCCACACCTCCAAGACTTCTAACACATCTATCCACACCTCCAAGACTTATAACACATCTATCCACACCTCCAAGACTTATAACACATCTATCCACACCTCCAAGACTTCTAACACATCTATCCACACCTCCAATACTTCTAACACATCTATCCATACCTCCAATACTGATAACACATCTATCCACACCTCCAATACTTATAACACATATATCCACACCTCCAATACATATAATACATCTATCCACACCTCCAATACTTATAACATATCTATCCACACCTCCAATACTTCTAACCCATATATCCACACCTCCAATACTTATAACACATCTATACACACCTCCAATACTTATAACACATCTATCCACACCTCCAATACTTATAACACATCTACCCACACCTCCAATACTTCTAACACATCCATCCACACCTCCAATACTTATAACATATCTATCCACACCTCCAATACTTATAACATATCTATCCACACCTCCAATACTTATAACACATCCATCCACACCTCCAATACTTATAATACATCCATCCACACCTCCAATACTTATAACACATCTATCCACACCTCCAATACTTATAACATATCTATCCACACCTCCAATACTTATAACATATCTATCCACACCTCCAATACTTATAACACATCCATCCACACCTCCAATACTTATAACACATCTATCCACACCTCCAATACTTCTAACCCATATATCCACACCTCCAATACTTATAACACATCTACCCACACCTCCAATACTTCTAACACATCCATCCACACCTCCAATACTTACAACACATCTATCCACACCTCCAATACTTATAACACATCTACCCACACCTCCAATACTTCTAACACATCCATCCACACCTCCAATACTTATAACATATCTATCCACACCTCCAATACTTATAACACATCCATCCACACCTCCAATACTTATAACATATCTATCCACACCTCCAATACTTATAACATATCTATCCACACCTCCAATACTTATAACACATCTATCCACACCTCCAATACTTATAACACATCTATCCACACCTCCAATACTTATAACACATCCATCCACACCTCCAATACTTATAACACATCCATCCACACCTCCAATACTTATAACATATCTATCCACACCTCCAATACTTATAACACATCTATCCACACCTCCAATACTTATAACACATCTATCCACACCTCCAATACTTATAACACATCCATCCACACCTCCAATACTTATAATACATCCATCCACACCTCCAATACTTATAATACATCTATCCACACGCCATTATTGGTGGATGCCCCACCTCGGATGCCCCCCCCCACCTCGGATGCCCCACCTCGGATACCCCACCTCGGATGCCCCACCGAGCAGTGTTTGGTGGATGCCCCACCTCGGATGCCCCACCTCGGAGCAGTGTTTCAGGCACGGAGGAACACACTGGTAGAACCACTGACCTATTGCAAGCTGGATATCTTCCTCACTTGAAAGAATCCCCGACACTCCCAGTGGGATTCGAACCTACAGCGGTGAGGGGCAAATTATGTCAACAATCTTAACTACTTGGACACCGCAAGACTTATAACACAGTTATTCACACCTCCAATCCTTTTATAATATCTATCAACACCTCCATGACCTATTTATTCGCATATCCGTGACTTATATGTTTAACACATCTATTCATTTATTCAATTATTTACATCCCAAGTCTTCTATAATATCTACCTCCACTTCAGAGATTTCTAAGACATCTATCCACTCAGCCAAGATTTAGAAAATATCTATCCACTCTTTCAAGACTTCTAAAATAATTATTAACACTACCAAGACTTTTAAGATATCTATCCACAGCTCCAAGACTTATAAATATATACGGTAATGCATCAACATGCTGTGTGTCCAACAAATACTGTGCTATGAGAATGTTAATTCGTAACCTGCTAATCACAACTGAAGTTGCTTTTGCAAACACCATAGAGTTACATCAGATTGAAAAGAACGATCAGGCTATATGGGTGTGTGTTTTACGTTTATTTATCGTCGCTACCGGTTGCCCATACGAGTGACGCCTCCTGAAGAGATTAGTCATATTAGATTTTTGGAGGATAGTGCAATGATACAGACAGAGGCCCATTCCAGAGTCTCCTCTGGTTCTTTTACGTGCACGGTGTAAAGCACCGACACAAGACATCGGTTTAAAGTCCCATCTGAAAGACTGTTAATTTTATTAGGGTCAGACGGAGGATCGAACCTGCGATCCAGGCTCTATGCTGTTTGCTATTCGGGTAGTGGAGCTAAGACACTTTACTGCATAGCAATGACATAGATCCTCCTAGATTACCACATATACGCTTTTATCCGCACCAACGAGAGTGATTAATAATATTAATAATAATAAAAATAAATAAATGAAGTTTAAAAACAACAACAACAAAACCCCCCTACCAAAAAACCATAGATCCTGATCAGACGGTTGTATGTTGTTTTCAATTTCCTTCCAAGTTATTGAGCACTTTAATGGTTAAAACTGTATAAATAGTTTATTACACAGCAAAATCACATGACAAGATAAATCATCCTTAGTATGAACAGCTCATAAAACGAAACATGAAAATGATTAGTTTAGTTAATATAACCTTATTTTAACTTGATTACTACATTAGATCGCTCTCGAGACATATTCCTGATGGAATACATCACCAACAGGGAGAGAGAAAAGGCAATGTGGAATTTAAATGCCTTGCCTGAGAGCACAATCGTAACAGTTACAATTGGGTATTTCACACCTGAAACGAACGCAGAATCACTACGCTATCACAACTTCCGAAATTAATGAATGATTGAAGACGAGTTGCAGATATTCCTATCAAATTTCATGTCCATTCGTTGATTCAAAATTTCACAGTAGAGACAATGTGTTGTACCGGTTTGCACATGGTGACTATGTTAAAGTGTAAAAAATAACCAAGCTAAAGCAATTTACCTTTAATAAGCAAAGAGAAAATATTCGCCCTGCAAGCTTCTACTAACTTCATATTCAAACCAATTATATCCGTACAAAGCACAACAAACCCAAAGCAGCATCAGTGTTACTAAATGAAGCCATTGTTTGTCGGGTTCGATTATCTCCATGGCAACACAACTCTCCTATCTCAACTTGCTAGCTCTCTTCCTATCTAATTGTCTACATAATTCACGATCTCGTCTACTCCTCTTCCCCAAACAATTCCTCATCATAATTGACAATTTCTCAACATTGTGGTTCAATGAAATTTTGCAAAATCTAGTTACAAAACACAGAATAAACTGAGATACAACAAATTGATAGAGTGCAGGCAATATACAGGATTCATTTGTGAGAATAAGAAACGTTTAATATTATTATGTGACAATGTATTGGGAAACCATAGCCACCCTAATAGATGTCACAGGATCTGGTCTTAAACTTCCAGGATAACCTAGAATTAATCTACAATTGCCGACACTATTCGACAGTACAGTTATTTAGAAGGGCATTATGAGAATTTACTTCTCAGACAAGACGCCCCGACCCCACTCCCTCAACTTTATTTACTTGTACATTTAAAATTCTTATTTGCCATAAAAGGAAAAAGTTACCTCCCCTCTTCATGAAAACACCATTTGTTATGAAAGGACGTATTCTTAACCTCCCATTTTCAGGACGTTATCCACTATTTGTCATAACGTTTCATAAGTTGCCTGTATGTGTCTAGTAGATTTGTCTCTAGTAGATTTGCCTGTATGTGTCTAGTAGATTTGCCTCTAGTAGATTTGCCTGTATGTGTCTAGTAGATTTGCCTCTAGTAGATTTGCCTGTATGTGTCTAGTAGATTTGCCTCTAGTACATGTGCCTGTATGTGTCTAGTACATTTGCCTCTAGTAGATTTGCCTGTATGTGTCTAGTAGATTTGCCTCTAGTAGATTTGCCTGTATATGTCTAGTAGATTTGCATCTAGTAGAATTGCCTGAATGTGTCTAGTAGATTTGTCTCTAGTATATTTGCCTGTATGTGTCTAGTAGATTTGCCTCTAGTAGATTTGCCTGTATGTGTCTAGTAGATTTGCCTCTAGTAGATGTGCCAGTATGTGTCTAGTAGATTTGCCTGTATGTGTCTAGTAGATTTGCCTCTAGTAGATGTGCCTGTATGTGTCTAGTAGATGTGCCTCTAGTAGATTTGCCTGTATGTGTCTAGTAGATGTGCCTCTAGTAGATTTGCCTGTATGTGTCTAGTAGATGTGCCTGTATGTGTCAAGTAGATTTGCCTCTAGTAGATTTGCCTCTAGTAGATTTGCCTGTATGTGTCAAGTAGATTTGCCTCTTGTAGATTTGCCTGCATGTGTCTTGTAGATTTGCCTGTATGTGTCTAGTAGATTTGCCTCTAGTAGATTTGCCTGTATGTATCTAGTATATTTGCCTCTAGTAGATTTGCCTGTATGTGTCTAGTAGATTTACCTGTATGTGTCTAGTAGATTTGCCTCTAGTAGATGTGCCTGTATGTGTCTAGTAGATGTGCCTGTATGTGTCTAGTAGATTTGCCTGTATGTGTCTAGTAGATTTGCCTGTATGTGTCTAGTAGATTTGCCTCTAATAGATGTGCCTGTATGTGTCTAGTAGATTTGCCTCTAGTAGATTTGCCTGTATGTGTCTAGTAGATTTGCCTGTATGTGTCTAGTAGATTTGCCTCTAGTAGATTTGCCTGTATGTGTCTAGTATATTTGCGTCTAGTAGATTTGCCTGTATGTGTCTAGTAGTTATGCCTGTATGTGTCTAGTAGATTTGCCTGTATGTGTCTAGTAGATTTGCCTCTAGTAGATTTGCCTGTATGTGTCTAGTAGATTTGCCTCTAGTAGATTTGCCTGTATGTGTCTAGTATATTTGCCTCTAGTAGATTTGCCTGTATGTGTCTAGTATATTTGCATCTAGTAGATTTGCCTGTATGTGTCTAGTAGATTTGCCTGTATGTGTCTAGTAGATTTGCCTCTAGTAGATGTGCCTGTATGTGTCTAGTAAATGTGCCTCTAGTATATTTGCCTGTATGTGTCTAGTAGATTTGCCTGTATGTGTCTAGTAGATTTCCTCCTAGTAGATTTGCCTGTATGTGTTTAGTAGATTTGCCTCTAGTAGATTTGCCTGTATGTATCTAGTATATTTGCCTCTAGTAGATTTGCCTGTATGTGTCTAGTAGATTTACCTGTATGTGTCTAGTAGATTTGCCTCTAGTAGATGTGCCTGTATGTGTCTAGTAGATGTGCCTCTAGTATATTTGCCTGTATGTGTCTAGTAGATTTGCCTCTTGTAGATTTGCCTGCATGTGTCTTGTTGATTTGCCTGTATGTGTCTAGTAGATTTGCCTCTAGTAGATTTGCCTGTATGTATCTAGTATATTTGCCTCTAGTAGATTTGCCTGTATGTGTCTAGTAGATTTACCTGTATGTGTCTAGTAGATTTGCCTCTAGTAGATGTGCCTGTATGTGTCTAGTAGATGTGCCTCTAGTATATTTGCCTGTATGTGTCTAGTAGATTTGCCTCTTGTAGATTTGCCTGCATGTGTCTTGTTGATTTGCCTGTATGTGTCTAGTAGATTTGCCTCTAGTAGATTTGCCTGTATGTATCTAGTATATTTGCCTCTAGTAGATTTGCCTGTATGTGTCTAGTAGATTTACCTGTATGTGTCTAGTAGATTTGCCTCTAGTAGATGTGCCTGTATGTGTCTAGTAGACGTGCCTCTAGTAGATTTGGCTGTATGTGTCTAGTAGATGTGCCTGTATGTGTCTAGTAGATTTGCCTGTATGTGTCTAGTAGATTTGCCTCTAGTAGATTTGCCTGTATGTGTCTAGTAGATTTGCCTCTAATAGATGTGCCTGTATGTGTCTAGTAGATTTGCCTCTAGTAGATTTGCCTGTATGTGTCTAGTAGATTTGCCTGTATGTGTCTAGTAGATTTGCCTCTAGTAGATTTGCCTGTATGTGACTAGTAGATTTTCCTCTAGTACATTTGCCTGTATGTGTCTAGTAGTTATGCCTGTATGTGTCTAGTAGATTTGCCTGTATGTGTTTAGTAGATTTGCCTCTAGTAGATTTGCCTGGATGTGTCTAGTAGATTTGCCTCTAGTAGATTTGCCTGTATGTGTCTAGTATATTTGCGTCTAGTAGATTTGCCTGTATGTGTCTAGTAGATTTGCCTGTATGTGTCTAGTAGATTTGCCTCTAGTAGATGTGCCTGTATGTGTCTAGTAGATTTGCCTGTATGTGTCTAGTAGATTTCCTCCCAGTAGATTTGCCTGTATGTGTCTAGTAGATTTGCCTCTAGTAGATTTGCCTGTATGTGTCTAGTAGATTTGCATCTACTAGATTTGCCTGTATGTGTCTAGTAGATTTGCCTGTATGTGTCTAGTAGATTTGCCTCTAGTATATTTGCCTGTATGTGTCTAGTATATTTGCCTGTATGTGTCTAGTATATTTGCCTGTATGTGACTAGTAGATTTGCCTCTAGTACATTTGCCTGTATGTGTCTAGTAGATTTGCCTGGATGTGTCTAGTAGATTTGCCTCTAGTAGATTTGCCTGTATGTGTCTAGTATATTTGCGTCTAGTAGATTTGCCTGTATGTGTCTAGTAGATTTGCCTGTATGCGTCTAGTAGATTTGCCTCTAGTAGATTTGCCTGTATGTGTCTAGTAGATTTGCCTCTAGTAGATGTGCCTGTATGTGTCTAGTAGATTTGCCTCTAGTAGATTTGCCTGTATGTGTCTAGTAGATTTACCTCTAGTAGATTTGCCTGTATGTGTCTAGTATATTTGCCTGTATGTGTCTAGTAGATTTGCCTGTATGTGTCTAGTAGATTTGCCTCTAGTAGATGTGCCTGTATTTGTCTAGTAGATTTGCCTGCATGGGTCTAGTAGATTTGCCTGTATTTGTCTAGTAGATTTGCCTGCATGTGTCTAGCCATGTCACAGTTGCATTATACAATACAGGACAGTAATTGCAATTTATGATCATCTGCTTTTTGCTAATAAAATGCATAATAAATACACTTGTGACAGTAAAACGCTTTGCATGTGGTGAGTGTCTTTTTAAAGGGACTATAAACCAGAGACATGTCTGGAATCGGAGCGGAGTATCTACTGTTTCTTGCACAGTCCTCCAAAATATAAATCTGGAGGCATCACCCCCAAAGCTGAGGGGCGACAATAAATAAATAAAGATTGGAAATCATCGTAGTTCTGGGCCCCGTTTTATCAACGGTCGTAAGTCAGTCTTAGCTAAGATTATTGCTTAAGACCGAGTTACGCCGTCGTAACGTCTAAGTTAAGACCACGGTCCGTTTTATCAACAAAGTCGCAGCTAAGATATCGTAAATAAAGTCTTAACTTTACGACTGGTTCGATGCAGTCGCAACTTCGGAAAAAGTCTTAAAAATGGCGGCCGAATCAGCAGAATCCGTGCATCAGAGACGTGATGCAAGAATATTCAGGGCCGGTAGAGACATTGGAGACGTGTGACACCAATATCCTGTCCCGATATCGCAGGACGAGGCTATGGATTGTCTTGCTTGATGATATGGTGGGGGGAATGACTTGGACAAGGGGACCAACCACTCTCATTCGATACCCGGTTTGACCTAGGTAAAGTGAAATTGATATATTTCTATATCTTGCATTATTAAGGTGCATATCAGTGTTATTTGCGTACACATTTCTGTACAGTAGGCCCTTATTTCTATTTTAAGATTACAAGGGAGGCTACTTCCATAAGAATCTATTGCTATTTATATCGATACTACACACAAGTGTTATTATGATTTTGGAGCTGAATGACGATACGTATTCTGTTTCTGCAACGCATTAGCTAAGTAAATTGATACATTGTGCAGGTAGGGAATTAAATGCTTGTGTTTATAATGTTGTCTGTTTCTTTTTAAATGCTCGTGTATTGCTACAGTATTCGTACACATAATTAAACGTCCCCACGTGTCCAAATGTTTTTCTGGACAGGCTTAGCCGACCTAAGCGGTTAACCAGTACTAAACTATGTATGTGAGGTGACTTGCTCAATGACACTACATACGTGGACTGACCGAGTATCGAACATGGGACAGTTTGATTCCAAATCCGACACCATGCCACGGACGCCCGGAGGAAATCGTCCTGTTCAATCTGTCACCGTACCATATTACATACTGTCCATCGAACCAGGGTTGAATTGGTGAGAAGCGAGCATGGCTAACTACTGCGCGAATTGGACAGCCAAAAGAAGTGTAATCCATATTACAAGTTGTCATGATTGATCTTAATGCGATGATAGACACGATGAGTCGGGATGACCATAATTATATATAGATACACTGTCCAGTTTGAAATCAATCGGAATATATCGAACTCTGTGTTTACATGTATATTGGGTTATGAACTACTACCACAACAAATGACCACAAAGTTGCATTGTAATATAATAATAGTGTGTTGAAAACACTGACTGTTTTATGTATCAATAATAGTTGAAACGTTTTGTTCATTTCAGATGCTTATTGATTTAGATACCTATCAAAGGGTGATGTATTGTCCAAAGTCGCAGATTTTCATGGCATCAACAGGTAGGTGAACTCTGTTCGACGTGATCATTAATTGCTAAGTTTATTCGATTATCTGTCTGATTAGCGTAGTGATTAGCACGCTCGCTTCTAGTCAATGCATTCCGGGTTCTTTACAATGACTGAGAAGTGTGTGAGATGGTACGGTGGTCCCCAAATTGGACATGTGAGTTTTCTCCGGTTATGTCCCACACAAATTACTACATAATTATACGCTTTCAATGAGAGTGCTTAATATTATAATCTTGTTTCGAAAATGTTGTAAAGTAAATAATATTTATACAGTTGATTATTCTAATATTAACAATGAAGAACGATGTAAAAACACAAAAGTTAACCATAGTTTTTTCAAAAACAGAATTAGGCCGAACTCCAAATATATTTAGTTTCGTCACAGCAACCCAGATTTATGGAATAGTTTCCATCTTATTAATGTACATACACTGTACTAATCACTTATACATTGTTCTTAAAGAAATTAATATCTGCCAGGTCCACCCTCACAAATGCATGTCCAAATTTGTTCACAATCATTCCAGTGTTCAAATTTATCAGATAGAAATGTAGAACTTTGATGTTAATAGAGTTTGTATATGTTATTTCTTGCAGATTCCCTGATGATATGGCTTTAATTGATGTACAGCAGGATTTTTATCGGAAGTGCCATATTATACAGAATACAGTTGGCTCAGTTGATGGTCTATTGATCTACGATTGTGTGATAGCATGGCCAAGAAAATCAAGAGTGGACAACACTATTTCAACAGATCAGTTCATGCCTCTGTCAACACCACTTGATTTAAGGACACTAATCTTAGCTGTCATATTTACAGTTTAGAAATCTTGAAAACTGATGAAAACTGATGAAAACTGAGCAACTATCCGGTGATACAAATGCATACTGTTTGGTACTTTTCTTTTATAGACTATTAAGATTTCATTTTGACAAGCGGCACAGTTTTAAAAATTATGAAAGAAATTTAAGGTTTCCACAAATAAAGCAAACAATAGATATATATATATATATATATATGTATGCCAAACAAGCAAAATTAGATGTGCATGAAAACACCCTGGTAATTATATGGTATTGAAGCCTGTGTACAAACAAGATTGTCTATCATACTGTGTTCACTACAGATCTTCAATCTATATCTTGTGCAACTATGAAATCAGAAATGATGATGCAACAAAACACGAATTCACAGTAAATATAATTTGTTGTATCAGATTGCATAGGGTGTGACAGACAGACTTTGGTGTGAAAATGTAACTGCTTCAATATACTTCCCACTACACTGTAACAGAAGCTGTAACATTACACAAAGCAATCCGATACAATATATATGTTGATATACATAATACATGAATACCTGTGAGTGTTTTACGTTTATTTATCATAGTTACCAGTTGCCCATTTTAGCGACACCTACTGAAAAGATTAGTTATATTAGATTTGGAGGATAGTGCAATGATGTCTCCTCCAGTTCTTTTATTTGCATTGTGTAAAGCACCGGCACAAGACCTCTGTTCTCTCATCTGAAAGACTTATGATTTTAGTATGGTATAGCGGGGTCTCGAACGGGGTAAAAAGCCCATGTGATCTAGTTTTTTATTGTTTTTTCTTTCTTGTTCCTACGATATAATTATAAGAGGATATGTGTTTGTTTCAGTGTATGATCGAATAATATTTCACCAAATGAACATTGAAAGCATTATTACCAAGTGTGAAGCTAGTCACGAGTGGTATTAATAGCTTTCTATGTTTTTGAGTAAAGTATTATTCGATCATTCACTTAACAAACAAATTTTCTTTTGGCTGAAGTGTTTTTATGATAGAAAATGATGCAACTGTGCCATGGGCTAAATCGTACTTAGACAACAATATGTGACGTAATAAATGACTGCTCGAGTCCTTAAACGTACGTGCTGCCAACATTTCAACAAACACATTCTTTGTACCACAAATTCAAAGCATTGTTACTTTTAGCTTCCTACTTAATCCTTTTCATTATGTATGTTGTTGTATGTTATATGTGTTTTATGGTTTGCAATACATATTGTTTAAACCAATTCATCTTGGCAATTCTATGATAATTCTATTCCATATATGCGAGGATTAAAAACTGCATTACCCATATTATCAGTAATGTTACAAGTGTCAATATGTATCTCTATATGTATTATAAAATTATATTGGGTATATTTGCAGTGACATTATAAATAATGAAATTTAGAATAGTTCCGTTGTTTTATTTCTACTTCCTAACATCCATGATTGTGCTGGTTATAATTAGTTTCAATATAACTTACCGACCAAGTTAACTTGACAACAATTTGGTAGTTAAAGCGACCATTTATCATCGTCTTTGATCTAGTGTGTTTTTGAGCTTAATTATCGTCGCTACCGGTTGCCCATATGAGCGACGCCTCTTGAAGAGATTAGTCATTTTAGATGTTTGAGGATATTGCAGTGATAGAGACAGAGACGGAGTATGTGGTTGATTGGTTAATGTTGTTGACTTCGAATCACTTGCCTCTCACAGCTGATGTTTACACTCTCACCAGGGGTGTCGGATTATTTCGTGCAAGGAAACTATTTGGAATGTTTGTGGTTCTACCCAGGCAGGTGACCTTTCACACTTGACATACTGTATGGAGGGGCGCCCAGGATCTTCCTCCACCAATAATAGTTGGAAAGTCACCATATTTCTTGAGCTGTTGGTGATACATTAAACCCCAAAAACAAACAGAGACCCATGCCAGAGTATTATCTGGTTATTTTTACGTGAACGGTGTTATTCACGGACTTAAAGACTGATGATCGAACCTTGGATCTACAGACCAATGTGTTCACCACTGAACTATTGACCCGTCTGTATTTGATCCATTAATCTCATCACACAGATATATACGACTAATGTATGACCAGTCTATGACAGCTTGTACATTTGTATATTATATATGCTAGAATCGCCGTTATAAAAAGACATGCTGATACAAAAGTGTGTATTAATGAATGGAGTCTATTCAGTATTTACATCACTAGATATTGTGGTAACATGTAAATACCGTAGGCCCTATTCAATTGCCTCAACATTATTTACAGACACAAATTTGGAACATACCCTTGAAAATGAAATAATATTTAACAACATAATCCTATTAGCAAAGAAGTTTTGGGGTGGGAGCACTGTTTTGCATTTACGCAAAAACGATGTATAAGTTATTTAAAGTATAATAAAAAAGTCTGAAATGTTTAACAATTCAATATATGAAAACAACGTATCAGATTTAAAATATTGTTGCACGATGGAATCATACCAGTTATACTGAAATAGATTATACATGCACAGTACCAAGGAAGATTTAGTGGGGCCGTGGTTTCCTTTCCAATACCGGCGTGTTAAAACATCTCTTCTACGGATTTGACCAACTACGTCGTATTGGATTTAATATATATTGCATGTCTGGAGAGGCCTGTGCGTAAGGTTTAATTCAATATAAGAAATATTAACATATTCCAAGATATAAAGAAGTTATGAATAATATATACAGGGGCGCCATGTTTTAAACATGTCCGATGTTGACATTTGCGCGCGAAGATGTGTGCACCGGAAGTTTACATTTCGGACTGTGTCACTGTTTTTAAGGTCGTACGACGAAAGAAAATCTTAGCTGCGACCGAAGACTTACGACCGTGTTGATAAAACGGTCGTACAATTGTCGCAGGAAACGTCGCAAGTAGCGGTCTTAAGATAAGACCGACTAAGCTTTATTGATGTATCATCATCGTAGTTCAGATGTTTAAGCTTTATTGATGTATCATCATCGTAGTTCAGATGTTTAAACTTTATTGATGTATCATCATCGTAGTTCAGACGTTTAAACGTTATTGATGTATCATCATCGTAGTTCAGATGTTTAAACTTTATTGATGTATCATCATCGTAGTTCAGATGTTTAAACTTTATTGATGTATCATCATCGTAGTTCAGATGTTTAAACTTTATTGATGTATCATCATCGTAGTTCAGACGTTTAAGCTTTATTGATGTATCATCATCGTAGTTCAGATGTTTAAGCTTTATTGATGTATCATCATCGTAGTTCAGATGTTTAAGCTTTATTGATGTATCATCATCGTAGTTCAGATGTTTAAACTTTATTGATGTATCATCATCGTAGTTCAGACGTTTAAACTTTATTGATATTTACATTACTATTGTGCATTTCCTTTGATGAACGGATTTTATCTGTTTGAGTCTATTTTCGTATGAATTTCCTCATTAATGATATGCACACTCGATGTTACGGGCAAGCGCATTCACTGTTGGGCAGTATTTCTCTCAAGACAAGGCATGCCTTATAGCTTACGCTGTTCCAAGGATAATCTAATTACTAGGTTCGACACATGGTAAGTCGCAAATCTGATCTAAATATATTTTAAATGCAAAGGTGATTTTTTTGTGTCATTGAAAAGAATAATTAATGTAAATATAAGTAATGAATCAAGTGTTAATAGTTTTCATCGGGTCTCCACACAATTTAAAAACGCCCAATGTAGTTCATACCCCAATGGAAACTATTAAACCGGGATTCATACTTAAATAACTCTTGTTGGCGCGCATATAAGTGTATATCATCATGTGGGAGGAAACCGGAGTACTTGGATAAAACCCATCTGTCCAATCCAGCGACAACCGTCAGAGGGGATCCAACACGGGTTGCATCGGTGAGAAGCGAGCGTGTTTTCATACAATGTGCTTTCATCTTCCAAGTGATAAATCACACCGATATGAGTCATGAACACAGAATCGGTAATCCATCAGTTGAGAGTTGCTACAATACAAATCATACTCCAAACCCAATGTAGCAACACAGCCACAGAATCACACAAAATCGTGATCCATTAGTTGAGAGTTGCTACAATACAAATCATACTCCAAACCCAATGTAGCAACACAGCCACAGAATCACACAAAATCGTGATCCATAATTCAACATGGAAGTTGTGAAAGCGCAGTGGTGCGAAAGGTCCAGAGTTCGAGCCCCGCTGGAGCCGTTACGATTGTGTCCTGGCAAGGCACTTAAATTCCACATTCCCTCCTATCTCCCTCGTGGCGATGGATTCCATCAGGAATGAGGTCTCAAGAGTGATCAATATAAGTTGTAAGAAATTTGTTTCCCAATCGAGCTAAAATAAATTTGTATAAACTAAACTAACATCAAATACCCTCAACTTTCCCTACATGGGAAAATAGCGTGTCATTAATCTGAACAACATAATTCCAGACTGTCAAATTAAATGTTATGGCATATATTAAGTGACTCGAGCAATAAACATGTTTAATGAGTACAACGTATTGTCGGACTGACAGCTTATTTATTATTTACTGATTTTCCAGGAAATTTGTAGGAAATTATTGCACATAAAAGATCAGTCAATTTATGCAAGATTGAAGGACTACAATAAATAATGTGAGAGTCACCGTGGTGTGTTGATGGGGAGTCTGACTCGTAACCATGGTGTGTTGATGGGGAGTCCGACTTGTAACTGAGGATGGTGTAATTGATAAGGAGTCTGACTCGTAACTGAGGTATGGTGTGTTGATAAGGAGTCCGACTCGTAACTGAGGTATGGTGTGTTGGTAAGGAGTCTGACTCGTAACTGAGGTATGGTGTGTTGATGGGGTGTCTGACTTGTAACTGAGGTATGGTGTGTTGATAAGGACTCTGACTCGTAACTGTAACTGAGGTATGGTGTGTTGATGGGGAGTCCGACTCGTAACTGAGGATGGTGTAATTGATAAGGAGTCTGACTCGTAACTGAGGTATGGTGTGTTGATAAGGAGTCCGACTCGTAACTGAGGTATGGTGTGTTGATAAGGAGTCTGACTCATAACTGAGGTATGGTGTGTTGATAAGGAGTCCGACTCGCAACTGAGGTATGGTGTGTTGATAAGGAGTCCGACTCGTAACTGAGGTATGGTGTGTTGATAAGGAGTCTGACTCATAACTGAGGTATGGTGTGTTGATAAGGAGACCGACTCGCAACTGAGGTATGGTGTGTTGATAAGGAGTCTGACTCATAACTGAGGTATGGTGTGTTGATAAGGAGTCTGACTCGTAACTGAGGTATGGTGTGTTGATAAGGAGTCTGACTCATAACTGAGGTATGGTGTGTTGATAAGGAGACCGACTCGCAACTGAGGTATGGTGTGTTGATAAGGAGTCTGACTCGTAACTGAGGTATGGTGTGTTGATAAGGAGTCTGACTCGTAACTGAGGTATGGTGTGTTGATGGGGAGTCTGACTTGTAACTGAGGTATGGTGTGTTGATAAGGAGTCTGACTCGTAACTGTAACTGAGGTATGGTGTGTTGATGGGGAGTCCGACTCGTAACTGAGGATGGTGTGTTGATAAGGAGTCTGACTCGTAACTGAGGTATGGTGTGTTGATAAGGAGTCCGACTCGTAACTGAGGTATGGTGTGTTGATAAGGAGTCTGACTCGTAACTGAGGTATGGTGTGTTGATAAGGAGTCCGACTCGTAACTGAGGTATGGTGTGTTGATAAGGAGTCTGACTCATAACTGAGGTATGGTGTGTTGATAAGGAGTCTGACTCGTAACTGAGGTATGGTGTGTTGATAAGGAGTCTGACTCGTAACTGAGGTATGGTGTGTTGATAAGGAGTCCGACTCGTAACTGAGGTATGGTGTGTTGATAAGGAGTCTGACTCATAACTGAGGTATGGTGTGTTGATAAGGAGACCGACTCGCAACTGAGGTATGGTGTGTTGATAAGGAGTCTGACTCGTAACTGAGGTATGGTGTGTTGATAAGGAGTCCGACTCGTAACTGAGGTATGGTGTGTTGATAAGGAGTCTGACTCGTAACTGAGGTATGGTGTGTTGATAAGGAGTCCGACTCGTAACTGAGGTATGGTGTGTTGATGGGGAGTCCGACTCATAACTGAGGTATGGTGTGTTGATAAGGAGTCTGACTCGTAACTGAACTGAGGTATGGTGTGTTGATAGGGAGTCCAACTCGTAACTGAGGTATGGTGTGTTGATAAGGAGACCGACTCGCAACTGAGGTATGGTGTGCTGATAAGGAGTCTGACTCGCAACTGAGGTATGGTGTGTTGATAAGGAGTCCGACTCGTAACTGAGGTATGGTGTGTTGATGGGGAGTCCGACTCATAACTGAGGTATGGTGTGTTGATGGGGAGTCTGACGCGTAACTGAGGTATGGTGTGTTGATAAGGAGTCTGACGCATAACTGAGGTATGGTGTGTTGATAAGGAGTCTGACGCGTAACTGAGGTATGGTGTGTTGGAGCGACACCAGGTCCAAGTTGGTCACATCCATAAAGCAAGACACATTACCTGTTCTCTCTCCCTCATGCCGATGGTATTACATCAGAAATGTTTATTATAGTACTGGTACTACATACTAGTAATATATTTACTTGCAATTCTCTTAAAAACTAAAAAGTCCATTAATATCATGTTGTCTGCTTAATTTTATGGATATAAATATACTGTATATAAATTGTTTTTGTTTTGGAAGATTTTTTTAAAACTTTATTTATTTTACAACGATTGCGAAGCAAGTTTTAACAACTTATATTAATCACTCTCGTTGGTGCGGATGAAAGCGTAAATGTGGTAATTCATGTGGGAGGAAACCGGAGTACCCGGAGAAATCCCACCTGTCCGATCTGGCGACCACTATACCATATCACATACTTCCCGGTCCGAGGATCGAACCCGGGTTGCATTGGTGAGAAGCGAGCGCGCTAACCATTGCGCTAATCGGACAGCCATGGACCTTGTCAAATAAGTCATGGAAGATTGACCTTGTCAAATAAGTCATGGAAGCTTGACCTTGTCAAATAAGTCATGGAAGCTTGACCTTGTCAAATAAGTCATGGAAGCTTGACCTTGACAAATAAGTCATGGCAGATACAACTTGTCAAATAAGTCATGGAAGCTTGACCTTGTCAAATAAGTCATGGAAGCTTGACCTTGTTAAATAAGTCATGGAAGCTTGACCTTGACAAATAAGTCATGGAAGATACACCTTGTCAAATAAGTCATGGAAGCTTGACCTTGTCAAATAAGTCATGGAAGCTTGACCTTGTCAAATAAGTCATGGAAGCTTGACCTTGTCAAATAAGTCATGGAAGCTTGACCTTGTCAAATAAGTCATGGAAGCTTGACCTTGTCAAATAAGTCATGGAAGCTTGACCTTGTCAAATAAGTCATGGAAGCTTGACCTTGTCAAATAAGTCATGGAAGCTTGACCTTGTCAAATAAGTCATGGAAGCTTGACCTTGTTAAATAAGTCATGGAAGCTTGACCTTGTCAAATAAGTCATGGAAGCTTGACCTTGTCAAATAAGTCATGGAAGCTTGACCTTGTCAAATAAGTCATGGAAGCTTGACCTTGACAAATAAGTCATGGAAGATACACCTTGTCAAATAAGTCATGGAAGCTTGACCTTGTCAAATAAGTCATGGAAGCTTGACCTTGTCAAATAAGTCATGGAAGCTTGACCGTGACAAATAAGTCATGGAAGCTTGACCTTGTTAAATAAGTCATGGAAGCTTGACCTTGTCAAATAAGTCATGGAAGATTGACCTTGTCAAATATGTCATGGAAGATTGACTGTCAAATAAGTCATGGAAGATTGACCTTGACAAATAAGTCATGGAAGATTGACCTTGTCAAATAAGTCATGGAAGATTGACCTTGACAAATGAGTCATGGAAGATTGACCTTGACAAATAAGTCATGGAAGCTTGACCTTGACAAATAAGTCATGAAAGCTTGACCTTGTCAAATAAGTCATGGAAGATTGACCTTGACAAATAAGTTCCCCCATTAATGTGAGATCATTTCAAGAGGATACTGCTAGTGCTGAGGTTGTTTGTCCGTACAATAAACTGATATGATTAAAATAACTTTTTTTAGCCGTATATAGTGAGGATAATCAGGACAAGTTAGAGATAGAGTTAAGGAGAACTAGTCTCCCTGGGTTGTCTCCCTTCTCCCTATCTTTGGATGTTACATCTTCAGTCACTTACTGGTAGGTAGATAGGGTAAGGTAAACATTTTATTGTTGATAGTGGCTTCTCGTGTTCTCGATGGACCCAAATTTATTTGGACACCGTTTTGTTCACACAAACCGTTACAAGTGTCTGTATGTCATCAAATGCTTATTTGACCGTAAACGCTGGGTTCAGTGGAAATTTCAAAAATGGTTGTATATTACCGATACTGAAAGGTGAAAATTACTAAATTAGAAGATAGGGACTAGCCTCATGTACATGTATACCCTTCCTATATTTGTCTATATATAGGCAGTGACCTTACAATAACCAAACAATTCCAGTGTTTTGGATTCGTCTGATCACCCAGTTTCATGACTGAGGGTGACAAACGTCACTCTACCGTATTCCAAATTTCTGAGGTTCTGGAAGGAATTCTATGTTCTTTAACAATCTTCTAAAGCGGATTTTTTTAAAATGGACATTATTTGTCAAATGAAATAAACTACATTGAATATCAAAGGTTTTAATGTTGCTTAATATGAATATTTATTTTAAAACTAAATGTACGTCCTGATTTGTAAGCTGTTAATATGTCGAACATCTCATAAAAAACTTATATACTCACAAGCGGTTGATTAACAATACAAATATATAAAAGTGATGTTTGTTGTTGTATGTTCTGTTCTAGTAACACCATCCAGGGCCTCATAGCCATACCTCAAGAATAGGGTAACATCAATTGAATATTGTAAACAGGACTGACTGTCTTCTGGGGCTTGTCACGTGGAAAATAATGAATGTTGTCTAAAATATTTTACTTGAAACATATCTTAAAACTTCAAGTTAAATGAAGACAAACTATATTTGGAAATATAAGTTTTGATGAATGAGCTAATGCTGATTAAAGTCTTAGTACCTCGAGAACTAAGGCCACCAGTCTACCATAATAATTCCTGCACCATAAGCTTTGCTTGTTTGTTCGGCTTTTACACCTGCATCAGCACCATTTTGTGCTATATCGCCGGTGGGCAGTTTACCTAACAACACCTTTCCTGGGCAGGCTCCAGCGGATAACCAGTACTATTTGCATCACCCTCCGTAAGAAACTGCCAACTTTTTCATATAAATGAAACACAGCCTAAGCGGGGCTCAACCCATGACTATCAGTGACGTAACCACTCGAATACGGTGGCGGACATGTACCATAAGTTACTTGATTGAAATAACAACATGCTTAAGGGTAGAGATATTGCTGTATATGTATTTATTATTCAAGAAATTCATACAACTGTAGCTGTTTTACTGTTGCACTACACACACATTCTAGAAGTGTGATTCATACAACTGGAGCTGTATTACTGTTACACACACATTCTAGAAGTGTGATTCATACAACTGTAGCTGTATTACTGTTGCACTATACACACATTCTAGAAGTGTGATTCATACAACTGGAGCTGTATTACTGTTACACACACATTCTAGAAGTGTGATTCATACAACTGTAGCTGTATTACTGTTGCACTACACACACATTCTAGAAGTGTGATTCATACAACTGGAGCTGTATTACTGTTACACACACATTCTAGAAGTGTGATTCATACAACTGTAGCTGTATTACTGTTGTACTATACACACATTCTAGAAGTGTGATTCATACAACTGTAGCTGTATTACTGTTGCACTACACACACATTCTAGAAGTGTGATTCATACAACTGTAGCTGTATTACTGTTGCACTACACACATTCTAGAAGTGTGATTCATACAACTGTAGCTGTATTACTGTTGCACTACACACATTCTAGAAGTGTGATTCATACAACTGTAGCTGTATTACTGTTGCACTACCCACATTCTAGAAGTGTGATTCATACAACTGTAGCTGTATTACTGTTGTACTATACACACATTCTAGAAGTGTGATTCATACAACTGTAGCTGTATTACTGTTGCACTACACACATTCTAGAAGTGTGATTCATACAACTGGTAGCTGTATTACTGTTGCACTACACACACATTCTAGAAGTGTGATTCATACAACTGTAGCTGTATTACTGTTGTACTACACACACATTCTAGAAGTGTGATTCATACAACTGTAGCTGTATTACTGTTGCACTACACACACATTCTAGAAGTGTGATTCATACAACTGTAGCTGTATTACTGTTGCACTACACACACATTCTAGAAGTGTGATTCATACAACTGTAGCTGTATTACTGTTGCACTACACACACATTCTAGAAGTGTGATTCATACAACTGTAGCTGTATTACTGTTGTACTACACACACATTCTAGAAGTGTGATTCATACAACTGTAGCTGTATTACTGTTGCACTACACATACATTCTAGAAGTGTGATTCATACAACTGGAGCTGTATTACTGTTGCACTACCCATATTCTAGAAGTGTGATTCATACAACTGTAGCTGTATTACTGTTGTACTATACACATTCTAGAAGTGTGATTCATACAACTGTAGCTGTATTACTGTTGCACTACACACATACTAGAAGTGTGATTCATACAACTGGAGCTGTATTACTGTTGCACTACACACATTCTAGAAGTGTGATTCATACAACTGGAGCTGTATTACTGTTGCACTACACACACATTCTAGAAGTGTGATTCATACAACTGTAGCTGTATTACTGTTGCACTATACATACATTCTAGAAGTGTGATTCATACAACTGGAGCTGTATTACTGTTGCACTATACACACATTCTAGAAGTGTGATTCATACAACTGTAGCTGTATTACTGTTGCACTATACACACATTCTAGAAGTGTGATTCATACAACTGTAGCTGTATTACTGTTGCACTACACACATTCTAGAAGTGTGATTCATACAACTGTAGCTGTATTACTGTTGTACTACACACACATTCTAGAAGTGTGATTCATACAACTGGAGCTGTATTACTGTTGCACTATACACACATTCTAGAAGTGTGATTCATACAACTGTAGCTGTATTACTGTTGCACTATACACACATTCTAGAAGTGTGATTCATACAACTGTAGCTGTATTACTGTTGCACTACACACATTCTAGAAGTGTGATTCATACAACTGTAGCTGTATTACTGTTGTACTACACACACATTCTAGAAGTGTGATTCATACAACTGTAGCTGTATTACTGTTGCACTACACACACATTCTAGAAGTGTGATTCATACAACTGTAGCTGTATTACTGTTGTACTATACACACATTCTAGAAGTGTGATTCATACAACTGTAGCTGTATTACTGTTGTACTACACACATTCTAGAAGTGTGATTCATACAACTGTAGCTGTATTACTGTTGCACTATACACACATTCTAGAAGTGTGATTCATACAACTGTAGCTGTATTACTGTTGTACTACACACACATTCTAGAAGTGTGATTCATACAACTGTAGCTGTATTACTGTTGCACTACACACACATTCTAGAAGTGTGATTCATACAACTGTAGCTGTATTACTGTTGTACTATACACACATTCTAGAAGTGTGATTCATACAACTGTAGCTGTATTACTGTTGTACTATACACACATTCTAGAAGTGTGATTCATACAACTGTAGCTGTATTACTGTTGCACTACACACACATTCTAGAAGTGTGATTCATACAACTGTAGCTGTATTACTGTTGCACTACACACACATTCTAGAAGTGTGATTCATACAACTGTAGCTGTATTACTGTTGCACTACACACATTCTAGAAGTGTGATTCATACAACTGGAGCTGTATTACTGTTGCACTACACACATTCTAGAAGTGTGATTCATACAACTGGAGCTGTATTACTGTTGCACTACACACACATTCTAGAAGTGTGATTCATACAACTGTAGCTGTATTACTGTTGCACTATACATACATTCTAGAAGTGTGATTCATACAACTGTAGCTGTATTACTGTTGCACTATACACACATTCTAGAAGTGTGATTCATACAACTGTAGCTGTATTACTGTTGCACTATACACACATTCTAGAAGTGTGATTCATACAACTGTAGCTGTATTACTGTTGCACTACACACATTCTAGAAGTGTGATTCATACAACTGTAGCTGTATTACTGTTGTACTACACACACATTCTAGAAGTGTGATTCATACAACTGTAGCTGTATTACTGTTGCACTACACACACATTCTAGAAGTGTGATTCATACAACTGTAGCTGTATTACTGTTGTACTATACACACATTCTAGAAGTGTGATTCATACAACTGTAGCTGTATTACTGTTGTACTACACACATTCTAGAAGTGCGATTCATACAAATGTAGCTGTATTACTGTTGCACTATACACACATTCTAGAGGTGATTCATACAACTGTAGCTGTATTACTGTTGTACTACACACACATTCTAGAAGTGTGATTCATACAACTGTAGCTGTATTACTGTTGCACTACACACACATTCTAGAAGTGTGATTCATACAACTGGAGCTGTATTACTGTTGTACTATACACACATTCTAGAAGTGTGATTCATACAACTGTAGCTGTATTACTGTTGTACTACACACACATTAAGAAGTGTGATTCATACAACTGGAGCTGTATTACTGTTGCACTATACACACATTCTAGGTGTGATTCATACAACTGTAGCTGTATTACTGTTGCACTATACACACATTCTAGAAGTGTGATTCATACAACTGGAGCTGTATTACTGTTGCACTACACACACATTCTAGAAGTGTGATTCATACAACTGTAGCTGTATTACTGTTGTACTATACACACATTCTAGAAGTGTGATTCATACAACTGTAGCTGTATTACTGTTGCACTACACACACATTCTAGAAGTGTGATTCATACAATGGTAGCTGTATTACTGTTGCACTACACACACATTCTAGAAGTGTGATTCATACAACTGTAGCTGTATTACTGTTGTACTACACACACATTCTAGAAGTGTGATTCATACAACTGTAGCTGTATTACTGTTGCACTACACATACATTCTAGAAGTGTGATTCATACAACTGGAGCTGTATTACTGTTGCACTACCCACATTCTAGAAGTGTGATTCATACAACTGTAGCTGTATTACTGTTGCACTATACACACATTCTAGAAGTGTGATTCATACAACTGTAGCTGTATTACTGTTGCACTACACACACATTCTAGAAGTGTGATTCATACAACTGTAGCTGTATTACTGTTGCACTATACACACATTCTAGAAGTGTGATTCATACAACTGTAGCTGTATTACTGTTGCACTACACACACATTCTAGAAGTGTGATTCATACAACTGGAGCTGTATTACTGTTGCACTACACACACATTCTAGAAGTGTGATTCATACAACTGTAGCTGTATTACTGTTGCACTATACACACATTCTAGAAGTGTGATTCATACAACTGTAGCTGTATTACTGTTGCACTACACACACATTCTAGAAGTGTGATTCATACAACTGTAGCTGTATTACTGTTGCACTACACACACATTCTAGAAGTGTGATTCATACAACTGTAGCTGTATTACTGTTGTACTATACACATTCTAGAAGTGTGATTCATACAACTGTAGCTGTATTACTGTTGCACTACACACATTCTAGAAGTGTGATTCATACAACTGTAGCTGTATTACTGTTGCACTACACACATTCTAGAAGTGTGATTCATACAACTGTAGCTGTATTACTGTTGCACTACACACACATTCTAGAAGTGTGATTCATACAACTGTAGCTGTATTACTGTTGCACTATACACACATTCTAGAAGTGTGATTCATACAACTGTAGCTGTATTACTGTTGCACTATACACACATTCTAGAAGTGTGATTCATACAACTGTAGCTGTATTACTGTTGCACTAACACACATTCTAGAAGTGTGATTCATACAACTGTAGCTGTATTACTGTTGCACTATACACACATTCTAGAAGTGTGATTCATACAACTGTAGCTGTATTACTGTTGCACTATACACACATTCTAGAAGTGTGATTCATACAACTGTAGCTGTATTACTGTTGTACTACACACACATTCTAGAAGTGTGATTCATACAACTGTAGCTGTATTACTGTTGTACTACACACACATTCTAGAAGTGTGATTCATACAACTGTAGCTGTATTACTGTTGCACTACACACACATTCTAGAAGTGTGATTCATACAACTGGAGCTGTATTACTGTTGCACTATACACACATTCTAGAAGTGTGATTCATACAACTGTAGCTGTATTACTGGTACTACACACATTCTAGAAGTGTGATTCATACAACTGTAGCTGTATTACTGTTGCACTATACACACATTCTAGAAGTGTGATTCATACAACTGTAGCTGTATTACTGTTGTACTACACACACATTCTAGAAGTGTGATTCATACAACTGTAGCTGTATTACTGTTGCACTACACACACATTCTAGAAGTGTGATTCATACAACTGTAGCTGTATTACTGTTGCACTACACACACATTCTAGAAGTGTGATTCATACAACTGTAGCTGTATTACTGTTGCACTACACACACATTCTAGAAGTGTGATTCATACAACTGTAGCTGTATTACTGTTGCACTACACACACATTCTAG
>CM026404.1:71396753-71464826 GCA_014843695.1 Archivesica marissinica
ACTGAGGTATGGTGTGTTGATGGGGAGTCCGACTTGTAACTGAGGTATGGTGTGTTGGTAAGGAGTCTGACTCGTAACTGAGGTATGGTGTGTTGATGGGGAGTCCGACTTGTAACTGAGGTATGGTGTGTTGATAAGGACTCTGACTCGTAACTGTAACTGAGGTATGGTGTGTTGATGGGGAGTCCAACTCATAACTGAGGTATGGTGTGTTGATAAGGAGACCGACTCGCAACTGAGGTATGGTGTGCTGATAAGAAGTCTGACTCGCAACTGAGGTATGGTGTGTTGATAAGGAGTCCGACTCGTAACTGAGGTATGGTGTGTTGATGGGGAGTCCGACTCATAACTGAGGTATGGGGAGTCTGACGCGTAACTGAGGTATGGTGTGTTGATAAGGAGTCTGACGCGTAACTGAGGTATGGTGTGTTGGAGCGACACCAGGTCCAAGTTGGTCACATCCATAAAGCAAGACACATTACCTGTTCTCTCTCCCTCATGCCGATGGTATTACATCAGAAATGTTTATTATAGTACTGGTACTACATACTAGTAATATATTTACTTGCAATTCTCTTAAAAACTAAAAAGTCCATTAATATCATGTTGTCTGCTTAATTTTATGGATAAATATACTGTATATAAATTGTTTTTGTTTTGAGGGCATCATGGAAGATTTTTTTAAAACTTTATTTATTTTACAACGATTGCGAAGCAAGTTTTAATAACTTATATTAATCACTCTCGTTGGTGCGGATGAAAGCGTAAATGTGGTAATTCATGTGGGAGGAAACCGGAGTACCCGGAGAAATCCCACCTGTCCGATCTGGCGACCACTATACCATATCACATACTTCCCGGTCCGAGGATCGAACCCGGGTTGCATTGGTGAGAAGCGAGCGCGCTAACCATTGCGCTAATCGGACAGCCATGGATGGACCTTGTCAAATAAGTCATCGAAGATTGACCTTGTCAAATAAGTCATGGAAGCTTGACCTTGTCAAATAAGTCATGGAAGCTTGACCTTGTTAAATAAGTCATGGAAGCTTGACCTTGTCAAATAAGTCATGGAAGCTTGACCTTGTCAAATAAGTCATGGAAGCTTGACCTTGTCAAATAAGTCATGGAAGCTTGACCTTGACAAATAAGTCATGGAAGATACACCTTGTCAAATAAGTCATGGAAGCTTGACCTTGTCAAATAAGTCATGGAAGCTTGACCTTGTTAAATAAGTCATGGAAGCTTGACCTTGACAAATAAGTCATGGAAGCTTGACCTTGTCAAATAAGTCATGGAAGCTTGACCTTGACAAATAAGTCATGGAAGCTTGACCTTGTCAAATAAGTCATGGAAGCTTGACCTTGTCAAATAAGTCATGGAAGCTTGACCTTGTCAAATAAGTCATGGAAGCTTGACCTTGTCAAATAAGTCATGGAAGCTTGACCTTGTCAAATAAGTCATGGAAGCTTGACCTTGTCAAATAAGTCATGGAAGCTTGACCTTGTCAAATAAGTCATGGAAGCTTGACCTTGTTAAATAAGTCATGGAAGCTTGACCTTGTCAAATAAGTCATGGAAGCTTGACCTTGTCAAATAAGTCATGGAAGCTTGACCTTGTCAAATAAGTCATGGAAGCTTGACCTTGACAAATAAGTCATGGAAGATACACCTTGTCAAATAAGTCATGGAAGCTTGACCTTGTCAAATAAGTCATGGAAGCTTGACCTTGTCAAATAAGTCATGGAAGCTTGACCGTGACAAATAAGTCATGGAAGCTTGACCTTGTTAAATAAGTCATGGAAGCTTGACCTTGTCAAATAAGTCATGGAAGATTGACCTTGTCAAATATGTCATGGAAGATTGACTTTGTCAAATAAGTCATGGAAGATTGACCTTGACAAATAAGTCATGGAAGATTGACCTTGTCAAATAAGTCATGGAAGATTGACCTTGACAAATGAGTCATGGAAGATTGACCTTGACAAATAAGTCATGGAAGCTTGACCTTGACAAATAAGTCATGAAAGATTGACCTTGTCAAATAAGTCATGGAAGATTGACCTTGACAAATAAGTTCCCCCATTAATGTGAGATCATTTCGAGAGGATAATGCTAGTGCTGAGGTTGTTTGTCCGTACAATAAACTGATATGATTAAAATAACTTTTTTTAGCCGTATATAGTGAGGATAATCAGGACAGGTTAGAGATAGAGTTAAGGAGAACTAGTCTCCCTGGGTTGTCTCCCTTCTCCCTATCTTTGGATGTTACATCTTCAGTCACTTACTGGTAGGTAGGTAGATAGGGTAAGGTAAACATTTTATTGTTGATAGTGGCTTCTCGTGTTCTCGATGGACCCAAATTTATTTGGACACCGTTTTGTTCACACAAACCGTTACAAGTGTCTGTATGTCATCAAATGCTTATTTGACCGTAAACGCTGGGTTCAGTGGAAATTTCAAAAATGGTTGTATATTACCGATACTGAAAGGTGAAAGTTACTAAATTAGAAGATAGGGACTAGCCTCATGTATACCCTTCCTATATTTGTCTATATATAGGCAGTGACCTTACAATAACCAAATAATTCCAGTGTTTTGGATTCGTCTGATCACCCAGTTTCATGACTGAGGGTGACAAACGTCACTCTACCGTATTCCAAATTTCTGAGGTTCTGGAAGGGATTCTATGTTCTTTAACAATCTTCTAAAGCGGATTTTTTTAAAATGGACATTATTTGTCAAATGAAATAAACTACATTGAATATCAAAGGTTTTAATGTTGCTTAATATGAATATTTATTTTAAAACTAAATGTACGTCCTGATTTGTAAGCTGTTAATATGTCGAACATCTCATAAAAAACTTATATACTCACAAGCGGTTGATTAACAATACAAATATATAAAAGTGATGTTTGTTGTTGTATGTTCTGTTCTAGTAACACCATCCAGGGCCTCATAGCCATACCTCAAGAATAGGGTAACATCAATTGAATATTGTAAACAGGACTGACTGTCTTCTGGGGCTTGTCACGTGGAAAATAATGAATGTTGTCTAAAATATTTTACTTGAAACATATCTTAAAACTTCAAGTTAAATGAAGACAAACTATATTTGGAAATATAAGTTTTGATGAATGAGCTAATGCTGATTAAAGTCTTAGTACCTCGAGAACTAAGGCCACCAGTCTACCATAATAATTCCTGCACCATAAGCTTTGCTTGTTTGTTCGGCTTTTACACCTGCATCAGCACCATTTTGTGCTATATCGCCGGTGGGCAGTTTACCTAACAACACCTTTCCTGGGCAGGCTCCAGCGGATAACCAGTACTATTTGCATCACCCTCCGTAAGAAACTGCCAACTTTTTCATATAAATGAAACACAGCCTAAGCGGGGCTCAACCCATGACTATCAGTGACGTAACCACTCGACTACGGTGGCGGACATGTACCATAAGTTACTTGATTGAAATAACAACATGCTTAAGGGTAGAGATATTGCTGTATATGTATTTATTATTCAAGAAATTCATACAACTGTAGCTGTTTTACTGTTGCACTACACACACATTCTAGAAGTGTGATTCATACAACTGGAGCTGTATTACTGTTACACACACATTCTAGAAGTGTGATTCATACAACTGTAGCTGTATTACTGTTGCACTATACACACATTCTAGAAGTGTGATTCATACAACTGGAGCTGTATTACTGTTACACACACATTCTAGAAGTGTGATTCATACAACTGTAGCTGTATTACTGTTGCACTACACACACATTCTAGAAGTGTGATTCATACAACTGGAGCTGTATTACTGTTACACACACATTCTAGAAGTGTGATTCATACAACTGTAGCTGTATTACTGTTGCACTATACACACATTCTAGAAGTGTGATTCATACAACTGTTGCTGTATTACTGTTGCACTACACACATTGTAGAGTGTGATTCATACAACTTGTGGTGTGTTTTGTAGCTGTATTACTGTTGCACTACACACATACTAGAAGTGTGATTCATACAACTGGAGCTGTATTACTGTTGCACTACCCATATTCTAGAAGTGTGATTCATACAACTGTAGCTGTATTACTGTTGTACTATACACATTCTACAAGTGTGATTCATACAACTGTAGCTGTATTACTGTTGCACTACACACATACTAGAAGTGTGATTCATACAACTGTAGCTGTATTACTGTTGCACTATACACACATTCTAGAGGTGTGATTCATACAACTGGAGCTGTATTACTGTTGCACTACACACACATTCTAGAAGTGTGATTCATACAACTGTAGCTGTATTACTGTTGTACTATACACACATTCTAGAAGTGTGATTCATACAACTGTAGCTGTATTACTGTTGCACTACACACACATTCTAGAAGTGTGATTCATACAACTGTAGCTGTATTACTGTTGCACTATACACACATTCTAGAAGTGTGATTCATACAACTGTAGCTGTATTACTGTTGTACTACACACACATTCTAGAAGTGTGATTCATACAACTGTAGCTGTATTACTGTTGCACTACACACACATTCTAGAAGTGTGATTCATACAACTGTAGCTGTATTACTGTTGCACTACACATACATTCTAGAAGTGTGATTCATACAACTGGAGCTGTATTACTGTTGCACTACCCACATTCTAGAAGTGTGATTCATACAACTGTAGCTGTATTACTGTTGCACTACACACATTCTAGAAGTGTGATTCATACAACTGTAGCTGTATTACTGTTGCACTACACACATTCTAGAAGTGTGATTCATACAACTGGAGCTGTATTACTGTTGCACTACACACATTCTAGAAGTGTGATTCATACAACTGGAGCTGTATTACTGTTGCACTACACACACATTCTAGAAGTGTGATTCATACAACTGTAGCTGTATTACTGTTGCACTATACATACATTCTAGAAGTGTGATTCATACAACTGTAGCTGTATTACTGTTGCACTATACACACATTCTAGAAGTGTGATTCATACAACTGTAGCTGTATTACTGTTGCACTATACACACATTCTAGAAGTGTGATTCATACAACTGTAGCTGTATTACTGTTGCACTATACACACATTCTAGAAGTGTGATTCATACAACTGTAGCTGTATTACTGTTGTACTATACACACATTCTAGAAGTGTGATTCATACAACTGTAGCTGTATTACTGTTGCACTACACACACATTCTAGAAGTGTGATTCATACAACTGTAGCTGTATTACTGTTGCACTACACACACATTCTAGAAGTGTGATTCATACAACTGTAGCTGTATTACTGTTGTACTATACACACATTCTAGAAGTGTGATTCATACAACTGTAGCTGTATTACTGTTGTACTACACACATTCTAGAAGTGCGATTCATACAAATGTAGCTGTATTACTGTTGCACTATACACACATTCTAGAGGTGTGATTCATACAACTGTAGCTGTATTACTGTTGTACTACACACACACATTCTAGAAGTGTGATTCATACAACTGTAGCTGTATTACTGTTGCACTACACACACATTCTAGAAGTGTGATTCATACAACTGGAGCTGTATTACTGTTGTACTATACACACATTCTAGAAGTGTGATTCATACAACTGTAGCTGTATTACTGTTGTACTACACACATTCTAGATTAAGAAGTGTGATTCATACAACTGGAGCTGTATTACTGTTGCACTATACACACATTCTAGAGGTGTGATTCATACAACTGTAGCTGTATTACTGTTGCACTATACACACATTCTAGAGGTGTGATTCATACAACTGGAGCTGTATTACTGTTGTACTACACACACATTCTAGAAGTGTGATTCATACAACTGTAGCTGTATTACTGTTGTACTATACACACATTCTAGAAGTGTGATTCATACAACTGTAGCTGTATTACTGTTGCACTACACACACATTCTAGAAGTGTGATTTATACAATGGTAGCTGTATTACTGTTGCACTACACACACATTCTAGAAGTGTGATTCATACAACTGTAGCTGTATTACTGTTGTACTACACACACATTCTAGAAGTGTGATTCATACAACTGTAGCTGTATTACTGTTGCACTACACACACATTCTAGAAGTGTGATTCATACAACTGTAGCTGTATTACTGTTGTACTATACACACATTCTAGAAGTGTGATTCATACAACTGTAGCTGTATTACTGTTGCACTACACACACATTCTAGAAGTGTGATTCATACAATGGTAGCTGTATTACTGTTGCACTACACACACATTCTAGAAGTGTGATTCATACAACTGTAGCTGTATTACTGTTGTACTACACACACATTCTAGAAGTGTGATTCATACAACTGTAGCTGTATTACTGTTGCACTACACACACATTCTAGAAGTGTGATTCATACAACTGGAGCTGTATTACTGTTGCACTACACACACATTCTAGAAGTGTGATTCATACAACTGTAGCTGTATTACTGTTGCACTATACACACATTCTAGAAGTGTGATTCATACAACTGTAGCTGTATTACTGTTGCACTATACACACATTCTAGAAGTGTGATTCATACAACTGTAGCTGTATTACTGTTGTACTACACACACATTCTAGAAGTGTGATTCATACAACTGGAGCTGTATTACTGTTGCACTACACATACATTCTAGAAGTGTGATTCATACAACTGTAGCTGTATTACTGTTGTACTACACACACATTCTAGAAGTGTGATTCATACAACTGTAGCTGTATTACTGTTGCACTACACACACATTCTAGAAGTGTGATTCATACAACTGGAGCTGTATTACTGTTGCACTACACATACATTCTAGAAGTGTGATTCATACAACTGTAGCTGTATTACTGTTGTACTATACACACATTCTAGAAGTGTGATTCATACAACTGTAGCTGTATTACTGTTGCACTATACACACATTCTAGAAGTGTGATTCATACAACTGGAGCTGTATTACTGTTGCACTATACACACATTCTAGAAGTGTGATTCATACAACTGTAGCTGTATTACTGTTGCACTATACACACATTCTAGAAGTGTGATTCATACAACTGGAGCTGTATTACTGTTACACACACATTCTAGAAGTGGGTGTGCATATTCTAGATGTGTGATACACATGACTATTCAGGGCTCATTCTATATTAGAGTTTTTGGGATAACTGCATGATTGCACCCTTAACACTCTCGTTGGCACGGATGAAAGCGTATATGTGGTAATAATACTATTTAATTAATATAAGTTGTTAGAACTTGCTTCGCAATCGTTGTAAAATAAATAGTTAAAAAAAGGACGAAAATTGAAAACAATTTTTTATATATATTTGTTTAGCGAGAAGTGGGACGGACCCCAGGTGACAAAGTCAGTGTCCGGAGGCCGACCATTTCACCCACCGATGTTGCCGCCTAGAACGAGCCCTATTAACCCTTTCAACCCCACAGGCCTCTAAATAGGCTTATGAAAAGTGTAGATTCAGATGAGCCGGCTCGTGACGAGCCGTCTCATCAGGATCTGCACTTTTTGCCAGTAATAATTATTACTATTTTTAGATAAAATTACCCATTTTTATCAATGAACTGGTCCAAAGGTAATTTTCTTATTCATTTATTGGTCTAAAAATATCATGCACCAGTCCATGTCAGTTACTTGGGGTTGAATGGGTTAATGCCAGAATTCTGCTACACACACAAGTATTAGTTTATACAAATTTATTTTAGCTCAATTGTGAAACAAGTTCTTACAACTTATATTAATCACTCTCGAGACCTCATTCCTGATGGAATCCATCGCCACGAGGGAGAGAGAAGAGACAACGTGGAATTTAAATGCCTTGCTTAAGGGCACAACCGTAATGGCTCCAGCGGGGCTCGAACTCCGGACCTTTCGCACCTGAAGCAAACGCGTATCCACTGCGCTATCACGACTTCCACACAAGTATTACAGAAGAGAACCAGTAATACATACCACTAGTGCAATATTTCTGCTGTACGAGTATTCGAGAAATGACACAAACTGCGGCATGGCTGCATTCATCACAGCATCGAGTAACATCTTCAGTTTTGTCGGCGGAAGCTTGACATTATGTGTAAATCGCTCTCGCAATCTCTGCCACACCTTCAACGGAGAGTGTTGCTGTAATAGTAAGTTGAAAATGATGCGACGCGCATAGTTCATCCGAATTTGGTAAGGAGGATAGGTCCCTGGTATAGGCACTACATATATACGGTCTCGCTATGACGTGTGGTTAATCAATGGTCGTAACTACCTGATTGGCCGTAAACTGTTTATATGCTTGTTTGATAATTATGTCAAAAAAGAGATGTTTCATTTTGTCATGTAAAGCTTACAGCGACATTAGTTTAAACAATATTTTATTCAATGAATATACATAGTATAATGATCACAATAAGAAAATACATGTAGCGACATTACATCGCAAAAAGCAACTAAAATGCATTTGTTCACGTATAAATGCATTGCTACTATAAATTCTTCTACATACATTCGACCACTAACATTGAATCAATAAACAGTGATTTTGTGATCTGCAAACTTTCAAAATTGAAAGTAGGATTTCATATAACGATCATTCATACTCCTGAATTGATGTTTGTTTGTCATCAAGTCAATACTAAACGCAAGATAATTTCGTTTAAAGATAATTTAACAAAGACTAGTTTACAAATAAATATGCACAGGCACACATGTGAGATATAACAGTAAATCTGTACCATAAATCGTGTTATTCAGGATACACGAGTTGTATTACGCATGAATGTTGACCCCATTTACATTATTTTGTTATGTAAACAAACTGCATATACGATGTTTGCTTAGTAGTTGAAATACTCAGTATTTGAGGTAAATATTTGGGAAACAATTATACCATATAATAGGAAAATACATTCTGTAGAAATTTACGTTTTCACTAATGTAGTGTCGCCTTAAATTGCAATTTAATGTTTTCCCCCCCAAATAATTAGATGAAATAGCATCCGTATTCAGCAGACATGCCTCATTCGAAATACTTACAAAAGATCTGAAATTAAAGTAAACAGAAATTCCCATTTATGCAATGTACATCTAGCTAAGAATCGAACGATCGTTTCTGAGCACTCGATCGGAATATGTGTCCGAGTACTTGAGAATCAAAATTGCTACTTGTTGCAATGCCTACCAAGAACTAAATCAATGTCTACAAACCTCGTTTCCTTGGAATTTGTGCCCCACTCCCACAACCACCATAAGTGACTCAAACAGTGCTATTCTCTGAAAGAAGCTGGCTTGATCCCCGCTCTCACTCTCAGATGGTTCCCATTCGAATCCAGAATCTTCTGCTTCAAAACTACCATGTGATCTTAACTGGCCAATCAGATCTGGGCTAACAATAATATCCAAGGTTTCTAAAAGTAAGGTTTCGGTTTTGATAAAACGCTGTGTTTCATTAAACCGAGAAACAAATACATGACTATGAAGACATAATTTGGCACATGTTTCCCACAAATCCATCAGCACTGGCAATGAAAATTTGGATATAACGACACTATCATGACGTATACGACCTCTGGTGGTAGTTTCAGATTCATCACAGTACATGTCGTTGTTGTTGAATGAGCACTTTGATAATTCAGAAATAAATGCATCAATCACTCGTCCTCCATTGTACGGGCAAGGACACTCGTCAGATTCCCCCATATCTTCCTCGTCCAACTTGTATCCATCAAGAACAACCAAAGCTTCGAATATTCTTAGAACTGGCGCTCTTAGGATTTCGTCATCGAGTAATTCACAAAGCTTGCGAACCCCTTTCTTGGAGAGGAAGACTTTTGTAACACAGTTCGCCTGCAGCAGATAGGGTAAAGCGGATAGGCAATGCACTTGTACAGATTTGGAGAGTCTTCGACCTCCACTAGTGGTCTTTGTTTCTCCTTTATTTACCGATTCTAAAGCCTGGCTGTACAGATTGAAGAAAAGTTTGGCTTTTAAGTATGGATTTCCTTTAATTGCAAGGACTAATAAGTGTTTTGCTATGGACACTGCTAATGTTTCATCAGTGGAGAATAGAAGTTCTTTCAGTTGCGAAATCGGCCTCCATCTTGAGAGTTTATGAAGGGCAGATAACTTTGCCTCTCTATTCACATCACTACTATCTATGCCACTGTCCATGCCTTTGGATTCTAAATGGTGTTCTGTCACATTGGAAAAACATTTAATCTTCCCTTCAGGATCAGAGGAAGCAAAAGAGACTTTATCACAAAATGAGCATGATAAATGTTGATTATCTTCTCTGATGTATGAAATTCCGCCCGAGAAATGCTCTAACAGAATTTTATTCAGAATATCGATGCTGAAATTTCTCACTGCTGGTGAAAACATTTTGATTCCTGTTACAAATACTGACATGATGCCCTCAAGGTTCATACAACAACACATGCCAGACATGTAGATGGTCTTCAGCAGGTCCAGTCTCATGACCTTTGTAGTGACTTTGATCAGAAGGTCAAGCAAGAACTGTGTGCATGACGATACCAGACAGACAACTTGAGTACTGTGCTGAGATGCAAAGCTGGAAACAGAAGATTGTGATGGTCGTCTCTTAGACAGCGACAGAGTTTCTTGGGCCTCTTCAGCTGTGACAGTTGCAGCAACACCCAAGATGTCGTGATGGTGATCATAATATTGTGAATAGGAACACTGAACATGTTTTCTCTTGACGCATTTCATGGAATGCACATAATTCACCCTAACAACTTTCAGTGTGTTCAAAAATGTCCCAATGATTCTGATAGGTTGATCATCCAGCCAATGAGAAATCGGTGTTGAATCAGATGATGTGCACTTGAACCAATCATTGAATAGGACACATTGTTCCAACATCTGAAATCCTTTATGGTCATCAAATTCCTCAATGAGATGTAGGGCTGTTTTGATGACACTCAGGTTGAATGGCAAGTTGGCAAAGACTACAGTCAAACACATGAGAGTGCCAAGAGCAATATCGGACAACAAGTATGCTTCATGTGCGAAGTTTTCGAGCAGATCAGGTATCGATTCATAACCGGATCGGAATACCTCGGTATGTATTCCTGAATTCAGCACTTGTTCAATCACTCTATGCCCTATGAGAATATTTGTTCCATTTTGCTGACCAGCTGTGATCCCGCTACTTGTAATAACAACCCTTGCCAAATGTCTTTTTATCACAATTCTTGCCTCATTTTCATTACGGTCATCTTTTCGGACATGATCAACATCGCTATCCACTGTGACTAGACATTGCAAAAGATTTGGCAAGATCACCGGAGAGATCATTTTCCCGCTTGGCCTTTCACCAAGATCAGTTAATATAAGCTCCTGAATAAGTTCTAGAACTAGTATGCACAGTTGGAATCCAGATGTAACATTCTTGTCTTCAATATTCATACTCTTAATTAGAGCTTCAATATCGCCGTCATCTGATTCCGAATCGGCTTTTGGCTGAGAATGAGTGCCTCCGTAGTTTCTAACATTGCAGTACCGGTACTTCTTTCGCAACTTTCCTTTCGATTTTTCTTCCCTCGTTTCAGAAGTCTCCTCTTCCGAATTGACGTCTGCTTCTTTGCTGTCATACGATTTTCTTTTGGAATATCTACGTTTTCCAGATAATCTATTGTTCTTTCCAGCTGGTTCCTTCTGTGTCATGCCAAGGAGTCTGGTTGCTGGCACAGACTGGTTTCGTGTCTGACATGGTTTTGTTTTAAGGATATTCTGGAAGCAGACGTTGATTGGAGCAAGTGTGGAATGCTGGGATAGATCTGAAATGCAAGATCAAAATTACAGCTTGAGTGAATCGGGTATAACTGATTCTAGGTGGGAAATTCTCATGGCCAATGGGAGTTGGCACATGGAAAATGGTGGGAATATACAACAAACCCCTATTCTACAGTCTAACTTGTGCTAGCGCCTACTTGCTATAAGTGCCCCCCCCCACCTCTGTAAATAATCATTTTGAAATCCTCCCTCAACGGATTTTAAATAAATACCAGGAAGCAGTAAGTGACCACCTTCTTGATTGGATAAGCTACAAGTAAACAGTCTTTGTTCTCAACATCAACCACAGATGGGTCTGTTGTCCAGTGGTAACACGCTGGACTGGTAATCCAGGGATCGCAGGTTCGATCCCCCGTCTGACCCTAATAAAATTAACAGTCTTTCAGATGGGACGTTAAACCGAGGTCTCGTGTCGGTGCTTTACACCGTGCACGTAAAAGAACCAGAGGAGACTCTGGAATGGGTCTCTGTCTGTATCATTGCACTATCCACCAAAATCTAAAATGACTAATCTCTTCAGGAGGTGTCGCTCATATGGGCAACCGGTAGCGACGATAAATAAACGTAAAACACACACTCAACATCAAAGGGAGACACTGACAGTTTCAAAGCAGTCACATTATGTCCTTTGAGCTGAAAGGCATATCTTTTATTGTTCCCAGCTCCGGTAGCTGTTAGACAATTATATATCATTTCCTTTTGATGTTCCCTTGGGTGTTCTTTCGATGACTTGAGCAACTAATACATGACAGATACAGGAGAGAACCAAAATTTATCTTGGAAAGTTTAATAATATGTTTCTTTTGGGCTTAAATTAAGTTATACGTTAATTTATCTGGCTATAGTGATTATCCAGATCTTAGTGGTGAGGGACCATCTGTGCTGTATTTCAGGCATAAACAAGCACCCAGTTAGAACCACTGACCCTATGCATGAACTTTATTTTATAGACCTTATTTTAGGCACAGGCTGCAAAATGTGCATTGTTACTCATTATGTTATACATCACTGGCATGGTCCAGTTATAATACAATGTCAAAGTCGATTAGACATCGATTATCGGAGATAACGAGCAATTAAAATAAGGTTATCTCATGCACATGTAATCACTGAGACTATTTACAATATCTCCTCAACTCAAGTACAATAGATTGTATTGTAAGTTAATGATACACACTGCCAGCAGTGTAGCTTCCTATAGGCACTGTAGGCAAGTGTACTGTACTGTAGGCAAGTGTACTGTAGTGTAGGCAAGTGTAATGTAGTGTAGGCAAGTGTACTGTAGTGTAGGCAAGTGTACTGTACTGTAGGCAAGTGTACTGTAGGCAAGTGCACTGTAGTGTAGGCAAGTGTACTGTAGTGTAGGCAAGTGTACTGTAGGCAAGTGTACTGTAGTGTAGCTTCCTATAGGCACTGTAGGCAAGTGTATTGTAGTGTAGCTTCCTATAGGCACTGTAGGCAAGTGTACTGTAGGCAAGTGTACTGTAGGCAAGTGTACTGTAGTGTAGGCAAGTGTACTGTACTGTAGGCAAGTGTACTGTAGGCAAGTGTAATGTAGTATAGGCAAGTGTACTGTAGTGTAGCTTCCTATAGGCACTGTAGGCAAGTGTACTGTAGGCAAGTGTACTGTAGTGTAGGCAAGTGTACTGTAGGCAAGTGTACTGTAGTGTAGGCAAGTGTACTGTAGTGTAGGCATGTGAATGTAGTGTAGGCATGTGCACTGTAATGTAGGCAAGTGTACTGTAGTGTAGGCAAATGTACTGTAGTGTAGGCATGTGCACTGTAGGCAAGTGCACTGTAGTGTAGGCAAGTGCACTGTAGGCAAGTGTACCGTAGTGTAGGCAAGTGTACTGTAGTGTAGGCAGGTGTACTGTAGTGTAGGCAAGTGTACTGTAGTGTAGGCAAGTGTACTGTAGTGTAGGCATGTGCACTGTAGTGTAGGCATGTGCACTGTAGTGTAGGCAAGTGTACTGTAGTGTAGGCAAGTGTACTGTAGTGTAGGCATGTGCACTGTAGTGTAGGCAAGTGTACTGTAGTGTAGGCATGTGCACTGTAGTGTAGGCAAGTGTACTGTAGTGTAGGCAAGTGTACTGTAGTGCAGGCATGTGCACTGTAGGCAAGTGTACTGTAGTGTAGGCAAGTGTACTGTAGTGTAGGCAAGTGTACTGTAGTGTAGGCATGTGCACTGTAGTGTAGGCATGTGTACTGTAGTGTAGGCAAGTGTACTGCAGTGTAGGCAAGTGTACTGTAGTGTAGGCATGTGCACTGTAGTGTAGGCAAGTGTACTGTAGTGTAGGCAAGTGTACTGTAGTGTAGGCATGTGCACTGTAGGCAAGTGTACTGTAGTGTAGGCATGTGCACTGTAGGCAAGTGTACTGTAGTGTAGGCAAGTGTAATGTAGTGTAGCTTCCTATAGGCACTGTAGGCAAGTGTACTGTAGGCAAGTGCACTGTAGTGTAGGCAAGTGTACTGTAGTGTAGGCAAGTGTACTGTAGTGTAGTTTCCTATAGGCACTGTAGGCAAGTGTACTGTAGGCAAGTGCACTGTAGTGTAGGCAAGTGTACTGTAGTGTAGGCAAGTGTACTGTAGGCAAGTGTACTGTAGTGTAGGCAAGTGTACTGTAGGCAAGTGTGCTGTAGTGTAGCTTCCTATAGGCACTGTAGGCAAGTGTACTGTAGGCAAGTACATGGTAGTGTAGGCAAGTGTACTGTAGTGTAGGCAAGTGTACTGTAGTGTAGGCAAGTGTACTGTAGGCAAGTGTACTGTAGTGTAGGCAAGTGTACTGTAGTGTAGGCAATTGCACTATAGGCAAGTGTACTGTAGTGTAGGTAAGTGTACTGTAGTGTAGGCAAGTGTAGTATAGGTAAGTGCACTGTAGTGTAGGCAAGTGTACTGTAGGCAAGTGCACTGTAGTGTAGGCAAGTGTACTGTGAGCAAGTGCACTGTAGTGTAGGCAAGTGTACTGTAGGCAAGTGCACTGTAGTGTAGGCAAGTGTACTGTAGGCAAGTGTACTGTAGTGTAGGCAATTGCACTATAGGCAAGTGTACTGTAGTGTAGGTAAGTGTACTGTAGTGTAGGCAAGTGTAGTATAGGTAAGTGCACTGTAGTGTAGGCAAGTGTACTGTAGGCAAGTGCACTGTAGTGTAGGCAAGTGTACTGTGGGCAAGTGTAGGCAAGTGTACTGTAGGCAAGTGCACTGTAGTGTAGGCAAGTGTACTGTAGGCAAGTGTACTGTAGTGTAGGCAAGTGTACTGTAGTGTAGGCAAGTGCACTGTAGTGTAGGCAAGTGTACTGTAGTGTAGGCAGGTGTACTGTAGGCAAGTACACTGTAGTGTAGGCAAGTGTACTGTAGTGTAGGCAAGTGTACAGTAGTGTAGGCAAGTGTACTGTAGGCAAGTGTACTGTAGTGTAGGCAAGTGTACTGTAGGCAAGTGTACTGTAGTGTAGCTTCCTATAGGCACTGTAGGCAAGTGTACTGTAGGCAAGTTTACTGTAGGCAAGTACACGGTAGTGTAGGCAAGTGTACTGTAATGTAGGCAAGTGTACTGTAGTGTAGGCAAGTGTACTGTAGTGTAGGCAAGTGTACTGTAGTGTAGGCAAGTGTACTGTAGGCAAGTGTACTGTAGGCAAGTGTACTGTAGTGTAGGCAAGTGTACTGTAGTGAAGGCAAGTGCACTGTAGGCAAGTGTAGTGTAGGTAAGTGTACTGTAGTGTAGGAAAGTGTAGTGTAGGCAAGTGCACTGTAGTGTAGGCAAATGTACTGTAGTGTAGGCAAGTGCACTGTAGTGTAGGCAAGTGCACTGTAGGCAAGTGTACCGTAGTGTAGGCAAGTGTACTGCAGTGTAGGCAGGTGTACTGTAGGCAAGTGCACTGTAGTGTAGGCAAGTGTACTGTAGTGTAGGCAAGTGTACAGTAGTGTAGGCAAGTGTACTGTAGTGTAGGCAAGTGTACTGTAGTGTAGGCAAGTGTACTGTAGTGTAGGCAAGTGCACTGTAGGCAAGTGTACTGTAGGCAAGTGTACTGTAGTGTAGGCAAGTGCACTGTAGGCAAGTGTACTGTAGGAAGTGTACTGTAGTGTAGGCAAGTGTACTGGAGTGTAGACAAGTGCACTGTAGGCAAGTGCGCTGTAGGCAAGTGTACTGTAGTGAAGGCAAGTGTACTGTAGTGTAGGCAAGTGTACTGTAGGTAAGTGCACTGTAGGAAAGTGCACTGTAGGAAAGTGCACTGTAGGAAAGTGCACTGTAGGTAAGTGCACTGTAGGTAAGTGCATTGAAGGCAACTGGTTTTGTTAAATTACTATTTGTAAAGTACCTCCCATATGAACATTTATTTACAAACTTACAAATAGCTGTGCAAATATTTATATACTAAGGACAACACTAGTAGAAAATTGCATATGAATTATAGCAATGATTTTCAATTTGAAGAAAAAAATACATTAAGAGACTTTAATTTCAGGGTTCCCGCTGTCGATCACCAAAATTGCGACAAAAAACAAATACTGGCACTAACTATTGTGAAAATAATTGGAGCAATGTTTTTTTCTTTGAATATTTTTTAAATTTGTATTTGGTGCAACATTCAAGAACATTATTTGTCAAATCCATGGCTTCAAATATTTTTTATCTGTGTATATGGCTCTTAGTTGGCTCCAAGTTTTTCAAATTGGCTCCAGTTTGTTTCAATTGGCGACGCGACAGAAGTGAATTTATAGCCGTTTGGGCATCTCTGAAGACACGTGTAGCAGACATCCTTTGTGCACTTAAAACAACACCTTGCACAAAGTTGAGACGCCCCAGGGCACGCTTGATTGGGAAAAGGAGACCATGTTGCCGCACTTAAACAAACACACAAGGAGGTGCGATCAGTGGACTTTATGGATTGAAATAACTAGAAAATGACCAATATTAAAACAAAAACTGAAAATATAATTATTTATTTTATTTTTTGGTATTCGAATACCGAAATAGGATTCGAATATTCGATCAGGTATTCAGAATATCCAAGAATGTTTTGAAAACCAAAGTTTTTTGAAAGGAAAGACAATGCTTGACTGAGCATCATCCAGTCTGGATACATTAAACAAATATCAAGCCAAATACTCAATTAATATTATGTACCAATATCATGTCCATCGGGAAGTTTGAGCGGAAATTTCAAGCACCATGGCAACAATGATACAAGCAGGTTGGCAAAATCTCTACACCCAGTTAATATCTGAAATAAAGTAGTTCACAGGAATTTCATTAAAACACTGAGAAAGAATTTGAACATACACTTGTTGCATCACCTCCAAAATCTAAAATGACAAATCTCTTCAGGCGGCGTCATTCATATGGGAAACTGGTAGCAACGATAAATAAACGTAAAACAAACATTTTAAGATTAAACTTTATTTTAGCTCGATTGCGAAGCAAGTTTTAACAACTTATATTAATCACTCTCGTTGGCCCGGATGAAAGCGTAAATGTGGTCATTCGTGTGGGAGGAAACCGGTACCCGGATATATCCCACCTGTTCGATCTGGCGACTACTGTACCAACTCACATACTTCCCGGTTCAAGGATCGAACACAGGTTGCATTGGTGAGAAGCGAGCGCGAACCACTGTGCTAATCGGACAACATTGAACTCGGACATCGTCAACAGTTTAGTTAGCAAATATTTATTATAAAATACCCAGCACTATCGCTACCAGTTTGAACGGACTATGAGGACGATTAATTTGTTGTATAGCACAAAAATCTGCCACCACTGGAAAAGCACACGATATGGTCAAGGTAATTGGCGAGTTTTATAACAGTTTGACAAAATGATTGAATTTTCTTGCAAATTGAATAATGGCATATCAAACTAATTGTGTTATGTTATTTATGTTATTTTGGGTTTTACGCCTGCATCAGCACCATTTTGGGCTATATCGCCGGCGGGCAGTTTACCTAACAACACCTTTCCTGGGCAGGCTCCAACGGTTAACCAGTACTTGGGTGCACCAACCTCCGTAAGAAATTGCCAACTTTTTCATATCAATGAAACACGGTCTGAGCGAGGCTCGAACCCGTGACCATCAGTGATGATAGGTTACAGTGGTATACAAGTCAGCGACCTTAACCACTCGACCACGGAGGCGTACACATGTGATTTGAAGAAAACCACCTGAACCTCTCTGCCACGGAGGCCCTAATTCAGTTATTGCATCGGGTGGCATAGGGTGTTCTGACTTTCTCAGTTACATTTGGTATGTTCTAAACATGTTCAAGATACCTGTATGCCCTTCTTCTGTATGACCTGCAGCAAGATCCATCCCCGGCCCTCCAGCAGATATTTCTGCAACTGTGTCACATCATCATCCTCCGAGCGACTCGTAATGTGTAGAATATCGCTCATGAATTCCTTACACAGCTGACTACACACGCTCTTCGTGTCACTGAAATAGTAGCCATTAGCAGTGATGAAACAGATGAATGAAGGAAATTAATTCATTTAAGTCTTCCAAGACTTGTTTTCAGATCCTTATTACTGTATGTATGTTCCTTTAATGTCAAACCCCTCGCGGGGACTTAGACATGTTTTCCTGGGCAGGCTTAGCCGACCTAAGCGGTTAACCAGTACTAAGCAATGTGTGTTAGGTGCCTTGCTGAATGATACTACATACGTGGCCTGACCGAGTATCGAACCCGGGACCGTTTGATTCCAAATCCGAAGCTCTACCACTGGACCACGGATGCCACCAGTGTGACATATGTAAGTGTATGTACATTAACTATAGAACATATTGTTTGAACATATTGTATACTGTGTATGAATACCATTGAAAAAAATAAATACTGTTTAACCCTTTCCCTCATAAAAATTTAGGTTACTATACTATTATATCTCCATACAAACGACAGCCATTCACCTATCATGCAGTGGATAAGTAGTCACCATATCTATCCCACCTCCAGAGATATTACTGGGACTACATGAGATTCTGGACCTTGTAGTGAACGTTGGTTTGGCTACTACATTGTCAATGTATGTCGTATTGGTAATGGCGTCAATAAGTACTTCTATGAGGGAAAGGGTTAAACCAACAGAGATATGACAGATGTTCGACAATCTGCCAGTACTAACAGCTTTGGCTGTCCGATTAGCGCAGTGGTTAGCGTGCTCACTTCTCCCCAATGCAACCCGGGTTCGATCCTCGGACCGGGAAGTATGTGAGATGGCATGGTGGTCGCCAGATCGGACAGGTGGGTTTTCTCCGGGTACTCCGGTTTCCTCCCACACGAATGACCACATATACGCTTTCATCCACGCCAACGAGAGTGATTAATATAAGTTGTTAAAACTTGTTTCGCAATATGCTCAAGCTTGGATGTTATAAATGTTTGCTCAGATTTTAAATTCAAGCGATTTGATTGGATGATTCTGAGACTTGCACTCAGTTGGACCAATCAGAAAGCTTGATACTGAGTTTGAGATTGGAAAAATGTTTTATAACCTCGAGCAAACAGGTGAGCTAAAACAAATACTGGTAATGGAGAAAAGAGTATAAAGGGGAAGTAACTGTGACAGTAAATCAATTAAAATATGGCAGGTCTAATTAGTACAAAAAAGGAATGGGTAATAGGTCCTGGGTACTGGCTGTCCACATGTTCTACCCGTCCTAGCCCAACACCACCCTATGCACCTCGATACAACAAATTGTAAATACAAATGTTCACGAAAATCAAATAACTGAAGCCGAGTTGTAACATTTAACAGTAATTGAAGACAATTTGTCGTATCAGGTTACGTAAAACGATACTGAACAATATCACATAACAACAAACAAACCTTAAATTTTCCATTTTCAACGTCAAAGAAATGTTCAGATGTATATATTCCAGTCACAATCATATTTTCCTTTGCCGTGTGAGTACCGGTAATTAAACATGCTTTCATTAGCACAACAATGCTCTCCGTGTTTACTCTACATGCATATAAACTTGCATTTCAAAATGCAACTACATTCGATCCCCCGTCTGACCCAAATAAAATTAACAGTCTTTCAGATGGGACTATAAACCGAGGTCTCGTGTCGGTGCTTTACACCGTGCACATAAAAGAACCAGAGGAGACTCTGGAATGAGTCTCTGTCTGTATCATTGCACTATCCTCCAAAAATCTAAAATTACTAATCTCTTCAGGAGGCGTCGCTCATATGGGTAACCGGTAGCGACGATAAATAAACGTAAAACACACACACAACTACATTCCTAAGATCATAGGATCTTTATTTCCTAAATTTCCAATTTAATAACTTTTATTTCCTAAAATCACCATTTAATACCGTTTTATTAGGTTATATTAATTTTATCAGTTATATAGATAAATTTAAATACAATGAATGTTACACATTATATATCACATCATACAACTACGCTATACGCCAAATAAATACTTGTTATCTTCAATATACATGTAGACTGAAGTTACATCTACTCAGATTGAATTTCTGGAAACGAAGATGGTTATAATAGACAATAAACTTCTTAACAGTACAATTATATTTCAATAAACTTCTTAACAGTACAATTATATTTCAATAAACTTCTTAACAGTACAATTATATTTCAATAAACATCTTAACAGTACAATTATATTTCAATAAACATCTTAACAGTACAATTATATTTCAATAAACTTCTTAACAGTACAATTATATTTCAATAAACGTCTTAACAGTACAATTATATTTCAATAAACTTCTTAACAGTACAATTATATTTCAATAAACTTCTTAACTTAACAATTGAAGGTTTTTTTCTGTGTTTCTTCAATACATGTATGAAATGCGAGTTTTTTACCCTTATTTTTATGCAAATTACAATGTAGATGCAAAAAACTGATATTTCATACCTCAATGAAATGCAGAAAAAGAACATTCAATTGTTATAATTCAGGGCTCACTCTAAGGGCGACTTGGGCGAAATAGTCGCCCTAAGGACCCTCACTTCGTCCCCTGGGGGCCCCATTTTTAATTTAATTTTATTATTATAATTTCATACAAAATCTTGTCCAGTAAGCTACACTGGCTTGTAAAGCACTCGTTCTGTTCAAATGTTGTATTTAAAGACGCAATCGTGAGCTTACTCACTTCTCCCAAAAACGCTGACCTAGAATGAGCCTCTATATTACAAATAATAATTTACAATTATCTCACCAATGCAACCCGGGTTCAATCCTCGGACCAGGAAGTATGTGAGATGGTACGGTGGTCACCAGATCGGACAGGTGGGTTTTCTCCAGGTACTCCGGTTTCCTCCCACACGAATGATCACATATATGCTTTCATCCGCGCAAGTTTAAAAGTTAAAAGTAATTTACAAGTTGTCTTTTTGATTTGTCACACCACTCGAACAGTAGTCCACTATGAATATTAATGAGTATATTGTAGAATAATTGTGCAATTCATTGGGTTATGAACGGCGATCACATGGGCTGGATCAGCCAATCACAATCGCGATATTGCAAGAAGTTGTAATTACAATGTATATAAGTGTTATGGTTGTATATACGTAAATAGGCAGAAGTGCATCCGCGGTTCACTTGAATGTAGTCCCAATAACTAATATAGTTAATTTTTCTTTTTGGTAAAAATGCATTTTCATGACAGGCAGTGTATAGTTTTTGTGTTTTTTGAGAAATTATGTGATTTGTCATGGTAGTTTCTTATTGATTATATTACATGGCAAACAGCAACTAATTATAGAGCACTGTGAAAATATCAGGAAAATAATGAAACAAATGCATTTTTGCCCCAAAAATAAGCCGTTTCTCCATTTTTTGCAAGTATATGCAATGCAAAGAATTTTGATATGGGGAGTTTTGTTATTGAGAAGCATTTATTATTGAATAACATACCATACACATACGCATTAAGCCAAGCCAGTTCAGTGTTAACAAATGCCGCGTTTTTGCAAAATGGGATAAAAATTTCACATGGGTCAAAATGTAAAAAAAATGTCACTTCTTACACTGGTCGACGTGGTTTTAGTGACTTCTTAAAATCATTGTTTCTGTTGAAAATACTGGTTCCACATGGCTCAAAATTGTTATGGTAGTTTGTTAAAGATTATATTACAAGAAAAGCAAGAAATAATTACATAGCACATGTTTTGTTTTTGTTATCTAAAGTCTATTGAAGGATATTGCATTCTGGCGACTGCTCTGCTTGTTCTAAGTACACGACGTAGCCGCGTAATGCACCGTCACGTTTCAAGTCTCATCTGAAAGACTATGATTAGTTTTTCTCGCAGCACATCTACTGGCCATGACACATGTTTCTAGCTAGTTCAGCCAATGCAAAACATTGTTATCCATATAAAGATTGGTCCAGCAGGAAGAAAGTTCAATTTTCCGCTCAGATTCAAAGATTATCCGAGTTGGCAATAAAACGTGTGTCATAGCCAGTAGGAAGCATCCACTAGTAACTGTATACACTGGTGTGGGACAAGGATAATCCACCGTTAGGGTCCGACGACATATTCTGACAATTTAAATGGACTGTGTGTGTTTTTACGTTTATTTATATATGTAAATTTATGGACTATCCTTGTCCCACAACAGTGTATATGAAGGATACTCTTAATCTAATAGTTTATACAAATTTATTTTAGCTCGATTGCGAAACAAGTTCTTACAGCTTATATTAATCACTCTCGAGATCTCATTCCTGATGGAATCCATCGCCACGATAGAGAGAAGAGGCAATGTGGAATTTAAATGCCTTGCCTAAGAGCACAATCGTAATGGCTCCAGCGGGGCTCGAACTCCGGACCTATTGAGTCTGCGGGCCGCCAAATCTCACGGCGTGTGAAAATTACGACACACGGCAAAATTATCTACTCGGATAAACAACAAAAATGTTGTTTATATTGTTGAAAGTATTCTTAATCTAATGTGGTGGAACGAGGGATTAAACTCGCAGTCCCTGGATTACAAGTTCAGCATGTTACCACTGTATATAGCACTTGGCTTGCTTCTACAGGTGACAACAGTATTCATAAGTAGGTACAAACCTGAAGTTGGTAAGTGATCCTTTCCTCAATTCACCAGCACACAGCTTCAAGAGGGCATTGAGCAAGAACGACTGTTTCTGTAAAGAATAAACTCTATGGTAAATAGACGCGACAGTCCAGATTGTCTTCATGATTATTGTACTTATCAGACTGACAATCAGGGGAGGGCACTGAGTCACAGACTCAAATAGGGAAGGTAAGTGAGTCACATACAAGGTCACAGTCTGGACCAATAGGGGAGATAACTGAGTTATTGTTATATTTCGGGTTTTACGCCTGCATCAGCACCATTTTGGGCTATATCGCCGGCGGGCAGTTTACCTAACAACACCTTTCCTGGGCAGGCTCCAGCGGTTAACCAGTACATGGGTGCACCAACGTCCGTAAGAAACTTTTTCATATAAATGAGACACGGCCTGAGCGGGGCTCGAACCCGTGACCATCAGTGATGATAGGTTACAGTGGTATACAAGTCAGCGACCTTAACCACTCGACCACGGAGGCGGACAGATAACTGAGTAATAGACTGGACTACTGAATGTAGGGAAGGCAACTCACAGACTGGGTTAACAGCAGAAGAAACCAAATTTCAGAATAGACCATCAATGGAGGTAACCATTCGGAAAGGGCAGTAACTAATGTGGTTTTCTTTAAATTGTCATGTTTTGTATTACGAATCGAGTAATTAAATGTGATTAAACTAAACGGAGGTAACCGTGTCATACACTGGTTTATTAGTTTATACACATTTATATTAGCTCGATTGCGAAACAAGTTCCCACAACTTATATTAATCACTCTCGAAGCCTCAATCCTGGTGGAATCCATCGCCACGAGGGAGAGAGAAGAGGCAATGTGGAATTTAAATGCCTTTAGTTTATACAAATTTATTTTAGCTCGATTGCGAAACAAGTTCCTACAACTTATATTAATCACTCTTGAAGCCTCAATCCTGGTGGAATCCATCGCCACGAGGGAGAGAGAAGAGGCAATGTGGAATTTAAATGCCTTTAGTTTATACAAATTTATTTTAGCTCGATTGCGAAACAAGTTGTTACAATTTATATTAATCACTCTCGAGACTCAATCCTGGTGGTATCCATAGCCACGTGGGAGAGAGAAGAGGCAATGTGGAATTTAAATGCCTTTAGTTTATACCAATTTATTTTAGCTTGATTGTGAAACAAGTTCTTTCAACTTATATTAATCACTCTCGAGACCTCATTCCTGATGGAATCCATAGCCACGTGGGAGAGAGAAGAGGCAATGTGGAATTAAAATGCCTTGCCTAATGGTACAATCGCAATGGCTACAACTGGGCACAAACTCCGGGCCTTTCACACCTGAAGCGAAGGTGATACCACTGCGCCATCACTACTACCATGTATCCATTATTTGTATGATTTTGTACCTCAACATTATCAGCAGACTGGTCCTGACTTTTCACAGCTTTGATGTATATCTCCCACACCTCTCGCAGGCTCAAAGCCCGCGGTGCCACGCGGTCACTGCTGCTGGCAGTCAACATTTCACACGACACTGTATGAGAAACAAACATATCAAGTTTATATCATTTATATTATGCGAAGAAAACAACAAAACCACCAACTACATAAAAATTGGGTAAGGAGGGTGAGTGGATGAAATTGTATGAGGTGCAATTATGTACGGCCAACTCTCTGGGAACCACATACAGTCCAACCTGTCTTAAGCAGCCAGCCAAGTGAATCACAGACATTTTGTACAGCCAACTCTCTGGGAACCGCATACAGTCCAACCTGTCTTTAGCAGCCAGCCAAGTGTATCACAGAAATTTTGTACAGCCAACTCTCTGGGAACCACATACAGTCCAACCTGTCTTAAGCAGCCAGCCAAGTGAATCACAGAAATTTTGTACAGCCAACTCTAATTTCTGGGAAACGCATACAGTCCAACCTGTCTTAAGCAGCCAGCCAAGTGAATCACAGTAAGTGGCTGCTTAGCACAGATGGCTGTTTAATAGCTCAAATATCCGGTGTATTGTATACTGTATATATATATATTGAATGAACTGAATAAAATATGCTTTAACTAAATGGAATAATAAAATAACATATTGGGAATCTGGCTACTTAATGGAGGTGACCACTAACACAGGTTTAACTGTTTATACATGTTATATCTAAGGGAAATCCAGGAATTATATGCCATTAGCTTACAATACACAAACAAGATGACTATTATATATACAGTCCGCCACATATAGTGTTTACAAGTTATGTTATGTTATATTTCGGGTTTTACGCCTGCATCAGCACCATTTTGGGCTATATCGCCGGCGGGCAGTTTACCTAACAACACCTTTCCTGGGCAGGCTCCAGCGGTTAACCAGTACTTGGGTTGTTTACAAGTAAATAGAATTACATTCACTAGTTTATTATAAAAAAATAAAGCCTTGGACTATGTTTGTGTTCTGTTAACCCTTTCAACACTACAGGCCTCTAAATACACTTACAAAAAGTGTAGATCCAGATGAGCCGGCTCGTGATGAGCCATCTCATCAGGATCTGCATTTTTTGCCAGTAATAATTATTACTATTTTTAGATAAAATTACCCATTTTGATAAATGAACTGGTCCAAAGTTAATTTTTTTATTAATTTATTGGTCTAAAAATATCATGCACGAGTCTATGTCAGTTACTTGGTGTTGAATGGGTTAAAGCCCAAACACCCATGAAAGGAGAATTGAAAGTTCTCTGCGGTATGTAATATAGAAGAGAACAAATGTCTTAACTAGTCTGGCCTCAAAATCGGTGATCCATTTTGGCCACGTGATAATACTCAGCGGGAGTATTCCTTTGTTAGGTCAGTTCTACGTAAGACATCACGAAGTGTACATCCAATTTAATTGCTATTCAAATTAGAAGATGTGTTGATTTAACGTAACCCTGTGTTCCATTATTTTCAAAAAACTATTTTTTCTTACTCGGTAAACTCGGGGTGAAGATAGACACTTTCAGCTGGTCGAGAGCATGGTATCTACCTACCTCCCCTCCCCCTATCTCTAAAAAAGAAAAAGAAAGATGGATGGGGTTAAAAAGAAAAACAAAAGGAGGGTTGGGGCAGCCCACTCGCAGCTTTACCGAGTTAAGTTAAGTTACGTGTTCACACTTTTAGTCCAGGCACTTATTTATTAAATACTTACATTCCGAAATCATAATGGAGCACATACAGTATTTAGAAAGAGAAATTAGACTAGGCGTACATAGACATAAGAGGATATTGTATATATGGTGACTATTGCATATTAACCCATTCAACCCCAAGTAACTGACATGGACTGGTGCGTGCTATTTTTAGACCAATAAATTAATAAGAAAATTACATTTGGACCAGTTCATTTATCAAAATGGGTAATTTTATCTAAAAATAGTAATAATTATTACTGGCAAAAAAGTGCAGATCCTGATGAGACGGCTCGTTACGAGCCGGCTCATCTGGATCTACACTTTTCATAAGCCTATTTAGGGGTTGAAAGGGTTAAGCAGCAACCCGTGCACAGCAGCCACTTTCTGTGATTCCTTTGGCTGACTGCTTAAATCAGGTTTAACTGTATTGTAAAACTGTCAATTTATCCTTGTATTAACGTTTTTAACAAACCACCATTTACAAACACGAATTTTGCAAAAAAACAAGTATAATTCTGGACAATTTTACTAAAGGAACCCTTTGCCTGCAACTATTGATTACTTAATTCAGCTGAACTATACAAAAAATCTAAAATGGTTACTAACCAGTTTGATAGATTCAAAAAGCAGGATATTTATAATGTGAATTTTACAGTATTTAGTGATGGCGATCATTGAATATACAATATATCAGGACGGTCCTACAATATACAAGATATCAGGACAGTCCTACAATATACAAGATATCAGGACGGTCCTACAATATACAATATATCAGGACAGTCCTACAATATACAAGATATCAGGACGGTCCTACAATATATCAGGACGTTCCTACAATATACAAGATATCAGGATGGTCCTACAATATACAAGATATCAGGACGGTCCTACAATATACAATATATTAGGACAGTCCTACAATATAAAAGATATCAAGACGGTCCTACAATATACAATATATCAGGATGGTCCTACAATATACAAGATATCAGGATGGTCCTACAATATACAAGATATCAGGACAGTCCTACAATATACAATATATCAGGACGGTCCTACAATATACAAGATATCAGGATGGTCCTACAATATACAAGATATCAGGACAGTCCTACAATATACAATATATCAGGACGGTCCTACAATATACAAGATATCAGGATGGTCCTACAATAAACAATATATCAGGATGGTCCTACAATATACAAGATATCAGGACGGTCCTACAATATACAATATATCAGGATGGTCCTACAATATACAAGATATCAGGATGGTCCTACAATAAACAATATATCAGGATGGTCCTACAATATACAAGATATTAGGATGGTCCTACAATATACAAGATATCAGGACGGTCCTACAATAAACAAAATATCAGGATGGTCCTACAATATACAAGATATCAGGATGGTCCTACAATATACAAGATATCAGGATGGTCCTACAATATACAAGATATTAGGATGGTCCTACAATATACAAGATATCAGGATGGTCCTACAATATACAAGATATCAGGATGGTCCTACAATATACAATATATCAGGATGGTCCTACAATATACAAGATATCAGGATGGTCCTACAATATACAAGATATCAGGTTAGTACTACAATATACAAGATATCAGGATGGTCCTACAATATATCAGGATGGTCCTACAATATACAAGATATCAGGATGGTCCTACAATATACAAGATATCAGGACGGTCCTACAATATACAAGATATCAGGATGGTACTACAATATACAAGATATCAGGATGGTCCTACAATATACAAGATATCAGGATGGTCCTACAATATACAAGATATCAGGATGGTCCTACAATATACAATATATCAGGATGGTCCTACAATATACAATATATCAGGATGGTCCTACAATATACAAGATATCAGGATGGTCCTACAATATACAAGATATCAGGATGGTCATACAAGATATCAGGATGGTACTACAATATACAAGATATCAGGATGGTCCTACAATATACAAGATATCAGGATGGTCCTACAATATACAAGATATCAGGACGGTACTACAATATACAAGATTTCAGGACGGTCCTACAATATACAAGATATCAGGATGGTACTACAATATACAAGATATCAGGATGGTCCTACAATAAACAATATATCAGGATGGTACTACAATAAACAAGATATCAGGATGGTCCTACAATATACAAGATATCAGGATGGTACTACAATATACAAGATATCAGGATGGTACTACAATAAACAATATATCAAGATGGTCCTACAATATACAAGATATCAGGACGGTCCTACAATATACAAGATATCAGGATGGTCCTACAATATACAAGATATCAGGATGATCCTACAATATACAAGATATCAGGACGGTCCTACAATATACAAGATATCAGGACGGTACTACAATATACAAGATATCAGGACGGTCCTACAATATACAAGATATCAGGATGGTCCTACAATATACAAGATATCAGGACGGTCCTACAATATACAAGATATTAGGATGGTACTACAATATACAAGATATCAGGACGGTCCTACAATATACAAGATATCAGGACGGTCCTACAATATACAAGATATCAGGACGGTCCTACAATATACAAGATATCAGGATAGTCCTACAATATACAAGATATTAGGATGGTACTACAATAAACAAGATATCAGGACGGTCCTACAATATACAAGATATCAGGATGGTACTACAATATACAAGATATCAGGATGGTCCTACAATATACAATATATCAGGATGGTACTACAATAAACAAGATATCAGGATGGTCCTACAATATACAAGATATCAGGATGGTCCTACAATATACAATATATCAGGATGGTCCTACAATATACAAGATATCAGGACGGTCCTACAATATACAAGATATCAGGACGGTCCTACAATATACAAGATATCAGGATGGTCCTACAATATACACTATATCAGGATGGTACTACAATATACAATATATCAGGATGGTCCTACAATATACAAGATATCAGGATGGTCCTACAATATACAAGATATCAGGACGGTCCTATAATATACAAGATATCAGGATGGTACTACAATATACAAGATTTCAGGATGCTCCTACAATATACAAGATATCAGGATGGTCCTACAATATACAATATATCAGGATGGTCCTACAATATACAAGATATCAGGATGGTCCTACAATATACAAGATATCAGGATGGTCCTACAATATACAATATATCAGGATGGTCATACAATATACAAGATATCAGGATGGTCCTACAATATACAAGATATCAGGATGGTCCTACAATATACAAGATATCAGGATGGTCCTACAATATACAAGATATCAGGATGGTCCTACAATATACAAGATATCAGGATGGTCCTACAATATACAATATATTAGGACAGTCCTACAATATACAATATATCAGGATGGTCCTACAATATACAAGATATCAGGATGGTCCTACAATATACAATATATCAGGATGGTACTACAGTATAAAAGATATCAGGAGGGTCCTACAATATACAATATATCAGGATGGTCCTACAATATACAAGATATCAGGATGGTACTACAATATACAAGATATTAGGATGGTACTACAATATACAAGATATCAGGATGGTACTACAATAAACAAGATATCAGGATGGTACTACAGTAAACAATATATCAGGATGGTCCTACAATATACAAGATATCAGGACGGTCCTACAATATACAAGATATTAGGATGGTACTACAATATACAAGATATCAGGATGGTACTACAATAAACAATATATCAGGATGGTACTACAGTAAACAATATATCAGGATGGTCCTACAATATACAAGATATCAGGATGGTCCTACAATATACAAGATATCAGGATGGTCCTACAATATAAAAGATATCAGGATGGTCCTACAATATACAAGATATCAGGATGGTACTACAATATACAAGATATCAGGATGGTACTACAATATACAAGATATCAGGATGGTACTACAATATACAAGATATCAGGATGGTACTACAATATACAATATATCAGGATGGTACTACAATATACAAGATATCAGGATGGTACTACAATATAAAAGATATCAGGACGGTCCTACAATATACAAGATATCAGGATGGTCATACAAGATATCAGGATGGTACTACAATATACAAGATATCAGGATGGTACTACAATATACAAGATATCAGGATGGTCCTACAATATACAATATATCAGGATGGTCCTACAATATACAAGATATCAGGACGGTCCTACAATATACAAGATATCAGGACGGTCCTACAATATACAAGATATCAGGATGGTCCTACAATATACAAGATATCAGGATGGTCCTACAATATACAAGATATCAGGACGGTACTACAATATACAATATATCAGGATGGTACTACAATATACAATATATCAGGACGATCCTACAATATACAATATATCAGGATGGTCCTACAATATACAATATATCAGGATGGTACTACAATATACAATATATCAGGATGGTACTACAATATACAATATATCAGGATGGTACTACAATATACAAGATATCAGGACGGTACTACAATATACAATATATCAGGATGGTACTACAATATACAATATATCAGGATGATCCTACAATATACAATATATCAGGATGGTCCTACAATATACAATATATCAGGATGGTACTACAATATACAATATATCAGGACGATCCTACAATATACAATATATCAGGATGGTCCTACAATATACAAGATATCAGGATGGTCCTACAATATACAAGATATCAGGATGGTACTACAATATACAAGATGGTCCTACAATATACAAGATATCAGGATGGTACTACAATATACAAGATAGTCCTACAATATACAAGATATCAGGATGGTACTACAATATACAAGATATCAGGACAGTACTACAATATACAAGATATCAGGACGGTCCTACAATATACAAGATATCAGAACAGTCCTACAATATACAAGATATCAGGACAGTACTACAATATACAAGATATCAGGACGGTCCTACAAGATATCAGGATGGTACTACAATATACAAGATATCAGGATGGTACTACAATATACAAGATATCAGGATGGTCCTACAATATACAAGATATCAGGATGGTACTACAATATACAAGATATCAGAACAGTCCTACAATATACAAGATATCAGGATGGTCCTACAATATACAATATATCAGGACGGTCCTACAATATACAAGATATCAGGATGGTCCTACAATATACAAGATATCAGGACGGTCCTACAATATACAAGATATTAGGATGGTACTACAATATACAAGATATCAGGATGGTCCTACAATATACAAGATATCAGGATGGTACTACAATATACAATATATCAGGATGGTCCTACAATATACAAGATATCAGGATGGTACTACAATATACAAGATATTAGGATGGTACTACAATATACAAGATATCAGGATGGTACTACAATAAACAAGATATCAGGATGGTACTACAGTAAACAATATATCAGGATGGTCCTACAATATACAAGATATCAGGACGGTCCTACAATATACAAGATATTAGGATGGTACTACAATATACAAGATATCAGGATGGTACTACAATAAACAATATATCAGGATGGTACTACAATATACAATATATCAGGATGGTCCTACAATATACAAGATATCAGGATGGTCCTACAATATACAATATATCAGGATGGTCCTACAATATACAAGATATCAGGATGGTCCTACAATATACAAGATATCAGGATGGTACTACAGTATACAAGATATCAGGTTAGTACTACAATATACAAGATATCAGGATGGTACTACAACATACAAGATATCAGGATGGTACTACAATATACAAGATATCAGGATGGTCCTACAATATACAAGATATCAGGATGGTCCTACAATATACAAGATATCAGAACGGTCCTACAATATACAAGATATCAGGATGGTCCTACAATATACAATATATCAGGATGGTCCTACAATATACAAGATATCAGGATGGTCCTACAATATACAAGATATCAGGATGGTCCTACAATATACAAGATATCAGGATGGTCCTACAATATACAAGATATCATTACTGTCTTACAATAACAAAATAACAGGATGGTCCTACAATATACAAGATATCAGGACGGTCCTACAATATACAAGATATCATTACTGTCTTACAATAACAAAATATCAGGATGGTCCTACAATATACAAGATATCAGGACGGTCCTACAATATACAAATCGACGAATCCGGTCAAAAGTATGAGAAATGGTTGAAAAAACCGGACATACACAGGGTTTGTTTTTGTGTTCCCTGCGGAAAGACAATCAGTTACAAGTCATCCGGGAAAAAAGCAGTCAAAATACCGAAATGGACTATTTATACAAGCTTCATCATATTGATTTTGTTCTGAATTGTGCTTTTCAAACACGCTATCAATTTAGCCATTAGGCAACTCAAACTTGATGTTTTACAGCAAACTACTTTAGCACTTGAGCAAATTTTCTATCAGGTTTGATCTGAAAACTCTTGTTAAAATATGCATCAGCAGCCTCTCATAATAAAGAATTTAGTTATAATAAAATACATGTTTTAATGTTTTCTCGGTGGGGATGGGGTGACGGCTCCGCCGTGCCCTTTGGCGGCTAAAAATACACCCTGCCCCTTTTCTGACCCACCCTGCCCTTTTTACCACTCTAGAATAAACCCTACTAAGGGCACAATCGTAACGGCTCCAACTCTGGACCGTTCGCATCCATTGCGATGTCACGACTTCCACAAAGTTCTGGAGGAGATATTGTTTGAAGCAAAATGTTGACGGCGGTCGATGCACGACAGACAAAAGGCGACCACAAAAGCTCAAATTGAGCATAAAGTACTATGGCGAGCAAAAACTGCATCATAAATTTTCAGAAAAATCCGACGAGTTCCCACAAAATCTGAATAAGTTGTTATTGAAAGATGGAAATATAGGCAGACAGTAATCACAATTTCTAAGCAGCACATTCTAGGTAATTACATAAAGGAGCTTTAATACATTTTGTAGGTGAAACTTCATAGAGGCCAAGGAGAGATACATGCATCAGGGTGATTATAAGGTTCACTGGCTTAATGTTTATCTCACATGTACAACATAATGTCAATAAAGGATGTGATAACATTATACTACTTACTACTAACACAGTAGTACTGTAATTGAGTATTACAATATTATACCCAAGTAGTATCTCGGAGGTGCCAGGGAGGGTCATGGATCATCTCGGAGGTGCCAGGGAGGGCCATGGACCATTGCTGAGGTGCCAGGGAGGGCCATGGATCATCTCGGAGGTGCCAGGGAGGGCCATGGATCATCTTAGAGGTGCCACAGAGGGCTATGAATCATCGCGGAGGTACCAGGGATCATCTTGGAGGTGTCAGGGAGGGCCATGGATCATCTCGGAGGTACCAAGGAGGGCCATGGACCATCGCTGAGGTGCCAGGGAGGGCCATGGATCATCTTTGAAGGGTCAGGGAGGGCCATGGATCATTTTGGAGGTACCAGGGAGGGCCATGGATCATTTCAGAGGTGACAGGGATAATCTCAGAGGTACCATGGTGGGCTATGGTTCATCTCGGAGGTGCCAGGGAGAGCCATGGATCATCTTGGAGGTGCCAGGGAGGGCCATGGATCAGCAGGGAGGACAAATGTTGACAGGTGACTCATTTATACTAAAACATCTGGTGCTGGAAGAAATGTTGACAAATCAACCAGACACTTGAAAAAGTTATGTTTGTGGAGGCATTACCTGTAGATATTGCACCTGAATCTGTTGCAGGAACGGAGTGAACTAAAGAACTTTGCCTGAAAGAGGAAGGCTCTTGTACATGATTTTCCATATTTTCCTTCCTTCTTTGACATTCTTCCTCCTATCAGGTGCATTACGAAATGTTTGCTACATCTTTGTGGACTATCACTAGTCAATGGTGACAACCTGATCACCTGAAAGGAAATAAAACATTTGTAAACAGGAATGGATTTTTCTTCCTTCTAATTAAATATATATGTTCCCTGGTTACGCATGATCATGTGTTATTTCTAGAGATGGCAACGAATAACTGAATATTCGCTTGAACGTCCAAATATCCGAATACTATTACAGTATTACTATAACTTATTTCATGAAACACACAAACGTAAATGTGCATTAGTTTAATTAACAATATTTTATTCAAGAATGGTACATAACGCAGGAAAAGTTGCAACAGCACAGTTAGGATTGGGGAAAAGATACATAGCAACTTAATCGAATCCCTTTCCTTAAGGTGCATTATTGGCCACATTCAGCACCCTATTTTGGGAAAAGTTGAACATTAATGAAATATCATTAAAGAACAATCAAAATTGTTCCTTCAACTGCATGAAAAGCACATCCAGCTGCCACCTAAACCGATGCACCCCCCCCCATTATAGAGATATACAGTCAAACCTGTCTTAAGCAGCCACTCAAGGGAATCACAGAAAGTGGCTGTTTAATGGAGGTTGGCTGCTTAATGGAGGTTGGCTGCTTAATACAGGTTGGCTGCTTAATGGAGGTTGGCTGCTTAATGGAGGTTGGCTGCTTAATACAGGTTGGCTGCTTAATGGAGGTTGGCTGCTTAATGGAGGTTGGCTGCTTAATACAGGTTGGCTGCTTAATGGAGGTTGGCTGCTTAATGGAGGTTGGCTGCTTAATACAGGTTGGCTGCTTAATGGAGGTTGGCTGCTTAATGGAGGTTGGCTGCTTAATACAGGTTGGCTGCTTAATGGAGGTTGGCTGCTTAATGGAGGTTGGCTGCTTAATACAGGTTGGCTGCTTAATGGAGGTTGGCTGCTTAATGGAGGTTGGCTGCTTAATACAGGTTGGCTGCTTAATGGAGGTTGGCTGCTTAATGGAGGTTGGCTGCTTAATGGAGGTTGGCTGCTTAATGGAGGTTGGCTGCTTAATACAGGTTGGCTGCTTAATGGAGGTTGGCTGCTTAATGGAGGTTGGCTGCTTAATGCAGGTTGGCTGCTTAATACAGGTTGGCTGCTTAATACAGGTTGGCTGCTTAATACAGGTTGGCTGCTTAATACAGGTTGGCTGCTTAATACAGGTTGGCTGCTTAATGGAGGTGACCACTAACACAGGTTTGACTGTAAACCTGAAAATAATAGGCTATACAATGGACCTCAAACTCAGACCCATTGAGCATGTTGAAATAATAAGTGAATGCATGTACTAACAAGTGTTTCTGTTGTTTAAAAGTTGAAAAACATTGGGGGGGGGTGAGGGGGTCATGATTATGTTATATTTCGGGTTTTACGCCTGCATCAGCACCATTTCGGGCTATATCGCCAGCGGGCAGTTTACTTAACACCTTTCCTGGGCAGGCTCCAGCGGTTAACCAGTACTTGGGTGCACCAACCTCCGTAAGAAACTCCCAACTTTTTCATATAAATGAGACACGGCCTCAGCGGGGCTCGAACCCGTGACCATCAGTGATGATAGGTTACAGTGGTATACAAGTCAGCGACCGTAACCACTCGACCACGGAGGCGGACTGAGGGGTCATGAGGGCGGGGGTAATGTCACACCAAATGATTATTAGGTAATATGGTAATGTTGAGCTATTATTGGTGAAGGAAGACTCCGGGTGCCACTTTGAGCAGTATTTCAGACAGGGACAATCCCCAGGTAGAATCACCGACCTTCTGCAAGCCAGTTGGATAGCTTCCCCACTTGAAATAATTTGACACCCCAGTGGGATTCGAACCTACAGCGGTGAGGAGCAAGTGATTTGAAGCCAACGACAGTAACCACTCGACCACAGAGGTCCCTAAAATTATATAGCAAAAACCAATACAAGAGCATTAACCCATTCAACACCAAGTATCACTGACATGGACTGGTGCATGATATTTTCAGAAAATTACATTTGGACCAGTTCATTTATCAAAATGGGTAATTTTTGTCCAAAAATTGTAATATTACTGGCAAAAAGTGCAGATCCTGATGCGACGGCTCGTGTTGAAAGGGTTAAAGGAGACTAAATGGTAGAATTAAAGGGAGTTAATCAAAATGTCACCTCAATCCAATGACGTTAATAGATGTTGCAGCAAACAATACTGGCTTAGTTTAAAAACTGTTATTTTTCAAATAAAGCATGTTATTTGGTAGAAACTATGAAAATACACTCCATTTACTATTTTTAATAAAGAACTATCCAATAAAATGCATTCATAAACTATAAACTGCATTCATAAACTATAAACTGCATTCATAAACTATAAAATTCATTCATAAACTATAAAATTCATTCATAAACTATAAAATGCATTCATAAACTATAAACTATAAAATGCGTTCACAAACTATAAACTGCGTACATAAACTATAAAATGCATTCATAAACTATAAACTATAAACTGCATTCATAAACTATAAATGCATTCATAAACTATAAAATGCATTCATAAACTATAAAATGAGTTCATAAACTATAAAATGCATTCATAAACTATAAAATGCATTCATAAACTATAAAATGCATTCATAAACTATAAAATGAGTTCATAAACTATAAAATGCATTCATAAACTATAAAATGCATTCATAAACTATAAAATGCATTTATAAACTATAAAATGCATTCATAAACTATAAAATGCATTCATAAACTATAAAATGAGTTCATAAACTATAAAATGCATTCATAAACTATCACATGAGTTCATAAACTATAAAATGCATTCATAAACTATCACATGAGTTCATAAACTATAAAATGCATTTATAAACTATAAAATGAGTTCATAAACTATAAAATGCATTCATAAACTATAAAATGCATTCATAAACTATAAAATGCATTCATAAACTATCAAATGAGTTCATAAACTATCAAATGCATTTATAAACTATAAAATGCATTCATAAACTATAAAATGCATTTATAAACTATAAAATTCATTCATAAACTATAAAATTCATTCATAAACTATAAACTGCGTTCATAAACTATAAAATGCGTTCACAAACTATAAACTGCGTTCATAAACTATAAACTGCATTCATAAACTATAAACTGCATTCATAAACTATAAACTGCATTCATAAACTATAAACTGCATTCATAAACTATAAACTGCGTTCACAAACTATAAACTGCATTCATAAACTATAAACTGCATTCATAAACTATAAACTGCATTCATAAACTATAAAATGCATTCATAAACTATAAAATGCATTCATAAACTATAAAATGCGTTCATAAACTATAAAATGCATTCATAAACTATCAAATGCATTCATAAACTATAAAATGCATTCATAAACTATAAAATGCATTCATAAACTATAAACTATAAAATGCATTCATAAACTATAAAATTCATTCATAAACTGCGTTCATAAACTATAAAATGCGTTCATAAACTATAAAATGTGTTCACAAACTATAAACTGCGTTCATAAACTATAAAATGCATTCATAAACTATTAACTGCATTCACAAACTATAAAATGCATTCATAAACTATAAACTATAAAATGCGTTCACAAACTATAAACTGCATTCATAAACTATAAAATGCATTCATAAACTATAAAATGCATTCATAAACAATAAAATGCATTCATAAACTATAAAATACATTCATAACTATAAAATGCATTCATAAACTAATTTACCAACACTGCCTCTTTGATATAATTGATACACAGCTGTCAGATGTCTTCATTTTACCTTCATACAAAATATCAGTGGTCAACATATTGGTCTGCGAATCCAGGTTTGATCCCCCGTCTGATCATTATAATATTAACAGTCTTTCAGTTGGGACTATAAACCGAGGTCTTGTGTATTGGTGTTATACACCGGGCCTGTAAGAGTACCAGAGATGCTTCTGGAATTGGAGCATCTTCTGTATCTAATGCACTATCCTCCAAACAACAACATGACAAACATACTAATGCACTATCCTCCAAACAACAACATGACAACCATACTAATGCACTATCCTCCAAACAACAACATGACAAACATACTTTTGGAGGTGTCGCCCCAATTAACAACTAACCAGGGGGCAATGGTAAATAAACGCATAAAAAAACAACAACAAAAACTAACAGTGAAACAGACATGCCGTATACATCTTGTTTTGAATCAACTGATAGCATTTGCGACATCACATTGCTGTGACCTACATGCATGTTATCAGGTCACTTGATAAACATCAGTGCATGGATCATTCTAGAGGGCAATGTGGGTGAAATTGTCGCCCTAGGGACCCTGACTTCGCCCTCTGGGGGCCCAACTTCTCCCTAAAAAAAAACATTTTGTTTTTACGATTTTCAAACAAAATTTTGTCTAGTAAGATACACTTGCCCATTATAAAGCACTTCTTCTATTCAAATGTTGTATTTAATGGTTGTACTGTGCATTTTAACCCTATTTTACAGAAATATATTAAAGAACACCATTTAACCCTTTCAACACCACAGACCTCTAAATTGGCTTACAAAAAAGTGTAGATCCAGATGATCATCAGGATCTGCCCTTTTTTCAAGTAAAATAACTATTTTTAGAAATAAAATTACCCATTTTGATAAATGAACTGATCCAAATGTAATTTTGTTATTAATTTATTGGTCTAAAAATATCATGGACCAGTCCATGTCAGTTACTTGGTGTTGAAAGGGTTAAGGAAGCGATCACGCGCTTTCTCACTTCTCCCAAAAATTCTGACCTAGAATGAACCCTCTGATCAGTGGTCATGCAAAAGGATTCATTCCAGCTAAAACTAAGAATAACAAAATATTAAATTATTGTCAAATAAGGTTGAATTTATTAAGCTCATCTTCGTAACTAAAACACTATCGTGTGCTGTCATACGTTTGTACTTGTCGTGCATTATTATTATTAATATTGGACTGCATTCAAATGGCAAGAGTATTATATCAAATCCAATAAATCGCGTAAATATAGGAAATTAATAATTTTAATTAGCAAGAAGATCTTGTTATCTCAATGTGTGTTTTAAGTAAGATATAAGCCTCAAACGGATCCAATATGTATAATATTGGCACTGGGAATAGGCGTTGATATATTTTTGCTTGTCAGTCATATAAATATATTTTAACACCGAGACCATTAATTGGGCCGTATTGAGTTTCTGATAATATCAATGTCATTTTGCCAGAAATAAATTAGTGAAAAATTGACAGACTGGAACCAAGGCTAGGTACAGTCCAATATTATACATATTGGATCGTTTTCGGCTCATATCCTATACAAATACAAGGTTTGGTAGAAGGCTCACCTTGCATATTATATCCAACATGCCACATATATTTAAAGTTACACGAGTCATTCTCTACATATACACAGCTGGCAGTCAGGTCAATAGGACATTATATACACGGCAGCTGGTTCTTTTGTAGGACCGGTAGCTGACATGCTACTTTTCTAAGTGATTGTTATCAATAAAGTCAATTGTCGCCTGCATGAGCTTTTTTTTCAGGGTATAATGATCAGGTTTCCGTGGTTTAAACTTTATTTATTTTACAACGATTGCAAGTTCTAATAACTTATATCAATCACTCTCGTTGGCGCGGATGAAAGCGTATATGTGGTAATTTGTGTGGGAGGAAACCGGAGTACCCGGAGAAAACCCACCTGGACGATCTGGCGACCACGTACCATCTGACATACTTCCCGATCCGAGGATCGAACCCGGGTTGCATTGGTGAGAAGCGAGTGGTTAACACTAACAAGGAGTGCTTGCTTATTTGATCCGAATCTACACTATCTACTACACATACTGTGCAATAGCTTGATAAATGTGGGCATATTCTGTTAATAAGTGCATGTGTGTGTGTGTGTTTTGCATTTATTCATCATCGCTACCGGTTGCCCATATGAGCGACGCCTCCTGAAGAGATTAGTCATTTTAGATGTTTGGAGGATAGTGCAATGATACAGACAGAGACCCATTCCAGAGACTCATCCTGGATGTTTTACGTGCACGGTGTAAAGCACCGACAAAAAACCCTTGGTTTAAAGTCCCATCTCAAAGACAATGATACGAGTATAGTATGTTATAGCGGGGGGATCAAACCAAAGTGCATGATGAATAATCGGGCAAATAAATAAATATCGTTGTCGACTACTAGCTGGAGTTCCTCCGTAAATCTAAAATGAACAATCTTTCAGATGGGACTTTAAACCGAGGTCTCGTGTCGGTGCTTGTATCTGTCTGTATCAGTGCATTATCCTCCAAATATCTAAAATGACTAATCTCTTCAGGAGGCGTCGCTCATATGGGCAACTGGTAGCAACGATAAATAAACGTAAAACACACACAAATAGCTGGAGTTCTACATGTACATGAATAGGCAAGGCAGTGTGACCAGTGCCTAATGTCAAATTTTAATACGAGTTTGAGTAATTAAACCCTTTATCATATTTATTACATGTATATCATAACACATACATTATATACTATGTCATAACTAGGGCTGCCATGTGTACAGATTTTTGTAAACCTAAATTAAATCCTTAATACACGACACGGCACATTTTACACATTGTTCAAGTATGCATATTGCGCAGTTAGTATTCATGGTCAGGTACTATCTCCAGCGGACAAAAACCTCAATACCACACAGATTACAATTTACATTTTTCTTTTCACCTGTAGTACTGTCTATAACAGAGAAGTATTTCTAAATTGTTGATTTTCTCTTATTCTCCATGATTATCTACACTACTAGGTCTCATGAGATTCAGTGAAAAGATCGCTGCTATGATTTTATTAAGTCACTAAGCTTCATTATATGACATCATCAATTAAGATAGTGTACATGGTTACTCAATTAGTACACGTGTATTGCCATTACACGACACAGCTCTGTTTACACGTGTAAATGTGGAAGCCCTAGTCATAACAGATATAATATTATTTACTTTATCACATAACTTTGCTTGTATTCAGTTTCATACAAACATCACATATTTTCTTATATGTACACATGTGTAATACAACCCATAGTATTAGGCAGAAATATCAAAATGGGAGTCTAAAAAAATAAGTCCAGCCCCAGAGCGGGACCCGAATGATGACGGAAATTGCCGCACGGACTCGATGTGAGAACGACGAACTGACGTGATCGAAATGCGGCAGAAACTGGGAAAGCCCGGGTGGGAAAGCCTCTCCAAAAAGGAATTGCGAACAATATTAGCCTATTATAGGGTCCAGTTCTTGTCATTGTTTTACAGCTGCATATATATGTTAACAAACCTAGTGAGGTCTCGGAGAAAAAAAAAAAACTGTTATCAGCCATTTTTTTAACTGGCCGTCAGTAACCGTCGCCAATATAATTGACCGTCTTATTAGGTGATAGGCCGTCGAAAAGACGGCCCGACGGCTCTCTGCCTAATACTGTGATACAACCTGGAAGGATTCTGATTGGTTGAAAGAATAAGTCTTATAATTTGTAAATTAAACTTTAAATTATGCATATTTCTAGGTGAATTGGTACGTAACGTTAACGATAAGACAAACGACGATTTAAAATCAGTCTTGGTGTAATTATAACACTGTTTAACCCTTTCCCCCATAGAAGCACCTCTTGATGCCATTACCAATACGACTTACATTAACCCTTTCCCTCATAGAAGCACCTCTTGATGCCATTACCAATACGATTAAAATTAACCCCTTCCCTCATAGAAGCACCTCTTGACGCCATTACCAATACGACTTACATTGACAATGTAGTAGCCAAACCAATGTTCATAAACCCTTTCCCTCATAGAAGCACCTCTTGACGCCATTACCAATACAACTTACATTGACAATGTAGTAGCCAAACCAACGTTCATAAACCCTTTCCCTCATAGAAGCACCCCTTGATGCCATTACCAATACGACTTACATTGACAATGTAGTAGCCAAACCAATGTTCATAAACCCTTTCCCTCATAGAAGCACCTCTTGATGCCATTACCAATACGACTTACATTGACAATGTAGTAGCCAAACCAATGTTCATAAACCCTTTCCCTCATAGAAGCACCTCTTGATGCCATTACCAATACGATTTACATTGACAATGTAGTAGCCAAACCAATGTTCATAAACCCTTTCCCTCATAGAAGCACCTCTTGACGCCATTACCAATACGACATACAATGACAATGTAGTAGCCAAACCAACGTTCACTACAAGGTCCAGAATCTCATGTAGTCCCGGTAATATCTATGGAGGTAGGATAGATATGGTGACTACTTATCCACTGCATGATAGCTAAATGGCTGTCGTTTGTATGGAGATATAATAGTATATTAACCTAAATCTCTATGTAGTCCCAGTAATATCTATGGAGGTGGGATATATATGGCAACTACTTATCCACTGCATGATAGCTAAATGGCTGTCGTTTGTATGTAGATATAATAGTATATTAACCTAAATCTCTATGTAGTCCCAGTAATATCTATGGAGGTGGGATAGATATGGCAACTACTTATCCACTGCATGATAGCTAAATGGCTGTCGTTTGTATGTAGATACAATAGTATATTAACCTAAATCTCTATGTAGTCCCAGTAATATCTATGGAGGTGCGATAGATATGGCTACTACTTATCCACTGCATGATAGCTAAATGGCTGTCGATTGTATGGAGATATAATAGTATATTAACCTAAATCTCTATGAAGGAGTGTTAAAACATAAATATAACGCTGTTTTGCACAGTGACGCCATAACAAATTAGTGGTGTCATGACAACGTTTTTTTGTTCACAAATATGATTACTTTTCTCAGCCGCTAAGATTATTCTAATCTGCCTGTCGAATACGACCGGAGGGGGCGGAGTCCGTCTAAATATATGAGGTAGCTCTGGCTTTGGCCAATGAACGAAGATGTCTGTGAAATTTGCATATTAACCCATTTCATTCTGGATATATTTAAAGGCTTTTGCAAACAACATAGATCCAGATCAGCCGCAGCGTGACGCTGCGTGCTGATCAGGATCTATGTTGTTTGCTGCATAGCCAAGTGTCTTAGCAAGATCATCTGAATAGCAAACAGCATAGATCCTGATCAGACGGCACGTTCCGTGGCGGTTGATCTGGCTCTATGTTCTTTGCAGATACCGTTTGAACGGTATCCAGAATGAAATCGGTTAAGCTAATAATCATATTGTAATATTGAAACATTTACATTGATGGTGGTACAAATTATTTTGTCTCTTTGTCGCATTTCACATTATTAATTATGTTTCTACATGTCTTATTTAACATTATGTAAATAAATGGTGTCCAGCGCAGCACGAAAATATAAAAAAAAGTTTAGTTTACAAAATATAAGGATTATTCACTCGACCAATCAGAATCCTTCCAGGTTGTATTACACGTGTGTTGATATAAGAAAACAGGCGATGGCTGTATGAAATGGGTTAAGCCTTAGTTAATAGCAAAATTCCAAAACCTGTTTCATAAAGTATGGTATAAAATCAGCACTCATGTAAGATCCTCTATATCTAATATTATTTACTATATGAAATGGATAACATGTCCATCTCTTAACCCTTTCAACACCATAGACATCTAAATAGGTTTACAAAAAGTGTAGATTCAGATGAGCCGGCTCGTCTCATTAGGATCTGCACTTTTTGACAGTAGTATTACTATATTTAGACCAAATTCGCATTTTAACTTAATAAATGAACTGGTCCAAATGTAATTTTCTTACTAATTTATTGGTCTAAAAATATTATGGACCAGTCCATGTCAGATACTGGGTGTTGAATGGGTTAACCGAGTGGTAATAGTACTTTGTACCCGAGTAATAAATATGAACCTGGGTTGAATATAAGTAAGACACTAGGCTGAACCAATATTACGGATCCAGACATCAATGCCAGAGAGGATGAAAGAAACTCTTATGACCTCGCGGATTGTCTAGTAATAAATGTAATGTCGAGTAACCCGATATACCAAGTTTGTTTGAAAATCTAGGTTCTTGGGGATTGATATCATATGTGTAACATTATAGTTGTTTAATCACGGGAATGATAACACTGGAACCTGGGTATAATGTTACATAATGCAATTGGCGCCCACTTATGTTCCTGGAACATGGATTGTCTATTAATGCCATGCAACTCAGATGTGCAGCTACCCGTTCACCTTTCCCTACCGATGCCAAGTGCGAGTCCCAATTATTTCCCACATTGATGTTTTGTATTTTTGTGGGTTTTGGGGGTCATTCATTGCAAGCATAACCTATCTTGATTCGAGAACCATATATCATACAATTAAACTTTAACGAGCAATTTACGCCGTGAACAGACAAAGAACAACAGCTTATATTACTTATACCGGATTACACCAACTTGCTAAATACTCCATGTAGGAGAGGAATTTATATAAGATTGTATTTATCTTGTCTTCCAATCCTTTTTGTTATCTTCCTGCAACCTGTGTGTTTACAATTTCCACGCATATATGCTCTTTGTACAAAAGAAGAACAATAAATAAAGTTTAAACTAACTCAGTTTTCGATTAAGTTAAGTTGAGACCGCAGGGCACATTCTAGGTCAGTATATTTGGGAGAAGTAGTACCCCCAGGTGGCGAAGTCAGGGTCCCTAGGCTAGGGTGAAGTAGCCAAGTCACCATCTAGAATGAGTCCTGGACCGTATTTTCTCAGAGAATAAATTCTGTACTAACTATTCAGATAATTTTATTATGATTACTTTTGTATAAACACCCAAATCAGGGCCCCAACCATTTACCGCGGTATAAACAGAAGTGACGATTACGTAATTGTTGACAATATGGCGGCAAAACGATGCTAAATATAAGTTATTCACACAAGTATTTCTTCTTTGTGTCATTGTAATATTGAAGTGGAGAAGTCATACGATGAAGCAACATAAATGATTGAATTCAGGTACATAATTGTATTTCTGTATTTTCATTTTTAATAGCTAATACAGCGATATACCCATAATGCATCCTACATCGAGAATTAAGGTCCAATAAGGACACCATCCCAAGCACAGGGACAATTTGTTTGCCCTATGGTCATATAGTAGGTAATGTTTATAGTCTAAGCACAGGCACACTTTATTTTGTCCTAACATTACTTACTATATGACCATAGGACAAAACGAGTGTGTGGCTTGTGCCTGTGATCCTACACTGTTAAAAATCTAAAAATAAAATGGAAACAGCTGATTATGGAATTTTTAAATTCGATTCAAACATGCTGTTCACCCAATGATAACAATTGTGCAACCGTGTAGACATTAAACATATTTTACATATAACAATGTATAGTTGACACTGATTAACCCTTACTTGTTTTGCTAATTTTAAGCAGAATTTATGTTTTAGTCACCAACATTTGACAGATAGGTCCTCTGTGAAGTAGAATAAGAAAACTATTAAAGGGAAGTAAGTCATCTTCCTTCTAACCCAAAGAAAAATATATGTTCTGACATGAAGCATACATCCATGTGTGTGTGTGTGTGTGTGTGTGTGCGTGCGTGTGCGTGTGCGTGTGCGTGTGCGTGTGCGTGTGCGTGTGCGTGTGCGTGTGCTGTGCGTGTGCGTGTGAGTGTGCGTGTGCGTGTGCGGTGCGTGTGGTGTGCGTGTGCGTGTGCGTGTGCGTGTGCGTGGTGCTTGGCGTGTGCGTGTGCGTGTGTGTGTGTGTGTGTGTGTGTGTGTGTGTGTGGTGTGTGGTGTGTTGTGTGTGTGTGTGTGTGTGTGTGTGTGTGTGTGTGTGTGTGTTTGTGTGTGTGTGTGTGTGTGTGTGGTGTGTGTGTGTTTGTGTGTGTGTGTGTGTTCCTTTAATGTCAAACCCCTCGCGGAGACATAGGCCATGTTTTCCTGGGCAGGCTTAGCCGACCTAAGCGATTAACCAGTACTAAGCAATGTGTGTGAGATGCCTTGCTCAATGACACTACATACGTGGCCTGACCGAGTATCGAACACGGGACCGTTCGATTCCAAATCCGACGCTCTACCACTGGACCACGGACGCCACACGTCCAGTAGTGTCGAATAAAGAAAAAGTAGCAAAAAAGAAGAACAATAAAAAGGAGAAGAAGATAATGCTGCTGCTGCTGCTGCTGCTGCTGCTGCTGCTGCTGCTGCTGCTGCTGCTGCTGATGATGATGATGATGATGATGATGATGATGATGAAGACGACGACGATGATGGTTATCTATCTATCTTCCTTTAATGTCGAACCCCTCGCGGGGATGTGGACATGTTTAATGTTTAGAGTTATGATGCTGCTGCTGTTGCTGCTGCTGCTGCTGCTGCTGCTGCTGCTGCTGCTGCTGCTGCTGCTGATGATGATGATGATGACGACGACGATGATAGTTATGATGATGATGATGATGATGATGATGATGGTGGTGATGTTGCTGCTGCTGATGATAATGATAATAACGATGATGGTGACATCTTAGCTACATGGTATAATTTGAACAAACTTGGTGTGAAGAGCTTCAAAGCATTCGCGAACTTATCTCTACCAGTGATATGTTATTTACCTCTATGTACAAAGATTGTTCAATCAGGTCAATCTGTCAAAACGTAAGGTCACTAATTCACAAGATCATATTAAGGAAACACTTTTACATAGAAGAAATCATATCTAAAACCATTTGTCAGGGGAGGTATTGCAGACTACAAATAGCCAACACTCCGACGCAGTTATCTATAATAGTGAATAGTATACTTCAGATGTCTTTCATTCTAATCACGGCCGTCGCCGGCATTTTGGAAATGGTCCGTCCAAATAAGAGCACTGGATGTGCGATTTGCATAGGGGGGAATAAATTAGAATGTGAGCGCGATTTCTTGACAAATGGGGCCATTTCAGGGTGGATAATAGCTGCATCGTGATACCTATTTTGTTGTACGAAATGGTATTAATAACTTCTTGATAACACATTAGATGGACGCTGAAAATCGCAGTTTGTGTTGCCCGTTGTTGTTTTTCTTCGTAGCAATTCCCTCCGACAACAGTTATCTTTGATTTCGGAAGCGTTATATAACCTTTTCCACTGTGGCATTTTGAAGATTCATCCTTTTGAACCCGATGATTGCGTCCTTCCAGTTAGCAAACCCATTTACGATGAATGACCTTGCACACTTTCTCTTCGCCGTAGGCCGCGCATGGTCTCCGTCCAGTCAAATTGTCTACTGTTATTTTTTTTGGAATATAAATTTCATTTATAAAGTTGTTCACATCTAGATTTTTCATTGGTCATTTGAGAAAATTGAAAACAGAAACACAGATCATTGGGTATATGCGAACCAATAAATGTACGTTACTCTTAATTTCTCACATCCAAGACAATTCACACGAAAAATAGAGATTTCATAGAATGTGTTCTTCACATGTATGTGTTCTTTGTATGCAGCCTACACTTCTGTCAATACGTGTAGTTCTGTTTGCAAATTGTAATTACTATAATTACTATATACTATAATGATCCTGTATTGTGCAAAGCAGTGGAGTAGCTATTTTCGCTCTGCAGCTGTTTCCTGTATGTGTGTGGTGTGGTTGTGGTGTGTGTGTGTGCGTGCGTGCGTGCGTGCGTGCGTGCGTGCGTGCGTGCGTGCGTGCGTGCGTGAGCGCGTGCGTGTGGTGCGTTAATAGAATGTAGCACACACTTGTTTCGATCTAAAAGCAATGTGAATACATTGGCAATATTGTAGGACGAGGTCGGTGCGCCCCTCCCCCGTGTAAAAGCCATATACTACCATAAGCATTCAATTTATTTTTTAAATAATATTTTATTGCATTTTTTCATACAATACATTACATAGATACATACAATACTAAGAACAAATCAGGGATTAATATGTAATTATATGATTGCAGTATACGATACATTTGTTTTGTCGAGGGCTACAAGTTATAACAACATTATTTACAGCCCTCCCCGTCACTTCGAACTAAATAAACAATGTTGGATGAACAATTTCTGTAATGTATGATCTGATGTATAAGAAGACCACATAAAATTAAGTTTCGTGGTGAATATTTGTTAATTATAATATCATATGCGGGGGAAAAAATGACACAAAGAAATGGAAAACGTACAGTTAGCTTATGACTTGAATATGAGCATAAGAATTAAAACTAAGCATTCTATAACTGACAAAAATAGTTCTATATACTGCCACTATTATGCTGCCACAGGACATGAATGTCAATTTTATGATTATTTTGTCCGGATAACCTTTACAGTCATTTATGCGGATGAGAAATGGTTACTGCATTTATGATTACAGTTAAACAGGCTATTAGAATCTAGTTTGGCTTTACTTAATAGCTACTTTGTTCAGTTGTCATGAATACAATATATGCGGGTAAATAATTATTAACATCATTTATGTTGTAATTTCTAACTCCGCCTTCGTGGTCGAGTGGTTAAGATGGCTGACTTGCATACCACTGTAACCTATCACCACTAATGATCACAGGTTCGAGCCAGCCCAGCTCAGACATAATTTCTAACTCCGCCTCCGTGGTCGAGTGGTTATGATGGCTGACTTGCATACCACTGTAACCTATCATCACTAATGATCACCAACCAGGTTCTAGCCCAGCTCAGACAGACTGAGTGTCTCTTTATATGAAAAAGTTGGCAGTTTCTTACGGAGGTTGGTGCACCAAGTACTGGTTAACCGCTAGAGCCTGCCCAAGAAAGGTGTTGTTTGGTAAAATGCCATTCGTTCATATGAGCATCTGGTAGAGACGTTAAATAAGCTTAAATACCCCTTAATTTCTAACGTAATTATACAGCTGTTTTGTGGAAGCACTATATAGTTGTGCGTATATCATCATATGCTCTTGAATTGTGACATTCGTTTGCAGTTGACTCTCCATACACACCCGATCCAATACTACATAATACAAAAACGAATAGGTATAAATGTGTCGAGTCTTTTAATCAACCGAATAATTCTTAGTATATATCAAACAACAACTCAAGTGGGTCTCGGCGGAGTGCTAGGTGGCGTAGTCGTGATCTGTGGCCGTGGCCGGCAGTTGAAATTATCTCCGTGCATTATTTCACCTCTCTCGCCACAAAATACTACCCAGCACCAGTTATGGTGTGGTTCATAGCCCTCGTCCATCTTGGAATTAGGCGGGTACTGTCTGTTGTTGTAGACACAGCCTGGGAGGACAGTAGTTCCTAAAATAGAAATACTTAGATATTGTCAGTTTTTGGTTAATCTTCTATTATATTGAAGGTGTTAATATAATATATTTATGCACATTTCTTTTAGCTCTACTGCGACAAAATTCGTATAACACTAGCTTTTAAATCACTCTCGAGATATAATTTCTGATGGAATCCATCGTATTGATGGAGAGAGAAGAGGCAATGTGGATTTAAAAATCTTGCCTAATGGACCAGACTACCGCGCGCGTGTGTGCATGCGCGCGTGTCTGTCTTGTGTGGTAGCAGAATAACTCATTAATAAAATGTTGTGGATGAATGAAACTTTGTGGTTATATAAAAGATTAGACCAGGAGGGGGGGGGGTTCTATTTTGGGAGGCATATGTGGAGGCATGTGGTCATGGCGGTTAAGAGGTCGGTAACTAAGCAAGCGCATGGGTTTGTATCTGCTATTCTATATATTGTATTGCAATTTTAAGACAACTTTAGAACATTTTGTATTTTTTCTTACATATTATATATGTATATTTATTTTTATTTTACACATGGATATACAATGTATATGCATTGTATTCCTGCTTTATTTTAACACATTTTCTATCTTACTAGGAATGTGATACGACAGAAGAACATCCAACGTGCTCATGGTCACCATACAGGCGTAGAAATCTGAAATGATATCAAATGTATAGCAATTGAAACAGTAAAAACATGGCATCAGAACAAGCAGTACATGAGTCCTACATTGTATCGTAGAACCAACATTACATGAGTCCTGCATTGTATCGTAGAACCAACATTACATGAGTCCTACATTGTATCGTAGAACCAACATTACATGAGTCCTACATTGTATCGTAGAACCAACATTACATGAGTCCTACATTGTATCGTAGAACCACCAGAACCAACATTACATGAGTCCTACATTGTATCGTAGAACCGCCAGAACCAACATTACATGAGTCCTACATTGTATCGTAGAACCACCAGAACCAACATTACATTAGTCCTACATTGTATCGTAGAACCACCAGAACCAACATTACATGAGTCCTACATTGTATCGTAGAACCACCAGAACCAACATTACATGAGTCCTACATTGTATCGTAGAACAACCAGAACCAACATTACATGAGTCCTACATTGTATCGTAGAACCACCAGAACCAACATTACATAAGTCCTACATTGTATCGTAGAACCACCAGAACCAACATTACATGAGTCCTACATTGTATCGTAGAACCACCAGAACCAACATTACATGAGTCCTACATTGCATCGTAGAACCACCAGAACCAACATTACATGAGTCCTACATTGCATCGTAGAACCACCAGAACCAACATTACATGAGTCCTACATTGTATCGTAGAACCACCAGAACCAACATTACATGAGTCCTACATTGTATCGTAGAACAACCAGAACCAACATTACACGAGTCCTACATTGTATCGTAGAACCACCAGAACCAACATTACATGAGTCCTACATTGTATCGTAGAACCACCAGAACCAACATTACATGTGTCCTACATTGTATCGTAGAACTAACAAACTTGAAGGAATGTGAAACCGAAATGAATATATGCGATAAAACGTTTAACCTGTGTGTCATAATTATGCAAAAATGAAATTCATACTTGTGAATGGTGAACTCATCCAATAGGAGTGCCACAATAAAGCGGGGGAAGCTACTTGCTTCAACAATAACAATGGGATTGTGATTATTTATTTTTTGGACCGTGAGCATACATCCAGAATGTTGTAGAGGTAATCTGCATGCAACCCTCAATACTGCTAATGCTAACTCGTACTCGATAAATAACTGCTACTACGGAAAAGAACACGTGACTACATAGAATGACAAGTGACCGCTACGGAAAATGTGATGTGAACACAGACAAGGACACGTGAACACAGAAATGAAAACGGCACAACGGAAAAGGACATGCAACGACATGAAGACACGTACCTACGGAAAAGGAGATGTGAACACAGGACAGATCATGTGGACACAGATACGGAAACGACAATAAAATAAATATGTGACTACTAAACGGATATGTGACTACGGAATCGAACATGCGACAATAAAAACGGACATGTCAATGGAAAAGGAACATTTGAATACGTCACGTGACTACGTAAGATATAACATGTGGACGTTATTATCACCTTCAATACATTTTATAACTTTGGGGCTATGTGACCGGAACGTCAGGGGAGGCGACCTAGCGGAGCTACGTAAGAGGGTCATACGGGAAAGGACAAGTGGACACACAAATCCCCCAGTTAATCGCGGATAATGTACGGAATTGGCCACAATATTACTACAATATTTCAGATACATGTATGCTGTAAATATCACGGAACCAGGTGCATGACGCTGCACATACATTGTATTTATATAATATCAAGATTGTATCTATTAAAAACATATCGTTTTTAATATTGACTACTTTAGTAAGTTCACTTAATTACCCAAACAATGCTCAATCGCAAGTTATTGGGGATTTATAATCATCTTAGAAAAATATTTCAATTTATTATTGTGATTTTTAAATACTGAAAACATGTTTTAAACTGCATTAAGTTACTATATTAAATGTGTGTGTATGCGTGCTTGTGTGCGTGCGTGCGTGCGTGCGTGCGTGTGTGTGTATTTGCTAATATTTCCTGGGGGGATAGGGATAATACAAGTAATTTAAACTTTAGAAACAATATATTACACAGTCACGGTACACACATTGTGAAACTTACCAGAACCAACATGCAGCATTTTGTTCCGTCACTTCGAGTAGTCGCACACGAGTTATAAAAGCGTTGTTGTAATCTCATTTACACAAAACAATAATACATGTATCCGGGCGACAGCTGTCATTCTACATATAATACTGGAATAATAGTAATGCCATAGGCTTATTTGGAGAACTATAAACAACAGAGACATGTCACTGTGATGTTTCATATATAGATGCATAAACTATCACGCCGCTGTTTTTGTGATTGCTATGTCAACGGTTCATTATATCGGTCCGCCTACGTGGTCGAATGGTTATGGTTGCTGACTTGTATACCACTGTAACCTATCATCACTGATGGTCACGGGTTCGAGCCCCGCTCAGACCGTGTTTCATTTATATGAACAAGTTGGCAGTTTCTTACGGAGGTTGGTGTACCCAAATACTGGTTAACCTCTGGAGCCTGCCCAGGAAAGGTGTTGTTAGGTAAACTGCCCGCCGGCGATATAGCCCGAAAACGGTGCTGATGCAGGCGTAAAACCCGAAATATAACATATAACATAACCATTATCATTATACAGAACATTCATAAAACATATAATTTTATGCTTTCCAATGTAATATAGAACTTCATCAGTGAACTCAAGGGGATTTGTTTGTTTCAGTTAATGTCAGAATGATCGAATTATATTTCACCGAATGAACATTGAACGCACTACCATCGCTTCGCTTCTCACCAATGCAACCCGGGTTCGATCCTCGGACCGGGATTTATGTACGGTGGTCGCCAGATCGGACAGGTGGGTTTTCTCCGCCGGGTACTCAGGTTTTCCCCCACATGAATTACCAAATAAACGTTTTCATCCGCACCAACCAGTGATTAATATAAGTTGTCAAAACTTACTTCGCAATCGTTGAAAAGTATTAAAAAAAATATGAGCGAAATACAATTCTATAATTCTTTGATACAAATGTTATTTTAATTTTAAGCTGAAATGCTTTTATGATAGATAACGAAGCAACCGTGCGCAAAGTGTCACTAGAAACTCGTGTTTTGGCGACAATAACGTCACTGACAACTTGAGTTCGAAAAAGTACCACGGTACCACGCGCGCAGAGCAGTCCCAGTGAAATAAATTGTGTTATCACAGTTTTCAACCAGTTGAATGCAACAGTTTATTTCACCGATAAATTTCTATTTTTCACTGGAAAGCATGAACTAAGACGTGTAAAAGATATTTGTAGACGAGGACGTAAACAAGGTCTATCGATATTTACCAACAGACCTATATGAAATGTTGCGATATTTGGTGATTCTCGAATCCATGTAAGCTAATATGTATCCCTAATATCAATAGAATATAAATGTATATATGTATATATATAAATGTTAATTGAACTCGATAGACCATGATTACACAATAAGGCTATTGCGCAGAAGCAGAGAGCTGTTACAGAATGCTTCTCTAGTTATTTTACTTTTTTGAAGTTTTTTCTATTTTTTTTTTTTTGTCCTTTCTAATCATGAACATTTATTTTCATCTAAAATAATATAGTTATTACAGTACACATCGCTACGGTCATTTTGTTAACATTAATCTGGTTTATTGGGGAGGGCACTAGCTAATGTTGGTAAAACTTGTTGCCCAACCCATTTGCTTCTAGATTGTATTCGTGCGCTGTGCACGTATAAGCATAGCATTGCAGTTGTATCAGTTTGCTTATATATTTACCATGTTTATATTTGTAATTGTACTGTATATAAATAAGCAATAAAATATGATTAAACTGAATCATGAAGAGGTACAATAGAGGTCATTCGTGTCATTTTGTGATTCACCATAACAATACTTTTTATATCGCTAAATGACCTCTTTGAAACATTAGAGTGTAGATACAGCTCGTTATGCTTAGCCCTTTAGCCCCTTATTTCAGGGCTATCGTTAATATTCCAACTCGGATTGTTAGTGACAAAGATATACCCATTTGAAATATGACAAAATAGCGTATCACATGTAGAGGACATTTTAAAGTTCCGTTTTATTGAAATATCAATTACTGCTAATTGCAAGTGGCAGGGCTCATGTAATTTGTGTATATTATATATACGTATTTGTAAAATGTATACTTTAATAAATAAAGTTTAAACTAAGTGGCAGGGCTCACGATAGAGGGCGATTCGGGCGAAGTGGTCACTTTATTTTCCGTCACATAGGGGTAGTTTTATTTAATTTTGAATGCTATATATAACAACAGATAATCATATAGTAAATTATAACAATAGAATTATACTGCATTGCGTAGTACATTACACTTAAAACAAACAAAAACGATTACATATGTGACTAGCGCCACTTTGTTCTGTTGTTCGCTGCAACGTAGCCTGGGTTCCAATCTGTCGATTTTTCACGTTTTAACTTCTGGCAATAATATCAGAAACTCAATACGGCCCAATTAATAGTCTCTGTGTTAAAATATATTTATTTGACTGACCAGGCAAAATATATCTGCAAAGAAACAAAGTGCCAACCTAATACTTCAAATAGCAATCAATTGCTTATGTTATATTACATTTTAATAATTTTTAGAGGGCCTTAAGGAGGATTATTTCAGAACTAATTAGGTCACCCTCTATAAATAAAGAAATATATATCTCTTACATCAATATAAATAAAATTTTAAACTTGATTTATTTTACAACAATTGCAAAGCAAGTTTTAACAACTTATATTAATCACTCTCGTTGGCGCGATGAAAGCGTAAATGTGGTCATTCGTGTGGGAGGAAACTGGAATACCCGGAGAAAACCCACCTGTCCGATCTGGCGACCACTGTACCATCTCACATACTTCCTGGTCCGAGGATCGAACCCGCGTTGCATTGGTGAGAAGTGAGCGCGCTAACAACTGCGCTAATCGCGACAATTTCTTATGTTATATTAGATTTTAATAATTTTTAGATAGCCGTAATGCGGATTATTTCAGAACTAATTAGGTCACCCTCTATAAATAAAGAAATATATATCTCTTACATCAGTATAAATACAATAAGATAACAAATGCAACAGTTCACAGATGGATTTGTAGTCCAGTGGTTAAGAACTGGTTAACGTCTGACTAATAAAATTAACAATCTTTCAGCTGTGACTTTAAATCGAGGTCTCGTGTCGGCGCTTTACGCTGTACACGTAAAAGAACCAGGATACTCTGGAATGGGTATCTGTCTATAGCATTTCATTATCCTCCAAAAATCTAAAATGACTAATCTCTTCAGGAGGCGTCATATGGGCAACTGGTAGCGACGATAAATAAACGTAAAACACACACTGTAACAATTCTTGATATATATCCCATTACATCGTGTTCGAAACGTCGTGTTCGAAACAACGGGACAAAAGTTAAAACCAAACAGTTTTTAGTTGTATCTGTTGTCAATCTTCTAATGTTGTTAATGTGTGTTATTAGAATATGCCATATATATAAGTATATAATTTCATTGACAATTAACGATATTCACTAAGTTATTCGCCTACTTAATGTTATTGTACTATAACCAGGCACCACTCCTGTTCTGTTCTTCAATCTCTCTAATAGAAACATAGACGTACGGGTAACGCCTATTTTGATTTGAAACTAATTTGAAACAATTTTTATTTTACTATTTTAGAAAGTGTACAGCAATTACTCATTATCAGTGTCTGTAACATTTGTTTATCCTACGACTTGTCCTGGGTTGTTAGGGGTTGACGATGGTGGGGTAGTTGTTAAACAATTGAAGTCGTCTGCGTATACGACTTGGCCATTCATGTCACAATATGTACTGTAGCACCAATTGGAACCAGCGTCATAACCTTTGTCAATGGTTACTCCGGGTTGAAAGTACTGTCCGTTGTGCAAACACCCGCGGGGAATAGTAGTCGGCGGTGTTGTTGTAGGTGGTGTTGTTGTAGGTGGTGTTGTAGGTGGTGTAGATGGTGTTGTTCGGCAGTGAAAATTGTCCCAGTATATTATCATTCCACTCATATCGCAGTGGGCACCGTAACACCAGTTGCTACTGGCATCATAGCCATTTTCAATAACTGAACCAGGAGGGTAGTACACGTTATCGTGGTAACATCCGGGCATGCCGGTTGTGGTAGTAATATCTGAAGATAAAGATATTTACGTAATTAACTGGCATTCACAAAACGCAGATATAACCCGTTCATAGCATCGGAGTAAGCAATGTTTTTGTTGGAACATTAAAATCTAAGACTGTATTGGCTTATAACGTATAATTACATGTAGGCTGTCTGTATGGCCTACGTGGTAGGGTTGGAGGGTATGTGCACGAGACGAGTCTAACACAATTGTCTGTTTCAATCCATACGCAAACAGTGGGGCTTTAAGCTGATAATAAATAAAACCGTATAATTAATTAAAATCCAATCTATCATCTTAACCGAAGACGTTTATTATTATATAAATACAATGGTGGTAGCATGACATTCAGTTTGTATTGCAGAAAAATAACGAAATATAGTATAATAGATTGACGTTTGTAGTTTGTATTGAGCACGACGGATCGCAGTGTGCTGTCTGACTTCAGTTTCTTAATTCAATAGGTACAGGATATAATTAATAAATGCTATATAAAAGCATAATTATACACTGTATTTATGATTGAATCAGCAATTAGCCAGTAGCATCTACTCAGAGTCGTGCACGTCACTTGAGTGGGCACTGTGAAGAATATGGGGGACATGTTTATACAACAACACACATTAACCATTTTGCATGCTAGCGGCAGATAAAATCACTTTTGCAAACAGCATAGAGCCAGATCAGACGCAACAGAACTTGACGTCTGATCAGGTTCTATGTTGTTTGCTATTTAGATAGTGGTAGGTTTGGAGGGTATGTGCACGAGACGAGTCTAACACAATATTCTAACATGGTTCGGCATTTTATCTGTATACGCTAAGAAGGAATTGTCTGTGTTTAGGTCTGCATTAACACATTGTTTAGTGAGTGACGTCAAACCGTACCTCATTTTGCTAGCATTTTTGTGATTTTGGTCATGTTAAAATCGAAATAATATTTGTATTTGCGATATTTATCATGAGTCTAATAATCGTGATTGAGCAGTCGTAACGCGTTGGCTTTATGTGCGAAAGACCCGGAGTTCGAGCCCCGTTGGAGCCATTACGATTGTGCCCTTAGGCAATGCATTTAAATTCCACTGTGCCTCTTTTCTCTCCCTCGTGGCGACTGATTCCATCATGAATGAGGTCTCGAGAGTGATTAATATAAGCTGTAAGCACTTGTTTTGCTGAAATAAATGTGTATAAACTAAGTCGAATAAAGAATGGCTTGTTGTTCTGGGCGCCGCAATTAAGCACTTAGACAAACGGCCTGCGTGGTTTATTCCTAGGCATATGTGTATAAACTCCAAAACCATGTTTTATTCGCCAATGAACAACTGAAAGACAAATATTATTTCTTATTTAAAGAGTTTTGGAAGACAATCAGGACCTGTACCATATTGAGACAGGAAATGGGTGCCTAACCATAATGAGACAGGAAATGGGTGCATAACCATAATGAGACAGGAAATGGGTGCCTAACCATAATGAGACAGGAAATGGGTGCCTAACCATAATGAGGCAGGACATCGGTGCCTAACCATAATGAGGAAGGACATGGGTGCCTAACCATAATGAGGCAGGACATGGGTGCCTAACCATAATGAGACAGGAAATGGGTGTCTAACCATAATGAGACAGGAAATGGGTGCCTAACCATAATGAGACAGGACATGGATGCCTAACCATAATGAGGCAGGACATGGGTGCATAACCATAATGAGACAGGAAATGGGTGCCTAACCATAATGAGACAGGAAATGGGTGCCTAACCATAATGAGGCAGGACATGGGTGCATAACCATAATGAGACAGGAAATGGGTGCCTAACCATAATGAGACAGGAAATGGGTGCCTAACCATAATGAGGCAGGACATGGGTGCATAACCATAATGAGACAGGAAATGGGTGCCTAACCATAATGAGACAGGAAATGGGTGCCTAACCATAATGAGGCAGGACATGGGTGCCTAACCATAATGAGGCAGGACATGGGTGCATAACCATAATGAGACAGGAATTGGGTGCCTAACCATAATGACACAGGAAATGGGTGCCTAACCATAATGACACAGGAAATGGGTGCCTAACCATAATGAGACAGGAAATGGGTGCCTAACCATAATGAGACAGGAAATGGGTGCCTAACCATAATGAGACAGGAAATGGGTGCCTAACCATAATGAGACAGGAAACTGGTGGTTATAATGACACAGCAACGTGGGTGCATAACCATAATAAGACGGGTAGCCTAACCGTAACATGCTTTTTCAAATATTACATGTATATATCATTCTGCTACATCGATACATTCAGTGGCAACTCATCATTCTTAGAAAAACATTCAAATGCACAGTCAAACAATAACTAGAGAACACAGTCACCTTTGCTTCAACAGTACAAGCTCATGTTATGTTATATTTCGGGTTTTACGCCTGCATCAGCACCATTTTGGGCTATATCGCCGGTGGGCAGTTTACCTAACAACACCTTTCCTGGGCAAGCTCCAGCGGTTAACCAGTACTTGGGTGCACCAACCTCCAGTACAAGCTCAATAGTTATCTACAACTCCCAAGTGAATAGACTGACATACCGTGTTTTTGTACTGGAATAGACTCCACCAGTAGGTATGTGCATGTCAACATAAGGCTTATAGCAACAACTATTATACCTGAAAATATTATACCATGTCACGTACACTGGTTAAACATAAATACTAGTAGAATATGTAGCATAGCATACAGTAAAAGCGCACACACATTTGATGTTAATGACGAACCGAATCTTATTCGATTATTTACGTGGTGTTGTCTCTTTCAGTCGGATGGATCACTTTGTAATTTCACAGTTAACGACATGATCGAGATGGAGGGTTTGTTTGGCTATATTTTTCGCATGAAACATTCAAACCTTTTGATCAGTGTCCGTTTACATTACAGTTACTTGCAACAGCACAGTATATGTCATGATTATCTGATTGAAAGAGTCAGCTTAATCATAATTATTTCATTGCACTCAGCATAATCTAACAGACAAAACACAAGTACAAAAAACAATACAATGGTTATTAATACAAATGAGTTGGACCACACGTTTTAAACGGCCTTCACTAGAGCGTCACATTACTGTATAATTAAGCTAGTGAAGACAATATGCCCTACATATTTCTATGAATTCTTCACAGACGGATATGTAGTCCAGTGGTAACAAGCTGGAATGGTAATCCAGGGATCGCAGGTTCGATCCCCCGTCTGACCCTAATAAAATTAACATACTTTCAGATGGGACGTTAAACCGAGGTCTCGTGTCGGTGCTTTACACCGTGCACGTAAAAGAACCAGAGGAGATTCTGGAATGGGTCTCTCTCTGTATCATTGCACTATCCTCCAAAAATCTAAAATAACTAATCTCTTCAGGAGGCGTCGCTCATATGGGCAACCGGTAGCGACGATAAATAAACGTAAACCACACACATATACCCTACATATTTCTATGAATTCTTTTACAGAAATGTATCGGTTGAACGTCGACTGAGTCAGGTACACCAGGAATAATATAATGCATTATTCACATACAGTATGGTTGTATTGTTCAAAAACATGGCTAGCCCATGTTTGGAACTCTTGACATTATTTTCAAACATGCTTGAAACTACCAGACATAAAATATGTCGTAAATCAGATGTAACGGCATTTATTATTGGGTGGATATTTTAGGAACCAATCATATCCATCGATACAACCCACTTATGATATATTTTAAGTTTATGAAACCGTTCCAGCATTCTCGATCCCCAGTCTGACCCTAATAAAATTAACAGTCTTTCAGATGGGGCTTTAAACTGATGTATCGTGTCAGTGCTCTACACCGTGCGCGTAAGAGAACCAGAGGAGACTCTGGAATGGATCTATGTCTGTATCATTGCACTATCCTACACAAATCTAAAATGTCTAATCTCTTCAAGAGGCGTCGCTCATATGGGCAACCGGTAGCGACGATAAATAAACGTAAAACACACAGTCCCAGCATTGCTAGTTTAGTATCTGTTTTATGATGTTCATTATTGGCGAAATATTTCCTTTTCTTTTACTGTAATCACGAGTTCATTGTATCGCCCGGTATGTACTGGTAATAAGAAATTAATTTAAATGAGAAAATAATTATTTACATACCGTATGTAGCCATGTCGATCTGAGTGTTGGTGAATAGCATTTACTTCTACAGTGCCGATTTAAGCGCATTGTGGAGAAAGGAAAGGTGAAATGTACTATTTGTTTATCTGATAAGAAGAGATTGTGAAATAATGAATATGGTGTTATTTAATCATTTTCAGGGCGATTGACCACTTACTTTAAAACAATATTTTATTTCAATATTTGTATATATACTGTGTACGTACATTGTCATTTATAATATACAGTGTGTCAACAGGATTGAGAAGAAAGTATAGACTACTTATGTAGATCTCTCTCCTGATTGATTGATCACATTCATATCTTATGCTCTGTCCAAGATCTCACAGATCAGATATCACGATAACCCGTCGACGTTCCATGTGAACTTGTAACTAACAATCTTCTCTTTGGTGACTATAGCAACTGTCATTCGAAAGTCGAAAGTAACACGTTCCCCTTCCTGTGTTGCTAGGGTTACATTGCAGCAGCAGCAGCAGCAGCAGCAGCAGCAGCAGTAGGGAATTGACTCAATCGATGATGATTGCTTGCATGGGTGTTTGTTCTCCGGTCCCTTGTGTAATACCAATATATATCGTCGTGTGCAATCCATTTCCTCATTATCATGTTGGTTAGAGGACTCTTTCTCAGACTCATCTGCAATCTTAAGCAGCTAGCCAAGGAATCACAGAAAATGGCTGCGTATTGCTTAGCACAAGTAGCTGCTTAATAGGGGTCACACATAAGTTTTCTTTCGTTCTAATCACTTCCAGTCTACTGCTGTTTAAAGCAGCATTACATCGTAATAAAGGATGTTTTGGGTAAAATATAAATACTAATGTGTATGTGTTTACAAAAATCGAAATAGTCGCTCAGAAACGATAACATTCCAATAAATTTAAACCGTCGTATACGCGAATTTGTTTATCAACACACGAAATGTAAACACACACAGCGCGCATGCGTGAAACAACAGAGGATGTAGAAAACAACGTATATATTTTGAACATGAAAGACAATCTATCTATCTTCCGCTCGCGGGGATGTAGAAATGTCCCTAAAAGACTTAGCTAACAGAGGTATGAATCAACATATCAAGTAATTTAATTAAAAAAGACAACGTGGGACAAATGGGGACGATGCATTCCGAATGCAAACAAGTGCGGACGATGCGTTCCGGTTGTAAACAAGTGCGTGACCGATCGACTCGGAAAGTCCTACTTTCGGTTTCGAGTTTGTTTTATCTCAAAAAAACACTGTTTACCAAATTAACATAAGCATACAAAGTATAATGTTAGAATGTGTAGCAGCATTGCTACCCATACGTAAAAATTGATTTTTTCAAATATCTTTTAATGATGTAATGCTGCTTTAATCATATGTAAGATGTTCATTTCTTGACTACATGTAAAAATACTGAAATAAATAATGCTTAAACTATATATATAATAGAACAACATTTTGGGAACCTGGCTGCTTAATACAGGTTAGCTGCTTAATAGAGGTGACCACTAACACAGGTTTGACTGTATTGCATCAGTGTTTATTTAGCTGATGTTGATGAGTCCGTATGATGATGAAGGTCTCATCATTTATCTGTAGATCATTGACAAGTCCATCAACCACGAGGTAGCTATATACATTGTGTTCTTCTTTGTACAAACCTCATTTGAAGATTGGAAAATATAAATTTGATTTCAAAATGGCAAAACTGAAGACTGCACGAGAACCTGACAGTTAGTTAATACACATTTATTTTAGCTCGATTGCGAAACAAGTTCTTTCAACTTATATTAATCACTCTCGAGACCTCATTCCTAATGGAATCCATCGCCATGAAGGAGAGAGAAGAGGCAATGTGGAATTTAAATGCCTTGCCTAAGGGCACACTCGTAACGGCTCCAGTGGGGCTCGAAAACCTGACAGTTGATATGGACTGTACTGTGGTTCCACAAAATACATGACCGTTACATATTTCAGGTGTGATAGCGTGTTCCCTTCATGTGTGAGAAGCCCGGAAATCTGAAATCTAGCTGCTTAATGCAGGTTGGCTGCTTAATATAGGTGACACAGGTTTGACAGTATGCGAATGAGTACCAGATCTGAATCATTAGTGTCTGTTGTATTATTAACATATTTAGTTCGTAGTTCTGAAACTATCCTCGACATGATTTGGTGGCTGATCATCGGCGTCTGTACTTTCCATATGATTTGCATCGCAGTTTTGAACACCGTCGTCAACATTAACTTGTATCTGAGCTTTGAGCAGATAGCCATTAAGGGTAGCAATGTAAGTGGCTTCTGGCGCTTAATGCAGTCTTACAGTCTCACTGCACACGAACCTGTTCACTCTCTGAAATATCTTCTTCAGTCTCCATGGCATTGAGCGTATTTATAACGCATTCAACATTGGCATCCGTGGTCCAGTGGTAGAGCGTCGGATTTGAAATATATCGTCCCGGGTTCGATAATCGGTCAGGCAACGTATGTGGTGTCATTGAGCAAGGCACCTCACACACATTGCTTAGTACTGGTTAACCACTTATGTCGGCTAAGCTTGCCCAGGAAAACATGTCTACGTCCCCGCAAGGGGGTTGACCATAATGGAACATGCAAATAACATTTCCTCAGAATATGAAATGAACAGTAGAGATTTGCTACACCATCATGGAAATGTATACATGTATATAGATTCATCGCTATCTATCTGTACATACAATGAGAAGTGAAACGAAAAGTAAAGTACTCTATGAACGGTTCACTACGTTTTCGCAGTTCGAAATCAACATACAAATGGCACAATCATCTATCGCTGTAAGCTTTAGGATTCCAGATAATTACACAACCGTTGGGGTAAAATGTGAGTGAAAGATGGATAGAGCTCGTCTAGTTTCAGACAAAACCCAATGGCAGAAAGATCCCAATCACTTTGGTGAATACACGTTGTCAAATTAAGTACTTCACTATTTGGTAGCTCACTATTGAAACAGAGTTGATTGGAATGGGACTGTCCGAAATTAAGTACTTCACTATTTGGTAGCTCACTATTGAAACACAGAGTTGATTGAAATGGGAATGTCCGAAATTAAGTACTTCACTATTTGGTAGCTCACTATTGAAACATAGAGTTGAAATGGAAATGGGACTGTCCGAAATTATTAAGTACTTCACTATTTGGTAGCTCACTATTGAAATATAGAGTTGAAACGGGGCTGTCCGAAATTAAGTAATTCACTATTTGGTAGCTCAATATTGAAATATAGAGTTGAAATGGGACTGTCCGAAATTAAGTACTTCACTATTTGGTAGCTCACTATTGAAACACAGAGTTGATTGAAATGGGACTGTCCGAAATTAAGTACTTCACTATTTGGTAGCTCACTATTGAAACACAGAGTTGATTGAAACGGGACTGTCCGAAATTAAGTAATTCACTATTTGATAGCTCACCATTGAAACACAGAGTTGATTGAAACGGGACTGTCCGAAATTAAGTAATTCACTATTTGATAGCTCACTATTGAAACAGAGTTGATTGAAACGGGACTGTCCGAAATTAAGTAATTCACTATTTGATAGCTCACTATTGAAATATAGAGTTGAAATGGGACTGTCCGAAATTAAGTAATTCACTATTTGGTAGCTCACTATTTAAACATAGAGTTGAAATGGGACTGTCCGAAATTAAGTAATTCACTATTTGGTAGCTCACTATTGAAACATAGGGTTGAAATGGGACTGTCCGAAATTAAGTACATCACTATTTGGTAGCTCACTATTTAAACATAGAGTTGAAATGGGACTGTCCGAAATTAAGTAATTCACTATTTGGTAGCTCACTATTGAAACACAGAGTTGATTGAAACGGGACTGTCCGAAATTAAGTACTTCACTATTTGGTAGCTCACTATTGAAACATAGAGTTGAAATGGGACTGTCCGAAATTAAGTAATTCACTATTTGGTAGCTCACTATTGAAACAAGAGTTGAAAGGGACTGTCCGAAATTGTAACCAATAAAGTGATCGATATGTTATAAAACCAACTGTACGGTACGGTAATATTGTGTTATTTATGATGGATACGTGCGTGCGTGTGCGCGTGCGTGAGCGCGTGTGCGCGTGTGTTATTTACATGCTGGAGCTAGATTTACACCGCTAACTGCAATGTTCAAATTTTAGAAATCCTACTAATTCATGAACACATAACTAGATTCTATTTCCCCCAGTAATTCCCCCAGTATAGTGTAACAACACTGTTTATACTTGGAGGTTAACGTCTTTATTCTTTTATATGAATTTGAAATTTTAATAATCGAAATCATGCTCTCCGTTATCCATTTATCACCAATAAATCACAAATACTGAATTAGATACATGAAAACGATTGAAATATTACCAAGAAACTACAAACATATGTTAGCTGTCAAATTTTAACACACTGGGACGCTACGGAAGTAAACAAAGTAGCACCGAGTGCGCATGCGTTATGTCTCAGGAACTAGTTATGATATGGCGCTGTCTGGTTTGATACCGGGCTCGTGACGGTATCAGACCAGCAGATGATATCAGACTGGAAAACACAGCGTATCGACCTGGGTAGTAGACCGTATTGTGGCAGGCAAATAACGGCAACAAATAGGTTAAAATTCATATCTAAGTAATACTAGCTAATATGTGTGTGTTTTAGGTTTATTTATCGTCGCTACCGGTTGCCCATATGAGCGACGCCTCCTGAAGAGATAAGTTATTTTAGATGTTGGAGGATAGTGCATGATACAGACAGAGACCCATTCCAGAATTTCCTCTGGTTCTTTTACGTGCACGGTGTAAAGCACCGACACGAGACCTCGGTTTAACGTCCCATCTGAAAGACTGTTAATTTTATTAGGGTCAGACGGGGGATCGCTAATATCAACAGTTTCAATAGTGCGTTTTACGTTTATTTATCGTCGCTACCGGTTGCCTATATGAGCGACGCCTCCTGAAGAGATTAGTCATTTTAGATGTTTGGAGGATAGTGCAATGATACAGACAGAGACCCATTCCAGAGTCTCCTCACATGTCCCATTTCCGTTGTGCCGTTTTCTTTTCTGTGTTCAAGTGTCCTTGTCTGTGTTCACATCACATTTTCCGTAGCGGTCACTTGTCATTCTATGTAGTCACGTGTCCTCTTCCGTAGTTGCAGTTATTTATCGAGTACGATTTAGCATGAGCAGTATTGAGGGTTGCATGCAGATTACCTCTACAACATTCTGGAGGTATGATCACAGTCAAAAAAATAAATAATCACAGTCCCATTGTTGTTGTTGTGTGTGCGTTTTATGTTTATTTATCGTCGCTACCGGTTGTCCATATGAGGGACGCCTCCTGAAGAGATTAGTAATTTTAGATGTTTAGAGGATAGTGCAATGATACAGACAGAGACCCATTCCAGAGTCTCCTCTGGTTCTTTTACATGCACGGGTTAAAGCACCGACACGAGACCTCGGTTTAAAGTCCTATCTGAAAGACTGTTAATTTTCTTAGGGTCAGACGTGTTAACCACTGGACTACAGATACGTCTGTACAGTTTCAATACTACACAACTAGATCATGTTAGAAGCATTTGTTAATTTAAATAATTGTGTTTGAGTATGATTGATATGGAATTCAAACAGGGAGGTCGAAACGATGACGTGTGAAGAAACTGTCTTATATCGTTGGTATCTATTATTTGCATAGGGTTATAGATAGCGTATTGATAGCGGGTATTTATGCACGATGCAGGGGCATGCCAAGTATTAAATGAGTGAAACAAATGTGTCCGCCTGCTATTCGAGAGGTGATTGGTTTTAGCCCCGTCAGAACAACAGTGGCAGTGTCCGTATGCAAGCGACTTGAACCCACATCAGGCCCGTAGCCACACTGATGCACACCGAGGCTATGCAAGCGACTTGAACCCACATCAGGCCCGTAGCCACACTGATGTACACCGAGGCAGCTGTCTCGGTTAGAGGTTCCAAAGCCAATAAAAAAAATGAAAACTTAAATAATAAAATGCCAAAAAATATCCCTTTGCTGTGTAAAATGTTAACTGCTAGAGAGCTAAAAGGTCAGTACATAAAGTATACGTCTAAAGTGGAAGTCGTGATAGCGCAGTGGGTGCGCGTTCGCTTCAGGTGCGAAAGGTCCGGTGTTCGAGCCCCGCTGGAGCCGTTACGATTGCGCCCTTAGGCAAGGCATTTAAATTCCATGTTGCCTCTTCTCTCTCCCTCGTGGCGCTGGATTCCATCAGGAATGAGGTATCGAGAGTGATTAATATATGTTGAAAGAACTTGTTTCGCAATCGAGCTAAACTAAATTTGTATAAACTAATACGTCTAAACTCATTAAATCAAAAACGCAGGGAATCGCTTTTATACCCAACACTATTAAGGGGGGACATGCCCCCGGACCCCCTAGATTGCCTCGGTTGAAATTTGCCTCTGGCTACGGTACTGCACATTTCCTCCTCTCTTCCTCGTGACGATGTATTCCAGCAGGAATGATGTCTTGAGAGCGAGTAATCTAAAATTGTAAGAAACTTTCTATCACAATCGAGCTAAAAGAAATTTGTATCAGCTATCGTATGATCCCTAAATAGGACAGGTTAATCTGGACCAAGTGTTGTTTATAACGAGCAGAGGCTTCTATGTAAACTTGCTTCTAAATCCAACGACAAGGCCCTGGTGACTGACGTATTGAATGTTCGTACACTGAACAATACATGTACGACCCAGGTACGTGTGTATACTCACGATTTGTTGTATGATGAAAGTAAATTACTACACCATGTACACTGTCTATAAAATCTAAATACATTTGACATTTAACGGCTTTTCGTCATTACTTCACTTTTTACATGAACACATTATATACATAGAGTTCGTGTATGTACAATAACGTTATTAATTAACGTTGTCATCGTTTTGTAAATGTAGATACATTTAAAGCGACATTACATCGCAAAAAAGCAAATAAATTTGCATTTGTTCACGTATAAATGCATTTCTACTACATGTTCTTCCGAATACATTCGAACACGATCATTGAATCAATAAACAGTGTTTTTGTGGATTGAAAGTATGATTTCATATAACGGTCATCCATGCTCCTGACTTGACGTTTGTTTTGGTCATCGGAGTCAATACTAAGCGCGAGCTAATGTCGTTTAGAGATAATTTAACTAAGAATAGTCCACAAATATATAGGCGCAAATGGGAGTTATAATGGTAAATCTGTACCATAAACCGTGTTATTCAGGATACACTAGTTGTATAAACACGGCACGATAATCACAGCATTATCGGAAGAGTCCATTGGCTTGCTATAGGTGTTTTTATATTACTACTTCATATACAAATTGACTATTTTGTAGTCTACAATTGAATGGTGACATAGTATAGTCGTTAGACTGGCAATACTTTTATTTTCAATTTTTATAGACTACAAAATAGTCAATTTGTATATGACATAGTAATATAAAAACACCTATACCAAGTCAATGGACTCTTCCGATAATGTTGTCATTATCGTGCGGTGTTTATATTACGCATGGATGTTTACATTTATGTTGTTATGCCAACAAACCGCGTATACGACGTTTGTATATTATTATATTATATTTCGACAAATATTATACCATATAATA
>CM026404.1:71465826-71494625 GCA_014843695.1 Archivesica marissinica
AGAAGACCCCAGATGCCCCTTCGAGCAGTACTTCCAACACGCAGGTAGCACCACTGACACTCCGTAATCCAACTAGTATTGGTGGAAGAATACCCCAGATGCTCCTTCGAGCAGTACTTCCAACACGCAGGTAGCACCACTGACACTCCGTAATCCAGCTAGTATTGGTGGAAGAAGACCCCAGATGCCCCTTCGAGCAGTACTTCCAACACGCAGGTAGCACCACTGACACTCCGTAATCCAGCTAGTATTAGTGGAAGAAGACCCCAGATGCCTCTTCCAGCAGTACTTCCAACACGCAGGTAGCACCACTGACACTCCGTAATCCAGCTAGTATTGGTGGAAGAAGACCCCAGATGCCCCTTCGAGCAGAACTTCCAACACGCAGGTAGCACCACTGACACTCCGTAATCCAGCTAGTATTTGTGGAAGAAGACCCCAGATGCCCCTTCGAGCAGTACTTCCAACACGCAGGTAGCACCACTGACACTCCGTAAACCAGCTAGTATTAGTGGAAGAAGACCCCAGATGCCTCTTCCAGCAGTACTTCCAACACGCAGGTAGCACCACTGACACTCCGTAATCCAGCTAGTATTGGTGGAAAAAGACCCCAGATGCCCCTTCGAGCAGAACTTCCAACACGCAGATAGCACCACTGACACTCCGTAATCCAGCTAGTATTTGTGGAAGAAGACCCCAGATGCCCCTTCGAGCAGTACTTCCAACACGCAGGTAGCACCACTGACACTACGTAATCCAGCTAGTATTGGTGGAAGAAGACCCCAGATGCCCCTTCGAGCAGAACTTCCAACACGTAGGTAGCACCACTGACACTCCGTAATCCAGCTAGTATTGGTGGAAGAAGACCCCAGGTGCCCTTCGAGCAGAACTTCCAACACGCAGGTAGCACCACTGACACTCCGTAATCCAGCTAGTATTGGTGGAAGAAGACCCAGATGCCCCTTCGAGCAGAACTTCCAACACGCAGGTAGCACCACTAACACTCCGTAATCCAGTTAGTATTGGTGGAAGAAGACCCCAGGTGCCCTTCGAGCAGTACTTCCAACACGCAGGTAGCACCACTAACACTCCGTAATCCAGCTAGTATTGGTGGAAGAAGACCCCAGGTGCCCCTTCGAGCAGTACTTCCAACACGCAGGTAGCACCACTGACACTCTGTATCCATTAGTATTTGGAAAGAAGACCCCAGATGCCCTTCGAGCAGTACTTCCAACACGCAGGTAGCACCACTGACACTCCGTAATCCAGCTAGTATTGGTGGAAGAAGACCCCAGATGCCCCTTCGAGCAGAACTTCCAACACGCAGGTAGCACCACTGACACTCCGTAATCCAGCTAGTATTTGTGGAAGAAGACCCCAGATGCCCCTTCGAGCAGTACTTCCAACACGCAGGTAGCACCACTGACACTCCGTAAACCAGCTAGTATTAGTGGAAGAAGACCCCAGATGCCTCTTCCAGCAGTACTTCCAACACGCAGGTAGCACCACTGACACTCCGTAATCCAGCTAGTATTGGTGGAAAAAGACCCCAGATGCCCCTTCGAGCAGAACTTCCAACACGCAGATAGCACCACTGACACTCCGTAATCCAGCTAGTATTGGTGGAAGAAGACCCCAGATGCCCCTTCGAGCAGAACTTCCAACACGTAGGTAGCACCACTGACACTGTAATCCAGCTAGTATTGGTGGAAGAAGACCCCAGATGCCCCTTCGAGCAGAACTTCCAACACGTAGGTAGCACCACTGACACTCCGTAATCCAGCTAGTATTGGTGGAAGAAGACCCCAGGTGCCCTTCGAGCAGTACTTCCAACACGCAGGTAGCACCACTAACACTCCGTAATCCAGCTAGTATTGGTGGAAGAAGACCCCAGGTGCCCCTTCGAGCAGTACTTCCAACACGCAGGTAGCACCACTGACACTCTGTAATCCAGTTAGTATTTGTGAAAGAAGACCCCAGATGCCCCTTCGAGCAGTACTTCCAACACGCAGGTAGCACCACTGACACTCCGTAATCCAGCTAGTATTGGTGGAAGAAGACCCCAGATGCCCCTTCGAGCAGAACTTCCAACACGCAGGTAGCACCACTGACACTCCGTAATCCAGCTAGTATTTGTGGAAGAAGACCCCAGATGCCCCTTCGAGCAGTACTTCCAACACGCAGGTAGCACCACTGACACTCCGTAAACCAGCTAGTATTAGTGGAAGAAGACCCCAGATGCCTCTTCCAGCAGTACTCCCAACACGCAGGTAGCACCACTGACACTCCGTAATCCAGCTAGTATTGGTGGAAAAAGACCCCAGATGCCCCTTCGAGCAGAACTTCCAACACGCAGATAGCACCACTGACACTCCGTAATCCAGCTAGTATTGGTGGAAGAAGACCCCAGATGCCCCTTCGAGCAGAACTTCCAACACGTAGGTAGCACCACTGACACTGTAATCCAGCTAGTATTGGTGGAAGAAGACCCCAGATGCCCCTTCGAGCAGAACTTCCAACACGTAGGTAGCACCACTGACACTCCGTAATCCAGCTAGTATTGGTGGAAGAAGACCCCAGGTGCCCTTCGAGCAGTACTTCCAACACGCAGGTAGCACCACTAACACTCCGTAATCCAGCTAGTATTGGTGGAAGAAGACCCCAGGTGCCCCTTCGAGCAGTACTTCCAACACGCAGGTAGCACCACTGACACTCTGTAATCCAGTTAGTATTTGTGAAAGAAGACCCCAGATGCCCCTTCGAGCAGTACTTCCAACACGCAGGTAGCACCACTGACACTCCGTAATCCAGCTAGTATTGGTGGAAGAAGACCCCAGGTGCCCCTTCGAGCAGTACTTCCAACACGCAGGTAGCACCACTGACACTCCGTAATCCAGCTAGTATTGGTGGAAGAAGACCCCAGGTGCCCCTTCGAGCAGTACTTCCAACACGCAGGTAGCACCACTGACACTACGTAATCCAGCTAGTATTGGTGGAAGAAGACCCCAGATGCCCCTTCGAGCAGAACTTCCAACACGCAGGTAGCACCACTGACACTACGTAATCCAGCTAGTATTGGTGGAAGAAGACCCCAGGTGCCCCTTCGAGCAGTACTTCCAACACGCAGGTAGCACCACTAACACTCCGTAATCCAGCTAGTATTGGTGGAAGAAGACCCCAGGTGCCCTTCGAGCAGTACTTCCAACACGCAGGTAGCACCACTAACACTCCGTAATCCAGCTAGTATTGGTGGAAGAAGACCCCAGATGCCCCTTCGAGCAGTACTTCCAACACGCAGGTAGCACCACTGACACTCCGTAATCCAACTAGTATTGGTGGAAGAATACCCCAGATGCTCCTTCGAGCAGTACTTCCAACACGCAGGTAGCACCACTGACACTCCGTAATCCAGCTAGTATTGGTGGAAGAAGACCCCAGATGCCCCTTCGAGCAGTACTTCCAACACGCAGGTAGCACCACTGACACTCCGTAATCCAGCTAGTATTAGTGGAAGAAGACCCCAGATGCCTCTTCCAGCAGTACTTCCAACACGCAGGTAGCACCACTGACACTCCGTAATCCAGCTAGTATTGGTGGAAGAAGACCCCAGATGCCCCTTCGAGCAGAACTTCCAACACGCAGGTAGCACCACTGACACTCCGTAATCCAGCTAGTATTTGTGGAAGAAGACCCCAGATGCCCCTTCGAGCAGTACTTCCAACACGCAGGTAGCACCACTGACACTCCGTAAACCAGCTAGTATTAGTGGAAGAAGACCCCAGATGCCTCTTCCAGCAGTACTTCCAACACGCAGGTAGCACCACTGACACTCCGTAATCCAGCTAGTATTGGTGGAAAAAGACCCCAGATGCCCCTTCGAGCAGAACTTCCAACACGCAGATAGCACCACTGACACTCCGTAATCCAGCTAGTATTTGTGGAAGAAGACCCCAGATGCCCCTTCGAGCAGTACTTCCAACACGCAGGTAGCACCACTGACACTACGTAATCCAGCTAGTATTGGTGGAAGAAGACCCCAGATGCCCCTTCGAGCAGAACTTCCAACACGTAGGTAGCACCACTGACACTCTGTAATCCAGCTAGTATTGGTGGAAGAAGACCCCAGATGCCCCTTCGAGCAGAACTTCCAACACGTAGGTAGCACCACTGACACTCCGTAATCCAGCTAGTATTGGTGGAAGAAGACCCAGATGCCCCTTCGAGCAGAACTTCCAACACGCAGGTAGCACCACTAACACTCCGTAATCCAGCTAGTATTGGTGGAAGAAGACCCCAGGTGCCCTTCGAGCAGTACTTCCAACACGCAGGTAGCACCACTAACACTCCGTAATCCAGCTAGTATTGGTGGAAGAAGACCCCAGGTGCCCCTTCGAGCAGTACTTCCAACACGCAGGTAGCACCACTGACACTCTGTAATCCAGTTAGTATTTGTGAAAGAAGACCCCAGATGCCCCTTCGAGCAGTACTTCCAACACGCAGGTAGCACCACTGACACTCCGTAATCCAGCTAGTATTGGTGGAAGAAGACCCCAGGTGCCCCTTCGAGCAGTACTTCCAACACGCAGGTAGCACCACTGACACTCCGTAATCCAGCTAGTATTGGTGGAAGAAGACCCCAGGTGCCCCTTCGAGCAGTACTTCCAACACGCAGGTAGCACCACTGACACTCCGTAATCCAGTTGGTATTGGTGGAAGAAGACCCCAGATGCCCCTTCGAGCAGTACTTCCAACACGCAGGTAGCACCACTGACACTCCGTAATCCAGTTGGTTAGCTTATTCGGACACACGAAGGAATTGGACACCCCTATTTGGATTCGAAATGGCAGGTTTCAATCCATACGCAAACAGTGGGGCTTTAAGCTGATAATAAATAAAACCGTATAATTAATTAAAATCCAATCTATCATCTTAACCGAAGACGTTTATTATTATATAAATAAAATGGTGGTAGCATGACATTCAGTTTGTATTGCAGAAAAATAACGAAATATAGTATAATAGATTGACGTTTGTAGTTTGTATTGAGCACGACGGATCGCAGTGTGCTGTCTGACTTCAGTTTCTTAATTCAATAGGTACAGGATATAATTAATAAATGCTATATAAAAACATAATTATACACTGTATTTATGATTGAATCAGCAATTAGCCAGTAGCATCTACTCAGAGTCGTGCACGTCACTTGAGTGGGCACTGTGAAGAATATGGGGGACATGTTTATACAACAACACACATTAACCACTTTGCATGCTAGCGGCAGATAAAATCACTTTTGCAAACAGCATAGAGCCAGATCAGACGCAACAGAACTTGACGTCTGATCAGGTTCTATGTTGTTTGCTATTTAGATAGTGGAGCTGTAATACTTGGCTGAATAGCAAACAACATAGATCCTGATCAGACGCGGCGTTACGCTATGGCTGTTCTGAATCTATATTGTTTGTAAATGTGATTTTATTTATTCAGCAGGCAAATGGCTAATTGACATCGTTGGCTTACTAGACAAACATCGGAAGCGTAGCTGAGCAAGCACATGGGGACAGTGTAACGTAATGGGGTTATATGTTGATTATGTTAATTAATTACCTCCATAATTAGTTGTATAGCATGGTACATATTCATGAGTATTGGTCCATTTATAATAATGCTGTATACGATCGTTATACAAGGCAATTATACATGGAACTGTACTAACTGTTTATGTTGGCAGAGAAGTAAGTACATTTGGCAGAGAAACAAGTATACTTGGCGTGGACATCCCTTACATGTATGCGTGGTCAGCATATTAAAGGTTTTCTCACACATGTGTGCTATTACATCAGAAATGTACTCTGATGTTTAAGTTTATATAATTCCAAAATATTAACATGTTATTTTCCGTACAAGCATGTGTTTGCACCAAAACGATATATCCGAATTGATATATTGAGTGACAGTTATACCAAACATGTTTACTTGAACATCTGTAGCTTGACAGTTTATGGAATACATGTCCAAGTTTGCGTCTCTATAAAAGATGAGATAAATTTAGATTAGGGGGAGACGAACTGGGATTTTGAAAGCGCTAAGGTGCTTAGGACATCCTAACAATTTAATGATAAATAAATACTTGTGTTATAACTTGGACTTGTTGGAACTTATACTATGCGATTACGGTACAACAGGGGAATGTATAACAGTGCTAATACGGACGCCGTTTAGATGGGAGTGATGGTGGCACATGAGGCAACACACATGGGTAGATGGTTTATATGCGGGACACTTGACCATTGACCGACATTATTGGTGACGTAATGAATATTTACACAGATGTCATCGAGACCTCCAATATTTATATGAATTCTTGTTTGTTTTTTTAACTTTATTTATTTTATAGCTATTGCATCAATATTTACACAGAAGTCATCGAGACCTCCAATATGTACAGATATTCCACCGATATTTACACAGAAGTCATCGAGACCTCCACTATTTACAGATATTCCACCGATATTTACACAGAAGTCATCGAGACCTCCAATATTTACAGATATTCCACCGATATTTACCAAGAAGTCATCGAGACCTCCAATATTTACAGATATTCCACAGATATTTACACAGAGGACATGAATTCTTGTGTTTTTTTCAAACTTTATTTATTTTACAACGATTGCGAAGCAAGTTTTAACAACTTATATTAATCACGCTCGTTGGCGCGGATGAAAGCGTAAATGTGGTCATTCATGTGGGAGGAAACCGGAGTACCCGGAGAAAACCCACCTGTCCGGTCTGGCGACCACCGTACCATCTCACATACTTCCCGGTCCGAGGATCGAACCCGGGTTGCATTGGTGAGAAGCGAGCGCGCTAACCACTGCGCTAATCGGACAGCCCTATCTGACACCTATCGCTGTATTTCTGAAGCCAGTTTGGCAATTGGCGTGTTTCACACGATGCCAGTTCATGCTTTGTGACAAATCTGCATTTTAATGCATCAGTTTATCTACTATTATTCCGGGACCAGTGAAGAGGGTATTTTTTGACATTTACATTTCCTGGAAGCTGGATCTGGATAGAGAATAAAAACTATATCTACTGGTTTGTATGCATGGCATCTAGGACTCCTTTATACATGTATTCTTTCAGTTTAATGTCTTGATTCAATAGGACAAAATACATCACCTCTGTTGAATGATTGACTTGGGAGCAATGAGAAATTCATCATAACATCGTGCGTGGCGATGTGGCTGCAGATGGAATTCCGAAAGGTCAAGGCTTGACAGACCATGCTCAGAGCGCTAATGTTTGCATCCATTGAGTAAAGTTCGGTTGTTCCCGAACAATGAAAGGGAATTTATAATTCATGATATGTACGGATGTCGTTGGGTGAAAGGTGCACATCTCGCCTACCTAAACGTTCCCTGTACCTGACACAACGAATCGACAAAGGGGCTAATCCCCCCCCCCCATATACCCACACGAACAAATTGGCTCCTCATGTAGCATATAGTGAAAAGGCAATTTAAGGTCATCTATGGAGATGGCCTTCACTACTACGCGACTTGAGAACAATCGTCCCAAATTAATGGAACATCCGGACCATAAAGCGGACAATTCTGAAGATGGCTGTCAGGTCCAAAGTATATCAGGACCTGTGTATCTCGACCTGAGGTTAGAACAGACCGAAAGCTCTGTAAACAAGCTTCGAAATAAGAAACGGATCAACACTAGCAAGAAATCGTCCGAGTACAGATAAATATTAAATAAAGATAAAGAACCGAATGAAAACTATGGGGAGTAAATTGCATAATGGCGTAGAGAGCTTGACCAAAATGACTAAGTTGGGACTTCAAACAGTAAGATAACGACCTCTGATCTTGGTGCAAGTAGAGCAGACGAGTCCCTGTCAGACTGACGCTAACCCAAATGGTCTCGACTCTGACTAGTGTGGCCTTAACTGTGTGCACACCGTTGAAATCAGGTGCGAAAGCGGTCGTCTAATGGCCTTAACTGTGTGCACACCATTGAATTCAGGTGCGCGAAAACTGTCATATAGAGCACTATTGTGGCCTTAACTATGTGCACACCATTGAAATCAGGTGCGAAAACGGCCGTCTAATGGCTTTAACTGTGTACACACCATTGAAATCAGGTGCGAAAACTGTCATATAGAGCACTATTGTGGCCTTAACTGTGTGCACGCCATTGAAATCAGGTGCGAAAACTGTCATATAGAGCACTATTGTGGCCTTAACTGTGTGCATACCATTGAAATCAGGTGCGAAAACGGTCGTCTAATGGCCTTAACTGTGTGCAAACCATTGCAATCAGGTGCGAAAACGGTCGTCTAATGGCCTTAACTGTGTGCACACCATTGAAATTAGGTGCGAAAACGGTCGTCTAATGGCCTTAACTGTGTGCACACAATTGAAATCAGGTGCGAAAACTGTCATATAGAGCACTAGTGTGGCCTTAACTGTGTGCACACCATTGAAATCAGGTGCGAAAACTGTCGTCTAATAGCCTTAACTGTGTGCACATCATTGAAGCAGGTGCGAAAACTGTGATATAGAGCACTAATGTGGCCTTAACTGTGTGCACGCCATTGAAACCAGGTGCGAAAACGGTCGTCTAATGGCCTTAACCGTGTGTACATGAAATAGGCACTATCTACATGCATGAAAAGCCACTATGCATTGTAGTGTTGAAGTAAAACTCAATTACTGAAATATACATTATAGAAGGAATATGACTACATCCCGACGATGGGTTTGACCACAGGAACTTGAAATTTTATCCATAAGCCACCAAAGGTCTCGTACCTCTATCCTAGGACACCCCCCTCTATTAAAGTTGTTTTTGGGTTGTTGTGGCACCCCCCTCTATTAGAAAATATAATTCGATCATATACTGAAACAAACAAGTATCCCCTTCATCTTCCTTAGATGTCAAACCACAGGAACTTGAAAGTTTATCCATAAGCCAGCAAAGGTCTCGTACCTCTATCCTAGGACACCCCCCCCCCCCCTCTATTAAAAAAAGTCATTTTTCTAATAGAGGGGGGTGTCCTAGGATAGTCTTTTTTTTAATAGAGGGGGGTGTCCTAGGATAGAGGTACGAGACCGTTGGTGGCTTATGGATAAAATTTCAAGCTGTGGTTTGACATCTAAGGAAGATGAAGGGGATACTTGTTTGTTTCAGTATATGATCGAATTATATTTCACCAATTGAACAATGAAAGCATTATACCACGAGTGGCGTTAGCCATAACGCAACTATAACTTTCTATGTTCATAAATGAAATACATGTAGTACTCGACCATTCAGTTTTAAGCAAACAAAGACTGGTTTGGACGACCAAATATGACGTCACAAATCACGTCACTGACAGCTCGGGTCCGAAACCGTTCGTGTTTGACAACATTACAACATGCAGCAGCTAGTTACATCCATAACGGTGACATTGTGAAAATTGATGAGCGTAACATATTCAATAGTACATATATTGTAGATTTGTATATTTGATTTGAAAGTGTTATGGGTTTTTTACATGCATATTTTATGCACCCTTGTCTGGTACATGTTATCTGTAGGCGGTATGGTCAGACCTTCCTAGAATTAAATTACTAATTTCAGACATAAGTATGTCCTGCAGTATGTGATGAAATCAGGAGTCCAACTATACATTTCGAAACAAATCAGACTTTATCTGCCAAGGGAGGTAATACAAACAACAAGCAATGTCTCTCATTAAGTGTCAATTGCATTTCCTTCTTTGGAATTGACTTTTTCAGAATGCTTCGTAATCTGTTCATGTATCAACATTGCATTGTACATTTATAGTAGGTTAGACGCTATGGAGACCTCATTCCAGTTGGAATCCATTACCATGAGGGTATGAGAAAATGTTGATTTATGCCCAATAGCTGGGCTCAAACTTTAATCGAAATTAATCGCGAAAACTGTCATATAGAGCACTAGCGTGGCCTTAACTGTGTGCACACCATTGAAATCAGGTGCGAAAACTGTCATATAGAGCACTAGTGTGGCCTTAACTGTGTGTATACCATTGATGGAGGCTCCATGGAACAGATACACACTAGATAGAACCTATATTGCACAATGGAGGCTCCATGAAACAGATACACACTAGATATAATCTATATTACACGATGGAGGCTCCATGAAACAGATACACACTAGATATAACCTATATTACACGATGGAGGCTCCATGAAACAGATACACACTAGATAGAACATATATTACACAATGGAGGCTCCATGAAACAGATACACACTAGATAGAACCTGTATTACACAATGGAGGCTCCATGAAACAGATACACACTAGATAGAACCTATATTACACAATGGAGGCTCCATGAAACAGATACACACTAGATATAATCTATATTACACGATGGAGGCCCCATGAAACAGATACACACTAGATATAATCTATATTACACAATGGAGGCTCCATGAAACAGATACACACTAGATATAATCTATATTACACGATGGAGGCTCCATGAAACAGATACACACTAAATAGAACCTATATTACACAATGGAGGCTCCATGAAACAGATACACACTAGATAGAACCTGTATTACACAATGGAGGCTCCAGGAAACAGATACACACTAGATAGAACCTATATTAGAGGATTTCTACATATTGTGGAAGTCGTGAAATTTGTAATTTCAGGTGTGAGAGGCCAGAAGTTGTGTTCTGAGGTAAAGCACATGAATTCAATATTGCCTTTCTTTCTGAGTGTGTTACATGTATATCAGGATTGAGTGATTTGCCAGTCTTCTTCTTCTTCTTGTCGTTCGCGAATCACATGGACAAGCCGGCAGCAAACACGAAATGGGCCGTCCTCCTCAGATCCTTCCCGCAGCCATGTAACTTCGTCTGCAGAGAAGTATCTGTTGGCCAGGTTGTTTTCCTCAGCCCATGAAGATTGGGACACTCCTGGAGGATGTGTTCTGCAGTCTGGTCCCCTACGTTGCAGCTGCAGGCAGTTGATGGAGCTAGTCCAAGCTTCCGACACATATGGAAGTTCAGGCGGTTATGCCCTGTTCTAAGCCGGAATATCGTGACTTGCTACTGTCTGATGAGAAGGTGGTAGTCACCCTTCTCGACTGTTGGCTTTGGTGCAGATTTGATTATGGTGTATTTCTCCTTGTAAGTCAAATCTTTGTCTGGTTGCCTCTTGGTAGAACCTTGCTTGGCAAGCTGGTCAGCGGCTTCATTGCCAGGGATACCTATGTGTGCAGGTACTCACTGGAGGACAGTTATTTTAGTTACGCTGACTGATCGAAGGGCTTCCATCAGGTGGGGTTCTTTGTTGTTAGACAGGGCATCCAGAACTGAGAGCGCATCAGTCAGGAAGACAACCTGGGCACACTCCACAGTGTGGTGTACTAGAGATGCTGCTGTTTCAAGGACCTGTACTTCTGCCCCATAGTTGCTGCAGTGTACTCCAGTAGGTAGAGCAACTGACTGTGTGTGTGTGTATCTGGGTGTCGGACATACACTCCTGCTCCTCCGTTTGCTTTTGCTTTTGTGGCTGAACCATCTGTGTAGACTTGTATCCATGCTTCTCCAGGATAACTCTTGTCGATGTGTGCTAGTGTGAGGACACGTTTGACGTCATCATGTTGTCTATCTCTGGATGTCATGTATGGGATTGTACTGTAGATGGTAACCTTGGATTCATCGCTAGTCAACCATGGCTTGGATAGAAATGGCGTTGGAGGCAATGTCTTGGCTGGGAGATGGCTGGTGTGCTTTCGAGCAAGCTTCTTGGACTGGTGGATGAAACTGCTGCGCTTTAGACGATTCTTCGTTAGTGCCTCAACTCTCTGCTTCATCGGTTGTTCTTCCTGACATCGAAACTTCTCTGTCTGTAGAAGAATTCTTGTGTCGCGACCTTCTTGCAGTGGCTGGATGGAAGTAATTTTCTCCATGGCCTTGATTGGAGTGCTCTTCATTGCACCTGTGATCAGCCTGAGAGCCTTGTTCTGAACCTTGTCAAGTGTCTGTTGGTTGGTCTTGGCTGATGTTGTCCAGGCGGTGGATCCATATTCCAGGTGAGGCCTGATCACACCTTGGTAAATAGTCTTCAAGATGTGATCATTGGCACCCCATGTGGTGCCAGCAAGCTTCCGAAGGATTGCAAGCTTGCGCTTGGCCTCTGCTTTCTGGATATGTGGCTTCCATGTCTGTCAAATGTCACCCCCAAGTATGTTGGCCCGTTGTCCGTCTTCAAGGCAGTTCCACCGACTTTGATGGTTCCAGCTTTCTGTTTGGTGTAAAGTGTGAAGAGTGTGGTTGACGACTTCTCCTTATTAATAGAGATGCACCAGTCGTCTGCCCATGCTGTGAGCTTGTATGCGGCCATCTGCATTCTGTATGTGGCAGTCGTTGCATGTTCTTCAACACACCACATGACCAAGTCGTCAGCATAAAGTGCTGCTTTGATACCATGTGGCAGCTCTGCAAGCAAGTCATCGATGAAGATGAGGAACAGCGTAGGCGAGATCACTCCTCCTTGAGAAATACCGTGTCGGATGAGGAATTTCTTGCTCTTCTGGTTGTCAACAAGTACTCTGGCTCTGCGATTGTGTAGGAAGGATTTGGTCCATCGGAGCATCTTGTCGGCAATTCCATATCGTTGCATCTTGACCAGCAGCCCAGACTTTGTCAAAAGCCTTCTGGAGGTCTATCCAGGTTGCAAAAACTACCTTCCGGTCTTGGAATGCATCCTCAACTTCCTGAGCGAGGTATGTTGCCTGGTCCTCTGTGCATCTGAACTGTCGGAATCCTGCGTGTTCCTTGGATAGGAGGTTTTCTGTCTCAAGGTACCACATGAGTCTCTTGTTAACTATCCTCTCCATTGTCTTGACCACACAGCTAGTGAGACTAATAGGGCGATAGCTGGAAGCTTTCTTTCTATCCTTGCCGTTCTTGTAGATTGGGATAACGGTGGCTTCCTTCCAGATCTGCGGAAATATGCCTTCTTCCCAGCTAAGATTGAAGATGTCAAGAAGTTTCAGCATGGCTGAGCATCCAAGATGAGTTAGCATCTCATTGGAGATTCCATCAGGTCCTGGTGACTTCCTCTTTTTCAGTTGTCTGAGCGCTGTGTACAGTTCCTGGTATGTAAGTGGAAGTTTCATGGAGTCTTGTTCCATATGTCTTTTACTTCTATCCTTCTGTTCTTTCCGTGCCTCTCTTTGCTGTTGGCGTGTGACTTTGATGTTGCCCTCTTTCTGGTAGGCTTTGGCGAGACAGTCTGCAGTCTCTCTGCCGGTCAACAGTTTGCCATCCTCATCCAACGTGATTTTCTGTCTGCTATTTTCTTCATCATTTAGCTGTTTCGTGAGCCTCCACAACTTCCTCCCGTCCTTCTCAAGGTTCAGGGCAGCAGTTTTCTCCCTCCAACTTCGTCGTGTAGCTTCCAGTTTAGATTTTTGAAACTGTGCCTTTGCTTTCTGAAGTTGTTCATGGTTTTCTTGTGATGGCTGTTCTTCTGCCCTGTTCCTTGCTTCAGTGAGTTCATCTTGAAGGGTCTGCAACTGATTGGTCCAGTAGGGCTTGTATTCTCTTCTCGCACCTCTATGGATGGTTTCATGGGCAGCTTTGAGTATGCAGCTGTTGAACTCTTTCACCACGTTGTTAACATCTCTTCCTTGTACCTGTATGCCTCGAGTAAGAGAATTGGACCGAATAGCAAAGAGACTCCACTTGGCTTTCTTGTAGTTCCATCTAGGGTAGGGATGGTCTGTCTGTATCACTTCACTGCTGATTGTGAGGAACACTGGTTTGTGGTCACTTCCACCAAGTTGATCGCCAACTTCTCTAACCGTACCTTTCTGGATGTCCTCTGTGCAGAATGCTAGATCTGGAGATGTAGTAGTGTGCAATCGCCTAGAGTAGAAGGTTGGTACATCATAGGGCTGGTTGACAAGGATCAAGTTGTGCTCATCCTGCCAGTCCTCCACTTCATCCCCACGCCTATCAGACTGTGCATATCCCCAACTCAGGGAATGACTATTGAAATCACCAACAACCATGTATCGACTGTTTGAGATTTCAATAGTATCAAGGGCAAGGGCTTTGTCATTTGGGCAGTAGTAGTTGACGAGGCTCAACTCAGATGATTTGGTCTTGATCTTGAACTCCTGGTATTCCGCTCCTTCAAGGTAGGTTTTCACTTCGCTCGCATTGATGTTGTTCCGGACTAGAGTGAGCACACCACCCTTGTGTCTGTCTTGTCGGTCTGCTCGGAGGCACTGGTAGCCTCGTACTTTGAACGTCTCGTCTTTGTTCAGGTGTGTTTCCTGTATGCAGCAAACACTTACCTCTTTGTCCTGTAGGACTTGCTCCAGTTCAGTCTTTTTGTTAAAGACTCCTTCAGCATTCCGCTGCATGAGCACAAGAGGTTTCTGCTTCACGTTTCGGCGAGTAGCTGTCCTTCGCCGTCCCCTGGCTCCACAGGGCAGCTTAGGGTGACCTCCAGTAGCTAGGGATGGGTTCCTTCGAGGTATGGAACCCGGCACTGTACCTGCCTGGCGGGTCTTCACAGGTCCAGCACCATCTCGGTTTACTCTTTCTGTCATTGTGATTCATTTTGCGTTTATGCGTAGTACCGTGGTTTATTAGAATGCGCCGTGCGGCCCAGTACTTCCGGCTTCAGCATTCGAGGTTTCTGTTGGGGTTACCTCACCCATAGGCTAGGACTTTTAAGGCGGCCCGTACATTCGCCTGATGCACCCGTTGTAGGACACGTGGAGTATTTAATAGGAGTAGCTTTGCCATGTGCTATCCTGCCCCGTCCTGGTAGGTACACCGCCATATGGTCCGGGACTGCTTATTTAATTAACAGCAAACCCCCATATCTGAGGGCCGTTCCCCTATCCGCCACCTGAGGACCTGCTGGGTAGGGGATGGTCGCCCCACTACTGAATTGGGAGCAGCATGGTCCCAGTCCCTGCCAGTCATATGTGGCACCAGTCATAATTGATTGTTTGGCACCAGTCATAATTGATTGTTTCAAACTTTGGCAGCATAAAGAAATAAGATAAGATAAGAAAAATTTGTTTGAGTGTATTATCAAATTATACAAACTGTACAATGTATTTTACCGAATGAACATTGAAAGCAATATTATTACAAGTAGCAGCGCTAGCCACTAGCGATAATAACAGAATTCAATGTTTCACGAGTGGAATATAATTTGAACATTCACTAATTTCACTTAAACAATATTTCATTTTATTTGATGCTGTATTTATGATAAAAATGATTCAACAATGGAATATGTGCTAAAAGCGGCTAAATAGTTCTAGAAAATCACGCAAATGACCTTCAATTACAACTTGATTCCGAAAGTGTCCACTGCACGTACATTTATTTTGGAAACAATACACATAAAGCAGTGCATTAACAATAGAGGCAGTAACGAAATACATGTATACAATTGGCATAAATCTAAAAGTGGCAGTTGGCAGTAATCTGGACAGTATGGGTATTGCATAGGGTTCAATTGAAGAGTATTCTAATTCTCAGCTTTATTTACTGCCACCTGTTGTGTGGGAGTCCACCTGTTGTGTGGGAGTCCACCTGTTGTGTGGGAGTCCACCTGTTGTGTGAGAGTCCACCTGTTGTGTGGGAGTCCACCTGTTGTGTGGGAGTCCACCTGTTGTGTGGGAGTCTACCTGTTGTGTGGGAGTCCACCTGTTGTGTGGGAGTCCACCTGTTGTGTGGGAGTCCGCCTGTTGTGTGGGAGTCCGCCTGTTGTGTGGGAGTCCGCCTGTTGTGTGGGAGTCCACCTGTTGTGTGGGAGTCCACCTGTTGTGTGGGAGTCCACCTGTTGTGTGGGAGTCCACCTGTTGTGTGGGAGTCCACCTGTTGTGTGGGAGTCCACCTGTTGTGTGGGAGTCCACCTGTTGTGTGGGAGTCCACCTGTTGTGTGGGAGTCCACCTGTTGTGTGGGAGTCCACCTGTTGTGTGGGAGTCTACCTGTTGTGTGGGAGTCCACCTGTTGTGTGGGAGTCCACCTGTTGTGTGGGAGTCCACCTGTTGTGTGGGAGTCCACCTGTTGTGTGGGAGTCTACCTGTTGTGTGGGAGTCCACCTGTTGTGTGGGAGTCTACCTGTTGTGTAGGAGTTCTGCCTCTATCCCTAACCAAAGCAGTGAGACTAAATTATGTTATTTCACTACAAATAAAAATTCCATAGCGCTCCAAATTATGTTTGTACTAACATTACAGTAGTTGATAATTGTCTGCATAGCATGTCCACCATTTTCCCAACTTCCCAAATATTCTCAGGGCTCAGGCTAGACCCAAATGTTTGGGAGAAGTGAGAAAGTGTGCGATTGCGTAATCTTATTGTATTATTTAATAAATTTCAACATAATATGGTTACAATACAAAATATGATCATTAAATACAACATTTAAATAAAAGGAGTGCTTTATAATGGGCCAGTGTATCTTTCTGTACAATATCTTGTCTGAAAATTGTAAAAAAAAAATTATTTAGAGAGAAGTGGGGCCCTTAAGGGGTGAGGTCAGGGTTCCTAGGGCGACAACTTTGCCCATGTCGCCCTCTAGAATGAGCCCTGATTCCAGCAGCTAAACTAGTTATCCTAAATTATAACCACAAAATGTTCCAGCCCATTACCAATTAATTACACAAGTCTTTCTTCACTTTCATACCATCTAGTTTAATCGTCCATTTCTTTCTGCAATACTAGTATACCGGATTGCACAAATATATCACAAACGTTCTGGTGTCCTGATTAATCTGTTCATTCATTTATATACAACAGTCTATAAATATTATGACCGTGCCATCTACTTTCAAATTTACATGTGACTTATCTCGTCTCATAATTCTCTCGTGAATTTTGTCGATGCTGGATAAATGAAAAGATGAAGAAAAGAACATAAATTCCAGCTGCTATGAAGCAGTTAAGAGCAACCTTCTCGTATTGTTCATGCACATACGACATGGTAAAATTATCCTTTCGCCATTTTTCCTCGTCAAAGGGAATGTCTTCAAAGAGTGCAGGACTGTGAATTCGGAAGAAAACTCCCATCAGAGACTGAAAAGAGAAAATGAATTGGGCGTGACTGTTGTTATCAGGATCTGAGGTTATAAAAACTGTTCTTGAAACGTAATTTGATTGGTTGATTCTGAAAGTTATCTCAACTGAACCAATCGGAAGCTTGAGACTGCGTTTAAGATTGGAAATATTTGATAACCTTTGGGCCCTAGAGTGGAGACAGAGACTACATGTAGCAATAATTTTGAAAATACAGAATTAGCAATATCCTGTATTATATGCGAGGAGCCATGGTATAAATAGCAATCCTTCTATGCACTATTATATGAACCGGATCACAGGGATTCGGCACGTTTGGGGGTACTAGTATATATATTCAATTACAGGGATTCTACTCTGTGGGATGTCAGATTTCGCATCGATCAGTAAAATGGCCCTATCTGAAACAATTTTGTACAAAGCTGTCCAAATATAACGCCTATCCCGAGTCTTTATATTGTTCTTCAAATAAAACACAACTTTAAGCGGCATGCATGTATACTTTGCAAACAATTGCCACAGACATTGGCCATAGCAGGTCACATTTCCATACTAGGACACGGGTTCTGTCAGCAACAAAAACAAATCTTCAACGGGAGAGTTTTAACTGTGAATAACATTATCAATAAAATGTGTTTCCACTAACGTGTAGGTTTATTCGGCAAAAATGTACGTCAAAAAGAGATTTCGTAGCATTTTCAATTTGTTTTGAAAATTTCTAAAGCGGCGCAATTCGCGTTGAAACGAGCGTTCTGATTGGATTATTAGAATGTAACAAGATGTTTTTTTATATATGAAGAATAATCATAATCCAATCAGAACGCTCGTTTCAATGCGAATTGCCCCGCTTTAGAAATTTTCAAAACAAATTGAAAATGCTACGAAATCTCTTTTTGACGTACATTTTTGCCGAATAAACCTACACGTTAGTGGAAACACATTTTATTGATAATGTTATTCACAGTTAAAACTCTCCCGTCGACGATTTGTTTTTGTTGCTGACAGAACCCGTGTCCTAGTATGGAAATGTGACCTGCTATGGCCAGTGTCTGTGGCAATTGTTTGCAAAGTATACATACATGCAGCTTAAAGTTGTGTTTTATTTGAAGAACAAAATAAAGACTTGGGATAGGCATTATATTTGGACAGCTTTGTACAAAATTGTTTCAGATAGGGCCATTTGACTGATCGATGCGAAATCGGACATCCTACACAGTAGAATCCCTGTACTTAAATATATATACTAGTACCCCCAAACGTGCCGAATCCCTGTGAACCAGATAGGACGAAGAAGCCACCTCTGGATGTCTACTGGACCAGGCATTTACCTAAGACTATAATCACCTTGGACAATTCACTTGGTGGTGACGAGTATAAATAAAGTATACAACAACTATATGAAACAAACAAACTTGGCAGAGTTGTAGACCACAGCATCTGAGCCATTAAAGTGACCAAGCAAAGACAGAGCGGAAAAGTTGGTGACCAAACATGGAACTGGAACTCACAAATCACCTGAACACTATTCGAACAGTTCTACCAATTCACCTAGCCTGGCTGATGTTCACGGTTAGGGATAGAGGCAGTAATCGCACAAAACAGGTGGCAGTAAACGAAAGCTGAGTAGTAGAATTGAAGATCAAATTTAGCGCTAACCCTAATGCCCAGATTACTGCCAATTGTCCCAAGATTACTGCCAATTGTATATTTCGTTACTGCCTCTATCGTTAACGGATGTTCACACGCCGAAATAAACTACATTACTCCGTTAACGATAGAGGCAGTAACGAAATATAAAATGGGCAGTAATCTTGAGACAAATGGCAGTAATCTGGGCATTAGGGTTAGGGCTAAATTTGATCTTCAATTGAAGAGTATTGTGTGTGTGTGTGTTCCTTTAATGTCAAACCCCTCGCGGGGACTTAGACATGTTTTCCTGGGCGATTAACCAGTACTAAGCAATGTGTGTGAGGTGCCTTGCTCAATGACACTACATACGTGGCCTGACCGAGTATCGAACCCGGGACCGTTTGATTCCAAATCCGACGCTCTACCACTGGACCACGGACCCCACACATGTGGCACATGTATTCTACTGTTCAGCTTTAGTTTACTGCCACCTGTTTTGTGGAATTACTGCCTCTATCCCTAACCCAGAGTAATACTCTGGTCCGGATTGCTATGAATTTACTCCGCCTCCGCTTACTTGTAGACGTTGTAGTTTGGCTAGTTTCCCATTAATATAATAATATTGAAAGAGTGCTTCCTTACCAACATGATAATGCCCCATATGCTTAATAAAGCGCAGCATATCGAAAGCTTAGGCCCGCAAATTGGCATTTTTCAATTGTTGTTATAAATTTTCAACCGGAAGTCATCTGACTTGATTGCAATGCACATTTAAAAGATGCTAAATTCCGTTTCGTACCACGTACCAGTCTTGTCGAGGCAGTTTGATCTCGGACTTGTATACATGCTAGATTAGAACACTATATCAAGTTATGTTTTTGTAAATTTTATCCTAAAATATGTATTTGCTTATTACAGAAATCGGGACATATATGAAGCATAATCATATATTTAGGCAGTCCGATTAGCACAGTGGCTAGTGCACTTTCTTCTCACACATGTAACCCGGGTTTCATCCACTTACCGGGATACATGTGAGATGGTACGGTGAGCGCCATATCGGACAGGTGGGTTTTCTCTGGGTAATCATGCTACACACCCATCCATCGTTTCATGTTGATAGAATCATGCTACACACCCATCCATCGTTTCATGTTAATAGAATCATGCTGCACACCATCCATCGTTTCATGTTAATAGAATCATGCTACACACCCATCCATCGTTTCATGTTAATATAATCATGCTACACACCCATCCATCGTTTCATGTTAATAGAATCATGCTGCACACCATCCATCGTTTCATGTTAATAGAATCATGCTACACACCATCCATCGTTTCATGTTAATAGAATCATGCCACACACCATCCATCGTTTCATGTTAATAGAATCATGCCACACACCATCCATCGTTTCATGTTAATAGAATCATGCTACACACCACCCATCGTTTCATGTTAATAGAATCATGCTACACACCATCCATCGTTTCATGTTAATAGAATCATGCTACACACCCATCCATCGTTTCATGTTAATAGAATCATGCTACACTCCCATCCATCGTTTCATGTTAATAGAATCATGCCACACACCATCCATCGTTTCATGTTAATAGAATCATGCTACACACCATCCATCGTTTCATGTTAATAGAATCATGCTACACACCATCCATCGTTTCATGTTAATAGAATCATGCTACACACCCATCCATCGTTTCATGTTAATAGAATCATGCTACACACCCATCCATCTTTTCATGTTAATAGAATCATGCCACACACCATCCATCGTTTCATGTTAATAGAATCATGCCACACACCCATCCATCGTGTCATGTTAATAGAATCATGCTACACACCCATCCATCGTGTCATGTTAATAGAAGCATGCTACACACCATCCATCGTTTCATGTTAATCGAATCATGCTACACACCCATCCATCGTTTCATGTTAATAGAATCATGCTGCACACCATCCATCGTTTCATGTTAATAGAATCATGCTGCACACCATCCATCGTTTCATGTTAATAGAATCATGCTACACACCCATCCATCGTTTCATGTTAATAGAATCATGCTACACACCATCCATCGTTTCATGTTAATAGAATCATGCTACACACCATCCATCGTTTCATGTTAATAGAATCATGCTACACACCCATCCATCGTTTCATGTTAATAGAATCATGCTACACACCCATCCATCGTTTCATGTTAATAGAATCATGCTACACACCACCCATCGTTTCATGTGAGAACCCCACCACACGGCCTATGGTTCTGTTATCTCGAAAAACTAGGTAGTTCAGATTTCAGTGAGTATCTCAAAGGTGTGTATTCTTGGTTTCAGCCTGGTTTCAATACAAGAGATTATTTCTGGTTTAACCTGTTGGATTACATGATGAAGTTCCGGGATTTTATTTTTAATAGACCTACAATTAATGTTGACAAGAGTGATTCTCTCATTTGTGTTATGCTTAATGGGATTTTGGATAGTGACCTTAGCTGTTTTTACGTTTGGTGTGGAAGTAGCTTTGGGAGGCGAATGTAATGTCGAGGTCATTCAGATTGACCTGGTAAATTAACTCTTTCAGCGCCGAATAAATTCAGAGCATGTGCAAACAACATAGATCCAGATCAGCCGCGGCGTAACGCCGCGTCTGATCAGGATCTATGTTGTTTGCTATTCGGACAGGTGCTTCAGCTCCACTGTCTGAAGAGCAATCAGCATATAGCCTGATCAGACGGCATGTTATATTCTCTCCGATCGGGTTCTCTACTTTTTTACAAAGTCGCTTTTATGCGACATTGGCGGTGAAAGAGTTAATAGGAAGCTTTTAATACTCTAGTTGAGAACATATGCTGGTGTCAATATGAGGGACTCAAGTAAGGATGAGGACAAGTTTGCTTGGCCGCAATGAAGACAGCTTTTAGCTAAATTCGGCTGTCCGATTAGCACAGTGGTTAGCGCACCAATGCGACCCGGGTTCGATCATCGGACCGGGAAGTATGTGCGATGGTACGGTGGTTGCCAGATTGGGCAGGTGGTTTTTCTCCGGTTTCCTCCCACACGAATGACCACATAAGTATACGCTTTCATCCGCGTCAACGAGAGTGATTAATATAAGTTGTTAGAACTTGCTTCGCAATCGTTGTAAAATAAATAAAGTTTAAACTTAAAAAAGCAAAAGATATCGAAGTAGAACCTTGGTTCGTGATTGAACTCTTCATCCTGTCTCATGAGAGGTACGGGTAGGAGACGAGAGTTATCTCCTTCTCTGAGTTTTGTGCATCAAGATACGCGGAAGTGATTCACGACCACAAGATGGTTGACAGACTCGGTAATTATGTCATACTTTGATTGCTGCATATTTCGAATATATATATAATATTTTTTAGCTAGAATGATATATGACAATGTGTTTTTACTTTGTGTGATACCCAGCAATTTTATGTTTTTAGACCAAATATGTATTTTTATACATGTATAAAAAATCTAATTATAAATAAATGTTATTTCGTACTGTTGCTCTGTTGCTGCCCAACGAATACGGTTGATACACACATTTACCTCTATCTATGGATAATGGGTACTCCATGGAAGATCATTGACTTCAAATAATGTGTCCATCACTGCTGCAGGTTCAAATCCCACTGGGGTGTCAAATTCCTTTATGTGCGGAAAGTCGGTGGTTCTACCCTGGTGCCCATCCGTGCCTGAAATACTGCTCGTAGGGGCAGCCAGGGTCTTCCTCCACCAATAATCTCCACCAATAATAGCTGGAGAGTCGTAGTATGCCCTAAGCTGTTGGTGTGACTTTAAACCCCAAAAACAAGCAGTATGGATGATGCAGAAATCTGGACATTTCCAGAACGTAGGAATAGATAAACAAACAATTTCTCGCAATGCGATAGAAACAAGCTTTTTGTAGTGTATGCCGGCATTGCATCGGCTCAGTGACCTCAGTTGGTAGTGCTGTATGACTATGTCGTGGATTCGAACTCCACTATGAGTCAATAACCTGTTCATGCTTACTTTGCTTGGTCAGTTGAATGTCAATGAGGATATCTGGTGCTGGGAAGGTGTGGGAGTGCAATTCTTAACCCATTCAACACCAAGTAACTGACATGGACTGGTCCATGATATTTTTAGACCAATAAATTAATAACAAAATTACATTTGGATCAGTTCATTTATCAAAATGGGTAATTTTTTTTCTAAAAATAGTTCTATTACTTGAAAAAAGTGCAGATCCTGATGAGACGGCTCGTCACGAGCCGGCTCATCTGGATCTACACTTTTTTGTAAGCCAATTTAGAGGTCTGTGGTGTTGAAAGGGTTAAAGAATAAGAGTGGGAAGAGTGTAGTGTATTTAGGCATGGGTAGAACATCGGTCTGGCTAGCTCAGTTGGTAGAGCTGTCCTGTTCAGGATATGGCTTCGAACCCCACTTCTGGTGACTTAGCGCTTTTTATCAGACAACTTTAGCCTGGGTTCCCGTCTGTCGATTTTTCACTAATTTACTTCTGGCTAAATGTCTATTATCATTTATCAGAAACTCAATACAGATCTCGGTATTAAAATATATGTATATGACTGACCAAGCACAATGCCTGTTCCCAACTTATAAGTTATATACATACAACCCTCAATAGGAATACCCTAGGACATAGACGAAATCAAGCCTCATTTTTCATGTTTTACAAAATAATAAATGAACTACCGGTAGTTGCTGTAATTTACTACAACCCTCATAAAAGGTGTAAGTAGAGGACGCTACAATCGGAAATCAAGTTTCCCCAGGCTGTCATTTTGCCAGAAGTTAAAAGTGAAAAATCGACAGACTGGCACCCAGGCTAATATGGCCATTGCAAGTTGTTTTCTATAACGTAATTATGGATACCATTTAAGACATTTTTTAAAAAAATTGTTGTTTCTTTAGCACTCGCTTATAAGATGGGGGAGAAACTTTGAGGCCATAATCTGGTGGTAAAAATCCTGTCTTATAGGCGAACATGGATGGTACCAGTAATATTGATTACCATTTCAGTGAACAGTGAATCCAATTGCAGAAGGATAGCATGTGTAGAACAGTGCTTTGGTTCCTCCGGTCAGGTATGGCATACTGCGCTGTCACCTTAACCCTTACTGTGCTTGAAACGAGTATATTCTCAGAATGTGCCATCTGATCAGGCTCTATGCTAGTTGCTATTCGGATAGTGGAACTAGAACACTTTTCTGAATATCAAACAACATAGGTCCTGATCTGACGCAGCCGATCTGGATCTATGTTGTTTCCACATTCCTTACAATTTATTCAGCATTTTAAGGGTTAATTGTGCAGCCTGCTTATTTTATTTCTAAGATGGCATAGCAAATAAAATTCAGTTTCTAATAAACTTCCAAAATTAAAGTTTAGTAATATTGACTTGACTGACTTGTGGATGCTCTAGTGCGACATGGTGTGTCACATTTACACATCTTACCAGATTTTCAGTTTCTTGTGACATATTTTAAGAGATTTTCACTGGCGTTGGTGAAATTAAATGTAGTGAGTAGTAATAGGTAGCTACAATGTACAGGCTGAAGCTAGACCTAGGTATGGTGAAGCTGAAGCTAAACCTAGGTATGGTGAAGCTGAAGCTAAACCTAGGTATGGTGAAGCTGAAGCTAGACCTAGGTATGGTGAAGCTGAAGCTAAACCTAGGTATGGTGAAGCTGAAGCTAGACCTAAGTATGGTGAAGCTGAAGCTAGACCTAAGTATGGTGAAGCTGAAGCTAGACCTAGGTATGGTGAAACTGAAGCTAGACCTAGGTATGGTGAAGCTGAAGCTAGACCTAAGTATTGTGAAGCTGAAGCTAGACCTAGGTATGGTGAAGCTGAAGCTAAACCTAGGTATGGTGAAGCTGAAGCTAAACCTAGGTATGGTGAAGCTGAAGCTAGACCTAGGTATGGTGAAGCTGAAGCTAAACCTAGGTATGGTGAAGCTGAAGCTAGACCTAAGTATGGTGAAGCTGAAGCTAGACCTAAGTATGGTGAAGCTGAAGCTAGACCTAGGTATGGTGAAACTGAAGCTAGACCTAGGTATGGTGAAGCTGAAGCTAGACCTAAGTATGGTGAAGCTGAAGCTAGACCTAGGTATGGTGAAGCTGAAGCTAAACCTAGGTATGGTGAAGCTGAAGCTAAACCTAGGTATGGTGAAGCTGAAGCTAGACCTAGGTATGGTGAAGCTGAAGCTAAACCTAGGTATGGTGAAGCTGAAGCTAGACCTAAGTATGGTGAAGCTGAAGCTAGACCTAAGTATGGTGAAGCTGAAGCTAGACCTAGGTATGGTGAAACTGAAGCTAGACCTAGGTATGGTGAAGCTGAAGCTAGACCTAAGTATGGTGAAGCTGAAGCTAGACCTAGGTATGGTGAAGCTGAAGCTAGACCTAGGTATGGTGAAGCTGAAGCTAGACCTAAGTATGGTGAAGCTAGACCTAGGTATGGTGAAGCTGAAGCTAAACCTAGGTATGGTGAAGCTGAAGCTAGACCTAGGTATGGTGAAACTGAAGCTAGACCTAGGTATGGTGAAGCTGAAGCTAGACCTAAGTATGGTGAAGCTAGACCTAGGTATGGTGAAGCTGAAGCTAAACCTAGGTATGGTGAAGCTGAAGCTAGACCTAGGTATGGTGAAACTGAAGCTAGACCTAGGTATGGTGAAGCTAGACCTAGGTATGGTGAAGCTGAAGCTAGACCTAGGTATGGTGAAGCTGAAGCTAGACCTAAGTATGGTGAAGCTTAACATATACAACATAGTTTGTTTCCTAAGCCAAGCCTCGTCTATACACTGCGGCTGAAGCTAAACCTAGGTATGGTGAAGCTGAAGCTAAACCTAGGTATGGTGAAGCTGAAGCTAAACCTAGGTATGGTGAAGCTGAAGCTAAACCTAGGTATGGTGAAGCTGAAGCTAGACCTAAGTATGGTGAAGCTGAAGCTAGACCTAAGTATGGTGAAGCTGAAGCTAGACCTAAGTATGGTGAAGCTGAAGCTAGACCTAAGTATGGTGAAGCTGAAGCTAGACCTAAGTATGGTGAAGCTGAAGCTAGACCTAAGTATGGTGAAGCTGAAGCTAAACCTAGGTATGGTGAATCTTAACATGTACAACGTAATTTGTTTCCTAAGCCAAGCGTCATCTATACACTGTATATAATATATGCCCTGGCATCTGTGGTTCAGTGGTACAGGATCAGAGTTGAAATCAAGGTATCCCAGGTTCAATACTAACTCACAGTACATGTACGTACACATGTGTAGTGTTCTTGAGCAATGCATCTCACACTTCATACAAATTGTTTAGTACTTGTTAACTGTTTAGGTGCTTAGGTTGGCTAAGTCTGCCGAGGAAATTCAAGGACAGTAAGCTCCCAGTGTACACTTCATGGAGTTAAATGATGGATTTCGGCTGGTTACCTTTTACCTAGCGGTTAAACTATTTTATCCATAGTTAAGCTTTGAACAAATGGATCCAGTCCTTTAATGGGAAGAAAAAGATATATGTTTTATACGAGACCATTTCCTCTGTACCACCCTATTGCTCCAGGGCTCATACTCGAAGTAGTCACCCCTAGGGACCCTGACTTTGCATCCCTCCCTCCCCTGGACCCCACTTCTCCCTAAGGAAACATTTAACCCTTTCAACACCAAGTAACTGACATGGACACTATTTTTAGACCAATAAATTAATAAGAAAATTACATTTATCAAAATGGGTAATTTTGTTTAATAGTACATTGTAGTAATATTACTGGCAAAAAATGCAGATCCTGATGAGACGGCTCTCATCATGAGCCGGCTCATCTGGATTTATACCTTTTGTAGGCCTATTTAGAGGTATGTGGTGTCGAAAGGGTTAAGAAGAAAATGTTTGCTTTGCAATTAACATACAAGATTTTGTCCAGACACATGCCATTGTATTCAAATGTTGCATTTAATGGTCGAAATTTATTAAATACATATGTAATACCATTTCTCACTTCTCCCAAGAATTCTGGCCTAGGATGAAGTTGAACCCTGAGTCTATGCCCTGCATTCATAGTATTATCCGGAATTATCACCATTAGCTTTATATGATACATGTTTTACAGCCGCTAGGGCTGGCAGGTAGGGTAGTATTATCCGGAATTATCACCATTAGCTTTATGTGATACATGTTTTACAGCCGCTAGGACTGGCAGGACGGGTAGTATTACCCGGAATTATCACCATTAGCTTTATATGATACATGTTTTACAGCCGCTAGGACGGGTAGTATTACCCGGAATTATCACCATTAGCTTTATATGATACATGTTTTACAGCCGCTAGGACGGGTAGTATTATCCGGAATTATCACCATTAGCTTTATATGATACATGTTTTACAGCCGCTAGGACGGGTAGTATTATCCGGAATTATCACCATTAGCTTTATATGATACATGTTTTACAGCCGCTAGGACGGGTAGTATTACCCGGAATTATCACCATTAGCTTTATATGATACATGTTTTACAGCCGCTAGGACTGGCAGGAAGGGTGTTGGTCGGTGAAGGAGTACTCACAAAGATGTGTAGAAAGAAGCCAAAACCTCGACAGTTCTTTCTCTTCAACGATGTCTTGGTGTACGGAAATATAGTAATTAACAAAAAGAAGGTTTGTATATACATGTATACATCATGTCATGTAGGCTAGTTCACACATTTCCGATGAAGAAAATGCAAATTTGGTGTGTCGACATTTAAATTGGTGTGGCTTTAAACCTTTTTGTGGAATTAGTGATAGCGCAGTGGTGGAATGTTCGTTTCAGGTGCGAAAGGCCCTGAGTTCACGCCCAGCTGTAGCCATTTTGGTTTTGCCCTTAGGCAATGCATTTAAATTCTGCATTGCCTCTTCTCTCTCTCTCTCATGGCGATGGATTACATCAGGAATGAGGTGTCGACAGTAATTAATATAAATTGTAAGAACTTGTTTCGCATTCAAGTAAAACTAAATTTGTACAGACTAAACTGATATTCTGTTTGTGGTCTGCCTCCATGGTCTAGTGGTTAAGGTCGCTGACTTGTATGTATACCACTATAACCTATCATCACTGATGGTCACGGGTTCGAGCCCCGCTCAGGCCGTGTCTTATTTATATGAAAAAATTAGCAGTTTCTTACGGAGGCAGGTGCACCCAAGTACTTGTTAACCGCTGGAACCTGCCCAGGAAAGGTGTTGTTAGGTAAACTACCCACCAGCGATATAGCCCAAAATGATGCTGATGCAGCCGTAAACCTGAAATATCACATAACATATTCTGTTTGTTTCTATGCTTCCAGTACAACAAGCAGCATATCATGGCTTTAGAGGATGTAAAGATAGAAAGTGTTGATGATGACGGAAGTAAGTTGTTTTATCATCATTTCCGAGGTTTTAGGTCACCTCACCCAAAAGCTTTGAAGTACGGTATCTTGCGTCTGTCAGCAATTGCATCATTTCCGAGGTTTTAGGTCACCTAACCCAAAAGCTTTGAAGTACGGTATCTGGCGTCTGTCAGCAATTGCATCATTTCCGAGGTTTTAGGTCACCTCACCCAAAAGCTTTGAAGTACGGTATCTTGCGTCTGTCAGCAATTGCATCATTTCCGAGGTTTTAGGTCACCTCACCCAAAAGCTTTGAAGTACGGTATCTTGCGTCTGTCAGCAATTGCATCATTTCCGAGGTTTTAGGTCACCTAACCCAAAAGCTTTGAAGTACGGTATCTTGCGTCTGTCAGCAATTGCATCATTTCCGAGGTTTTAGGTCACCTCACCCAAAAGCTTTGAAGTACGGTATCTTGCGTCTGTCAGCAATTGCATCATTTCCGAGGTTTTAGGTCACCTAACCCAAAAGCTTTGAAGTACGGTATCTTGCGTCTGTCAGCAATTGCATCATTTCCGAGGTTTTAGGTCACCTCACCCAAAAGCTTTGAAGTACGGTATCTTGCGTCTGTCAGCAATTGCATCATTTCCGAGGTTTTAGGTCACC
>CM026404.1:71495625-71542584 GCA_014843695.1 Archivesica marissinica
GTATTCCTCCACCAATAACAGCTGGAGAGATAGAGATATGTATGTGATCCCTTGAAGCCCGGTGGCGGGGGGGGTATTCCTCCACCAATAACAACTGGAGAGATATGTATGTGTTCACTTGAAGCCCGGTGGCAGGGGGGGTATTCCTCCACCAATAACAGCTGGAGAGATAGAGATATGTATGTGATCCCTTGAAGCCCGGCGGCGGGGGGGGGGGGTATTCCTCCACCAATAACTATCTTTATGGCATGAATGATACACGTCGGGATCAAGTCTCGACAGGTCAACGACATTTGGTCACTCACTAAGTGTCTTTGGGTAGGCAGACACACATGCCCTGCCCACCACTGATATGAACGCCATTGATATTGAGTCAACAATACCGTGTCATCTGGCATGTTGTTACTTGTTTCTGTATTTGCATACTTTTTTCTGACAACCATTTTGATCTTGTCACAATGTTTTAGTTAGTGCACCTGTTTATTTTAACCATAGTTTATTTAAACCATAGTTTATTTAAACCATAGTTTATTTTAACCATAGGTTTATTCAATAGTTTCAAAGTAATAATGATTACATATTATTAAATTAATAATATTAATCATTATTTAGTCGTTAATCAATGAATATAGAAATATATAGAAATATATTTGTGAAATAGTGTGAAATAAATTTGTGTTGTGTTGTGGTTGGTTACAGTGAAATAACGAATTTTGTTCTCACCACTTTACGCTTAGGGTTTCCCATTGCTGCCATTTGTAATAGCATCGGCATGAGTGCTTTCGGAATCAATTCACTAGTGACGTGAAGTCATCTAAATCCAATGTTTAGCGTGTGGTAAACAAAAGCAAGACAAATATTAATTAGCCCAATGAAATAATTTATTTACGTATATACAGATTTAAGAAATGGCTGGAAGTTGATTAGCCCTATGAAATCATTTGTTTATGTATATACAGATTTAAGAAATGGCTGGAAGTTGATTAGCCCAAAGAAATCGTTTGTGGTGTATGCTGCAACAGGAGTGGAGAAACAACAATGGATCTCGCATATAACGAAATGTATAGCTGACTTACTCATTAAACGTAAGTTATGCCACAGGAGTTTGAAGTTTAATCAGTTTAAAATAATCTACTATGGGGGTTCCCCTGAGTGGTTATGGTCATTAGTTTATGCAAATATTATTTTAGCTCGATTGCGAAACAAGTTCATACAACTTATATTAATCACTCTCGAGACCTCATTCTGATGTAATCCATCGCCACGAGGGAGAGAGAACAGGCAACGTGGAATTTAAATGCCTTGCCTAAGGGCATAATCGTAACGGTTCCAGCGGGGCTCGAACACCGGACCTGGATTCCATCAGGAATGAGGTCTCGAGAGTGATTAATATAAGTTGTAAGAACTTGTTTCGCAATTGAGCTAAAATAAATTTGTATAAACTAATTAATTATTATCTATATATAAAATATGTTTGTAAAAACTTCACTTTCTTTATTTTCATATTGTAAAATAAATATGATTTTATTAGTTATTGCTAATACATGAAACACCTGTGTGTTTTCTACAGCCATACTCCACTTCTTAATTATTTCCCATCAATAAATGGTGGGGAAATAAAATTAAGTTGAGTGACTTTGTGCCCGGTTTAACCCTTTCCTTCATAGAGATTTAGGTTAATATACTATTATATCTCCATACAAACGACAGCCATTTAGCTACCATGCAGTGAATAAGTAGTCGCCATATTTATCCCACCTCCATAGATATTACTGGGACTACATCAGATTCTGGCCTTTATTATGAACATTGGTTTGGCTACTACATTATCTATGTATGTCATATTGGTAATGGCGTCAAGCAGTGCTTCTATGAGGGAAAGGGTTAATACAGGAAAAATATGAATTGTTCACAGAGTAAAACTAATTATTTTCAGGGGGCTTAACTCAAGAATGCAGTGCAGAAAACGATTGCCCTGTCTGGGTCCCCGACTCATCGGCTGCCAAATGTATGCACTGTAAACGGTCGCAGTTTTCTATGCTGAACAGACGGGTATGTGTGTGTGTTAGAATATTATGCTCTTCAACACATTGTGTGGTTTTGTCTAGAATATCACATTTATTAAAGATACTTCCTTCATCTGCAGCTGCAGATACTATGAACCAGTCTCCACCTCTGTGATCAAGTGGTTACTGTCGCTGACTTGTTTACCACTGTAACTTATCACCACTGATGGTCACGGGTTCGAGCCCCGCTCAGACCATGGCTCTTTATATGAAATAGTTAGCAGTTTCTTAAGGAGGTTGGTGCACCAAGTACAGTCAACACTGTGTTAGTGGTCACCTCTATTAAGCAGCCAACCTGTATTAAGCAGCCAGATTCCCAATGTTGTTTTATTATACATTTGACCTCTATTAAGCAGCCACCTGTGCTAAGCAGCCACTTTCTGAGATTCCCTTGGCTGGCTGCATAAGACAGGTTTGCCTGTACTGGTAAACTGCCTGTCGCTCATATGGGCAACCGGTAACGACGTTAAGTGAACTTAAATCAAATGAACCAGTGTCCCATGTACAGTGCATTACACGGCGATGCTTAGGATCAGAACGTCTGATCGACATTGTGGGATATTACACCTTGATTAATATGTATTAAAGTTGTTAAAATATGAGTCGGGTGAGCAATGCAGGGCCACCATGGCTCTCTTGTTTACAAATTTAGCTTAGGTGGATTATAAAACAAACTCTTACAACAGTAGTTGTATCTCTGCACCCTCATTGTGGATGTAATCCATCGCCATGCCATGATGGAGGGAGAAGAGGTAATCTGGGGTTAGTTGATCTACACCCTCATTGTGGATGTAATCCATCGCCATGCCATGATGGAGGGAGAAGAGGTAATCTGGGGTTAGTTGCTCTACACCCTCATTGTGGATGTAATCCATCGCCATGCCATGATGGAGGGAGAAGAGGTAATCTGGGGTTAGTTGCTCTCCACCCTCATTGTGGATGTAATCCATCGCCATGCCATGATGGAGGGAGAAGAGGTAATCTGGGGTTAGTTGCTCTACACCCTCATTGTGGATGTAATCCATCGCCATGCCATGATGGAGGGAGAAGAGGTAATCTGGGGTTAGTTGCTCTCCACCCTCATTGTGGATGCAATCCATCGCCATGCCATGATGGAGGGAGAAGAGGTAATCTGGGGTTAGTTGCTCTCCACCCTCATTGTGGATGCAATCCATCGCCATGCCATGGTGGAGGGAGAAGAGGTAATCTGGGGTTAGTTGCTCTCCACCCTCATTGTGGATGCAATCCATCACCATGCCATGGTGGAGGGAGAAGAGGTAATCTGGGGTTAGTTGCTCTCCACACCCTCAGCGATTGCGAAACAAGCCCTTACAACTTATATTAATCACTCTCGTTGGCAAGGATAAAAGTGTATATGTGGTCATTCGTGTGGGAGGAAAACCGGAGTACCCAGAGAAAACCCACCTGTCCGATCTGGCGACCACCGTACCATCTCACATACTTCCCGGACCGAGGCTCGATCCCGGGTTGCATTTGTGAGAAGCAAACATGCTAACTACTGCGCTACTAAAGGTCAGCCAAGACGGGCCTTATGTACCGGTATGTAAGTTCTGAGATGTTACTAGTACTATTTGAATTGTTGTTCCAGCATCACTGTAGGAAATGTGGTTTAGTTGCATGCCACGATTGTACCAGCAAGCGGTGGCTGCTGCCTCAACAATCATCGAAACCTCTCCGCGTGTGCCTTACGTGCTACGGAAAACTGTCCAGTGTTAAGAATGCATCCGACTCAGGTAGTGTTTACCTAATTTATGCTCATTTTCTGTATGCCTTGAATTGTTCGGAAAACTGTCCAGTGTTAGGAATACATCTGACTCGGGTAGTGTTTACCTAATTTTCTGTATGCCTTGAAATGTTCGGAAAACTGTCCAGTGTTAAGAATACATCCGACTCAGGTAGTGTTTACCTAATTTATGCTCATTTTCTGTATGCCTTGAATTGTTCGGAAAACTGTCCAGTGTTAAGAATACATCCGACTCAGGTAGTGTTTACCTAATTTTCTGTATGCCTTGAAATGTTCGGAAAACTGCCCAGTGTTAAGAATACATCTGACTTGGGTAATGTTCACTTAATTTATGCTAATTCCCTATTTTATGCAAACAAAATATTATAAAACATTCCAATTAAAAGTCATCTATGATCATTATTTTATGCTATTGTTTTTTTGGGCAGAGAAATGGAGGCTACTGAGAAAGCCGAATACAAGAACGTCTTTCCTAGTCAAATAAGAATACAGTCTACACTTGCTATGTCGAATTCCATCAGACTAAACAAAATACTTTGATATAACTTTGTGTGTTTTATGTTTATTTATCATCACTACCGGTTGCCCATATGAGCGATGCCTCCTGCAGAGATTAGTCATTTTAGATTATTGGAGGATAGTGCAATGATACAGACAGAGACCCATTCCAGAGTCTCCTCTGGTTCTTTTACGTGCACGGTGTACGGCACTGACACGAGACCTCGGTTTAATGTCCCGTCTGAAAGACTGTTAATTTTAACCGTGACATGAACACACTTTGTTAAAAAACACACCGTAATATTGTATTTAATAAATGCAGCACATAGGGCCTGGCCTGCCTACATGTAACTAACATTTAATGGTATATGAAGCGTGACAATGCATGCTTTTTGTGAAGTACATGTAGGTCGGTGTGTCTTTATTAATTGCTGATTACCAATTAGTGTGTACTTGTAGTGAACACATTCTAATTACTGTCCCTTTAAAACACCTTCGAATATCTTTATCGATTGATTGCACAGACATGGCGGTACCTCTTTGATCTGGCTAAATTTACCGAATGAAATTTGCACTTCTGTGACAAACTGGCACTTTGACATAACAAGTGTGAAATACTGGACATTTACTTAACCCATTCAACCCCAAGTAACTGACATGGACTGGTGCGTGATATTTTCAGACCAATAAATTAATAAGAAAATTACCTTTGGACCAGTTCATTTATCAAAATGGGTAATTTTATCTAAAAATGGTAATAATTATTACTGGCAAAAAAGTGCAGATCTACACTTTTCATAAGCCTATTTAGAGGCCTGTGGGGTTGAAAGGGTTAAGGGACCAGAAAAGGAATTCGATATAATTAAGAAATAGTGATATATTTCTACGCATAAGAACGACAAACGAGGGTTATTCTGCGATATACCACGGTTGATACTTATTATTTCGATTCTAACACGACTAACTTCTAATAATTTTAAAGGAGTATTTTCTTCAAACGCTGCTGCATTTGGCTTTCGAAATTTCCTCCCGCGTAAGGGGTGATGCCGTTATTTTTTATGGAAAATATCAATCTAGTGCATAAATGAACAAAAGTTGTAACTGATCAATAATTTTATTTATTTTGTCAAATAAAACTGTACAGAATAGTAACTGAAACGTTACTTAACAGAAAAACAGGACGGACAAGAGATTATCTGATTCTAAAAATAGCTCACTTCCGTGAATTCCCACAGTAGTATTTACAAACATCACGTGACTTTCATTCATAAAACTTTACACGCATTGTATAAATGGAATAGCCAAATCATGGTGCGATGCGCAGCATAGTTCAAGGTAGGTATATCGCAGAATAACCCGAGGTAGATTTTACTCTATAAGTATGTATGTTATTAGCTGGGTCGTGTTAAAATAATATATAATTGAAAATTTCATTTGACGAATTTTGACATAAATGTAGTCAGTTATTTGCAAAATTGGAAACAGGACTTTGTGACCAGACTATGAGATAACCTGTGAATTAGACATAACCAACTGTGATATAACAGATGTAGACTGTATATATATTTCAAGTACATTAAAAATGTTTTTGAGATGAATTTCTTTACTGAAACACTTTTGTAATACTGTTTCCTTGACTACTAGTACAATTAAATATAGGATTTTATATGAATTGTGATTTCATACGATATGTTATGAAACTAGTTTTGGAATTTTGCTATTAAAAAGTGAGCCTTTTGTCGAGCTTAATAGCAAATATCAGCATAAGTATCTACCCAAATTAATTTGATATCAGCCTGAGTCCTAAGACTAGCCACGTAATAACGTCTTTATTATGTTGATATGAATTTGAACATTTAGTTTAACCCATTCAACACCAAGTAACTCACATGGACTGGTCCATGATATTCATAAACCAATAAATGAATCAGAAAATCACATTTGGACAAGTTCATTTATCAAAATGGGTAATTATGTCTAAAAATAGTCATATCACTGGCAAAAAGTGCAGATCCTGATGAGACGGCTCGTCACGAGCCGGCTCATCTGGATCTACACTTTTTGTAAGCCTATTTAGAGGTCTGTGGTGTTGAAAGGGTTAAGCATTATTTATTTCAGTATTTTACATGTACATAAGAGAAATTAACATATAAATTAACAGCAATAGACTGAAAGGGATTAGAACGAAAGAAAACTTATATAGATTGTCTCCCTAATTTGAACATTTAAGAATCGATATCCAAAAAAAAAAAATCGATATCCTGCTCTCCGTTATCCATTTATCAGGATTCCGGAATAAATCATAATTACTGAATTAGATGCACGAAAACGATTGCAATATTACCACGAAACTACAAACATCTGTTATCTGTTAAATTTGACACATGGCACGCTAATGCGTTGTTTTCTCAGGAACTAGTTATGATACGGCTTTTTTCTGGTTTGTTACGGGCTTGTGACCTTATCAATCCAGCAAACTTCGTGGAAAACACAGCATATCAACCTGGGTGGTAGACAATATTGTGCGAATAATGGCTAAATATTGGTTAAAATTCATATCTAAGTAATAACGTATAATAACGACCTTTCTAGAAATTGTGATGGTTATTTTGAAGCTGAATATGACTATTGGATATCTGGGTGTATCTTCGTCAACTCATGATGGGGGTTCAGTATATCCATACACTTAACAGGGGGTGACTTAGTGATTATCTCTAATGTGTGTTGGGTCCGCCTCCGTGGTCGAGTGGTTACGGTCACTGACTTGTATACCACTGTAACCTATCATCACTGATGGTCACGGGTTCGAGCCCCGCTCAGGTCGTGTCCCATTTATAGGAAAAAGTTGGCAGCTTCTTACGGAGGTTGGTGCACACAAGTACTGGTTAACCGCTGGAGCCTGCCCAGGAAAGGTGTTGTTAAGTAAACTGCCCGCCGGCGATATAGCCCGAAATGGTGCTGATGCAGGCGTAAAACACGAAATATAACATAACATAACTAATATGTGTTGCTCTCTATTACTGGTACTGGTAGAGTAAGCGTGTCTAATGATTCCTCAACGGGGGTGACTTAGGGATGATTTCTAATGTGTGTAACTGTATTACAGGTACTGGTATGTTAAACGTGCCGGATGATTCCAAGGCGGAGGTGACTTAGGGATGATTTCTAATGTGTGTAACTGTATTACAGGTACTGGTATGTTAAACGTGCCGGATGATTCCAAGGCGGAGGTGACTTAGGGATGATTTCTAATGTGTGTAACTGTATTACAGGTACTGGTATGTTAAACGTGCCGGATGATTCCAAGGCGGAGGTGACTTAGGGATGATTTCTAATGTGTGTACCTGTATTACAGGTACTGGTATGTTAAACGTTCCGGATGATTCCAAGGCGGAGGTGACTTAGGGATGATTTCTAATGTGTGTAACTGTATTACAGGTACCAGTATGTTAAACGTGCCGGATGATTCCAAGGAAGGGGTGACTATCTCTAATGTGTGTAACTGTATTACAGGTACTGGTATGTTAAACGTTCCGGATGATTCCAAGGCGGGGGTGACTATCTCTAATGTGTGTAACTGTATTACAGGTACCGGTATGTTAAACGTTCCGGATGATTCCAAGGCGGGGGTGACTATCTCTAATGTGTGTAACTGTATTACAGGTACCGGTATGTTAAACGTTCCGGATGATTCCAAGGAAAGGGTGACTGTCTCTAATGTGTGTAACTGTATTACAGGTACCGGTATGTTAAACATTCCGGATGATTCCAAGGCGGGGGTGACTATCTCTAATGTGTGTAACTGTATTACAGGTACCGGTATGTTAAACGTTCCGGATGATTCCAAGGCGGGGGTGACTATCTCTAATGCGTGTAACTGTATTACAGGTACCGGTATGTTAAACGTGCCGGATGATTCCAAGGAAGGGGTGACTATCTCTAATGTGTGTAACTGTATTACAGGTACCGGTATGTTAAACGTTCCGGATGATTCCAAGGCGGGGGTGACTATCTCTAATGTGTGTAACTGTATTACAGGTACCGGTATGTTAAACGTGCCGGATGATTCCAAGGAAGGGGTGACTGTCTCTAATGTGTGTAACTGTATTACAGGTACCGGTATGTTAAACGTTCCGGATGATTCCAAGGCGGGGGTGACTATCTCTAATGTGTGTAACTGTATTACAGGTACCGGTATGTTAAACGTTCCGGATGATTCCAAGGAAAGGGTGACTGTCTCTAATGTGTGTAACTGTATTACAGGTACCGGTATGTTAAACGTTCCGGATGATTCCAAGGCGGGGGTGACTATCTCTAATGTGTGTAACTGTATTACAGGTACTGGTATGTTAAACGTGCCGGATGATTCCAAGGCGGGGGTGACTATCTCTAATGTGTGTAACTGTATTACAGGTACCGGTATGTTAAGCGTGCCGGATGATTCCTCGGGCGAGGATACAGATGATGAAGAGGACACAATTGATTACGGAGCTTATGATGGAATTACTGAGGTAACAATGTTGTCTATATATTCAAGGTCTCGCAAGATTAACTCTCCATCTGTCTTTATTGCACCTTCCACTAAATTCTATCCTATCCATTGGTCTAAGGCGGCCACGTGGTGACCTTTCATGGAACTGTGGATGGTCAGTAAATATCTCGTGTAGTGTCAGTAGAGTTTCTAAAATGTAGATTTTCTATAATGTATAGTTTCTAAAACGTAGAGTTTCTAAAATGTAGAGTTTCTAAAATGTAGAGTTTCTAAAACCTTGAGTTTCTAAAACATAGAGTTTCTAAAACCTTGAGTTTCTAAAACCTTGAGTTTCTAAAACCTTGAGTTTCTAAAACCTTGAGTTTCTAAACCTTGAGTTTCTAAAACCTTGAGTTTCTAAAACGTGGAAGTCGTGATAGCGCAGTGGATGCGCGTTCGCTTCAGGTGCGAATGGTCTGGAGTTCGAGCCCCGCTGGAGCCGTTACGAATGTGCCCTTTGGCAAGGCATTTAAATTCCACGTTGCCTCTTCTCTCTCCCTCGTGGCGATGGATTTCATCAGGAATGAGGTCTCGAGAGTGATTAATATAAGTTATAAGAACTTGTTTCGCAATCGAGCTAAAATAAATTTGTATAAACTAAAACGAAGAGTTTCTAAAAACGTAGAGTTTTTAAAACCTTGAGTTTCTGAAACGTAGAGTTTAATTTTAAAAGTGTATAATTGTTTTCTGAACTTACATTAGTCAAATAAATCGCCAACAAAAATTAGAATGAAGTAATAGCCTCCTAGCTTCTAGTTTCCTGTCAGTAATGGAACCAAATCTATTTGCCGCATCCATTGTTTACACTGACAGCACTAACATAAATGTCAAGGTCAACAAAAATGGGAGCAAAGGACATTTAAATACCGAAAAGATTCTTCTTGCCAGCAGTTATCCTCAAACTTTACATGTTGACGACGATTTATTTGATTAAAATATGTTCATAAAACAATTAAACATTTTTAAAATTCTGAATTTTTTGTATTAAATTGTGGTCGATGCAATAAATTCATTATTGGGTTTGCTATTGACCTTCCACAGAGTTATGTGTTGTCAGTAATATCTACAGGGGAGTCTGCTAACACCTCACCCCCCCCCCCTATAGAGTTTACTGACCCCCCCATAACTCTGTGGAGGGTCAAGCAAACACAATAACTAACAGTATATCCACACAATCTGAATTACGTGATAACAAAAAATACTGTGGTTAGCAGCGTTTACCTTGGTATGTAGGTAAATGGTAAATGGCTATATTTCAAAAATATACTAGCAAACTGTAGATAGTACTGATGCTGTTTGGTTCGCCTCCGTGGTCGAGTGGTTACGGTCGCCGACTTGTATACCACTGTAACCTATCATCACTGATGGTCACGGGTTCGAGCCCCGCTCAGACCGTGTCTCATTTATATGAAAAAGTTGGCAGTTTCTTACGGAGGTTGGTGCACCCAAGTACTGGTTAACCGTCGGAGCCTGCCCAGGAAAGGTGTTGTTAGGTAAACTGCCCGCCGGCGATATAGCCCAAAATGGTGCTGATGCAGGTGTAAAACCCGAAATATAACATAACATAACTGATGCTGTACATGTATAGGTTGTGTTACACTCGGATGTTGAAATTCTAGAAAGTTTCCATCATCATTGAACGAGTGTTTTCATCTCGCCTGATGTGAGTGATCCAGATAATTCATGGCTCTCTTTTTGTATATTAAGAATATTTTATTTCAGTATTAAATTTGTGTTTACGAGTGTTTTTGTGGAATTTTAGTCTATTAACCCTTTCCCTCGTAGAAACACCTCTTGACGCCATTACCAATACGACATACATTGACAATTGTAGTCAAACCAATGTTCATAAACCCTTTCCCTCATAGAAGCACCTCTTGACGCCATTACCAATACGACATACATTGACAATGTAGTAGCCAAACCAATGTACATAAACCCTTTCTCTCATAGAAACACCTCTTGACGCCATTACCAATATGACATACATTGACAATGTAGTAGTCAAACCAATGTTCATAACCCTTTCCCTCATAGAAACACCTCTTGACGCCATTACCAATACGACATACATTGATAATGTAGTAGTCAAACCAATGTTCATAACCCTTTCCCTCATAGAAGCACCTCTTGACGCCATTACCAATACCACATACATTGACAATGTAGTAGTCAAACCAATGTTCATAAACCCTTTCCCTCATAGAAGCACCTCTTGACGCCATTACCAATATGACATACATTGACAATGTAGTAGCCAAAGCAATGTTCATAATAAAGGCCAGAATCTCGTGTAGTCCCAGTAATATCTATGGAGGTGGGATAGATATGGCGACTACTTATCCACTGCATGATAGCTAAATGGCTGTCGTTTGTATGGAGATATAATAGTATATTAACCTGAATCTCTATGAAGGAAAGGGTTAAATGGCTGTCGTTTGTATGGAGATATAATAGTATATTAACCTGAATCTCTATGAAGGAAAGGGTTAAAGGGCAATAACTCTACCGATCCCCATGAAAAATAATACATGTGCACCGCCACACTATGGTGATACATTTTTATTTTTACATTTCACAAATTTCCACTCGTTTGGTTGCACAGAACTGTCTCCGGACGGATGCATGGCCAGACGACGACATAACAATATTCTCTGCCAAAATAGCAGGAATAATGTACGATGATTGTGAGGATTGTACATGATGAAATAATTGAATCATGTTCTATTTTTGTTGCTTCAGGACAAATTCCAGAGTTACGAATAGAAGAATGCAACAGTATAGTTGCACGCACTAGAGTAGATAATCAACACGTATTACAAAGCACAGAACACCAGTGACTTTATCTGTTTTAGTAGGCCAGAAACTACTGAACACACACATGTGTTCTATCTGTCTATAGCATAGACTGCATAGACAGAAGATACCCGTATTCGCATGTTTATTTGATTGTATTTATTAATGGCTGTACTCTATGGGTTGGGTGTTTAAAACGACATTGCATCGCAAAAAGCAAAAAAAATGCATGTTTTCTGTGTTCACGTATAAATAACATTGCTACTACACATTCTGCCGAAATAATTTAAATAATTAATTTTTATCAGTATTTAGGTTTATGCGATCAATGAATGAAAGTAGGTATTTCCGAAATGGTTAAAACAGCCCGGAAGGGATGTTATATTGCATTGATTCAGATTGGCCCAAAAAATAATAATGTGCCGGTGCAAAGGGTGAGATATAACTGTAAATTTGTACGAACACTTTTTGTGAACATTGGTAGCACACTATAAATTGTTATGTCAACAAATGTCACATACAATGTTTGTTTATTAGTTGAAATACTTAAAGTCTGTGCCAAATATTTGGAAAACAATTATGCAAAATAAGTTACATTCTGTAGACATTTTCTTTTTTCATCGAGTTGTTTTGCGTTAAACATGGCTGATTTTACAAGTTTTTTCCGTCAGATACCTCACTCGAATTTTATTATGTACCCACAATTTCCACAGGTCAAGAGTGTATAATGGTATACCCCACATCAGGGTTCATTCTAGGTCAGAATTTTTGGGAGAAGTGAGAAAACGCGTGATCTCTTCCTTAAATGGTTAAAATGCACAGTACAACCATTATTTAAATACAACATTTGAATAGAAGGAGTGCTTTATAATGGGCCAGTGTATCTTACTAGACAACATTTTGTTTTAGGCAGAAGTGGGGCCCCAGAGGGCGAAGTCAGGGTCCCTAGGGCGACAATTTCGCCCACATCGCCCTCTACAATGATCCCTGCCACATATATGCATGGGCGTGGGCATCCTGTGACATTACCATAGAGCTAATCTTGCTGTTTTTGCATGTCAGACCTCTGAGTGACAAAGAGATGCATTGCACATGCATCAGGAAGCGTTGATCTTAAATAATTTACATTATTTTATGCTTTCCATGCAATGAAATATAGAAATTTATCAGTGAAATAAAATGTGTTATTCCAATGGTTGAAAAGCAATGGAATAACACATTTTATTTATCATTGCTACCAACTTGCTACATATTGAAATGTTGTCAACGTGAAGGGACTCGGACTCGTGCTGTCGGGTACATCATTTATGGCGTCTTTTATGACATCAATTATGGTGTTTTAATCACGACGCCATCATAAAAACACTTCACTTCAAAAAGGAATATTTGTTTGTTTAAGTTGAGTGATCGAATAATATTACATGTGAAATATAATTTGATCATTCGCTGAAACAAATATCCTCTGTGAATTTGGTGAAAATATTTGGCAGCGCAGCTTTTTTTTAAAAAAAATTTTTTTGACACAAACATTTTGTGTCAAATACATGCATATTTATCTGTGAACTATGTGGCTCGTAGTTGGCTCCAAGGTTTCCAAAATTGGCTCCAGTTTTTTTCAATTGGCGACAGAAGTGGCGCAGACAAATATTCAGACCGAGAAGTGACAAAAACATGTAGTGTTGATGGTAAACTTGTCCTGTTATTATTGCGAGATGAATTAACAATATCAATTGTATTAATTATATGATTGAGTAATTCTCTTTTGATTATAGACATCTTGCACAAGGCTGGTGAATGCTGTTAAACACTGCATGTGTGTTTTACGTTTATTTATCGTCACTACCGGTTGCCCATATGATCGACGCCTCCTGAAAAGATTAAGTCATTTTAGATTTTTGGAGGACAGTGCAATGATACAGAGATAGACCCATTCCAGAGCCACCTCTGGTTCTTTTACGTGCACGGTGTACAGCACCGACACGAGACCTCGGTTTACGGTCCCATCTGAAAGACTGTTAATTTTATTAGGGTCAGACAGGGTATTGAACCTGCAATCCCTGGATTACCAGTCCAACGTGTTAACCACTGGACTACAGATCCGTCTGCTGATAAACACACTACTCTATCATGACTATTATATATACTCGGAAGAACTAATACCGTTAATTTGACTATACAGACAGTGTACTTGGTACGATTGGTACAGTTGTCGAAGGTTTAGATTTACTGATAATATTCAATGCTAAATTTATTACTTTTTAAATTACATGTCTTTGAATAAATATTCATCGCCTTAATAATTTATGCACAGATATTCTATGCAAAAGGATATTTTTGAGTGGAGAATGTTGATATTTTTTTTATTGATTTGGGGTTATGGTCATTGACTTCAAATCACTTGCCCGTCACTGCTGTAGGTTCGAATCCCATTGGGGTTCTTGAGATATTTTGTGTGACGGCCTATTAAGCTAGCCTGTAGTAGATCAGTGGTTCTACCTGTGTGCCTGTCCGTGCCTGAAGTACTGCCCGGAGAGTCGTCGTTGATCTAAGCTGCTATGTTTTCTCCATTCCTTGCACTGTAAATGCCATGCGTGTTTCTGGGGGCATCCAGGTACCTTAATTGGCACCGCTGGTCTACGGTGGGATCTGAACTCGTTTTGCTGCATTTCTGTGATTTCCAATATGTGTGAAAGTTTTGGTTCCATCTCTCATAATTTTATTTCGATCTGAATGAGAACAGAAATTTACATTCCTGTTGTCGTAAAATTGAACCCAACTGAAATCTATATTAAGCAAGGAGCATGTATGGCAGTCGTTTTAATACGTTGCTACGAAAGACCTGTGGTAATGTTCGCTATTTCATTTTTACTACACACATGAACGATTTCAACTTCACAAATCCACAATTTAAGCTTCACGATTTCAAAAACACAAATTCACGAATTTATGAAGTCGAAATCGTGAATTGGTGAAGTTGAAATCATGAATTGGTGAAGCTGAAATCGTAAATTGGTGAAGTCGAAATCATGAATTGGTGAAGTCGAAATCGTGAATTGGTGAAGTCGAAATCATGAATTGGTGAAGTTGAAATCATGAATTGGTGAAGCTGAAATAAAAGTATGAAACGGCGAATGTCATCAAGGGTCTTTCGTCCTACCTTCATGCATAGTAATGTTCAATTGTGTGTGTTTTACGTTTATTTATCGTTGCTACCGGTTGCCCATATGAGTCACACCTGAAAAGATTAGTCATTTTAGATTTTGGAGGATAGTGCAATGATACAGACAGAGACCCATTCCAGAGTCTCCCCTGGTTCTTTTACGTGCACGGTGTAAAGCACCGACACGAGACCTCGGTTTAACGTCCCATCTGAAAGACTGTTAATTTTAATAGGGTCAGACGGGGGATTGAACCTGCGATCCCTGGATTACCAGTCCAGCGTGTTGCCATTGGACTACAGATCCGTCTGTAACGTTCAAAGGCAACATGTCTTACTTTATTTGCTTTAATGCTGTGACATGTTCACTGAACATAATGTAATCTTTCCTCGCTAAAAGTTCCTCTTGATGAGGAGATAGGGGAAGATGGGTAAATAGAATATCCTGTTGTTATATGTCCTGCAGGTTATAAAACATTTCTCAAAACTCAATCTCAAGCATCTGATTGGTTCAGCTGACAGTAACACTCGGAATCAACCAATCAAATCATTTTAGCTGGAGTTTGAGATGTGAGAAAAGTTTTATAACCTTGGACCCTGGTCTATCTGTAACCTGAGGAGATAGGGTAAATAGAATATCGTATTGTTATCTGGTATAGAAGTAACCTGTTATTCTGTAACTAATGACATATATAGAAATTTATCAGATATCTGGTTGAAAGCAGTTGAATACACATGTTATTTCTCACTGTTTTGTGCTTGTGGTACCTATTCGATGCAATTGTGTACAAAGCTGTCCAAATATAACGCCTATCCCGAGTCTTTATATTGTTCTTCAAATAAAACACAACTTTAAGCTGCATGCAAACAATTGCCACAGACATTGGCCATAGCAGGTCACATTTCCATACTAGGACACGGGTTCTGTCAGCAACAAAAAAAATCTTCGACAAATTTCTAAAGCGGGGCAATTCGCGTTGAAACGAGCGTTCTGATTGGAATATGATTATTCTTCATATATAAAAAAACATCTTGTTACATTCTAATAATCCAATCAGAACGCTCGTTTCAACGCGAATTGCGCCGCTTTAGAAATTTTCAAAACAAATTGAAAATGCTACGAAATCTCTTTTTGACGTACATTTTTGCTGAATAAACCTACACGTTAGTGGAAACACATTTTATTGATAATGTTATTCACAGTTAAAACTCTCCCGTCGAAGATTTTTTTTTGTTGCTGACAGAACCCGTGTCCTAGTATGGAAATGTGACCTGCTATGGCCAATGTCTGTGGCAATTGTTTGCAAAGTATACATGCATGCAGCTTAAAGTTGTGTTTTATTTGAAGAACAATATAAATACTCGGGATAGGCGTTATATTTGGACAGCTTTGTACAAACTTGTTTCAGATAGGGCCATTTTACTGATCGATGCGAAATCTGACATCCCACAGAGTAGAATCCCTGTACTTAAATATATATTTAGTACCCCCAAACGTGCCGAATCCCTGTGATTCGATGCATGTTGAAATGTCATCAACGCGAACATTTTCAGACTCGATCCGTTAGTAAGCATGATCTTCACTCTCTATTTAGCACACAGCTGCATCGTTTCTCGATTTAGTGCACAGCTGCATCGTTTCTCAATTTAGTGCACAGCTGCATCGTTTCTCGATTTAGCGCACAGCTGCATCATTTCTCGATTTAGCGCACAGCTGCATCATTTCTCGATTTAGCGCACAGCTGCATCGTTTCTCGATTTAGTGCACAGCTGCATCATTTCTCGATTTAGCGCACAGCTGCATCGTTTCTCGATTTAGCGCACAGCTACATCGTTTCTCGATTTAGCGCACAGCTGCATCGTTTCTCGATTTAGCGCACAGCTGCATCGTTTCTCGATTTAGCGCACAGCTGCATCGTTTCTCGATTTAGTGCACAGCTGCATCGTTTCTCAATTTAGTGCACAGCTGCATACAGCTGCATCGTTTCTCGATTTAGCACACAGCTGCATCATTTCTTGATTTAGCACACAGCTGCATCATTTCTTGATTTAGCACACAGTTGCATCGCTTCTTGATTTAGCACACAGTTGCATCGCTTCTTGATTTAGCCCACAGTTGCATCGTTTCTCAATTTAGCCCACAGTTGCATCATTTCTCAATTTAACACACAGCTGCATCGTTTTCTATCAGAAAATTTATTTGTCATGATAAATGTGAATGATTGAATTATATTTCACGGATGAACATAGAAAACTATTATTACCACGTTTGGTCCGCCTCCGTGGCCGAGTGGTTAAGGTCGCTGACTTGTATACCACTGTAACCTATCATCACTGATGGTCACGGGTTCGAGCACCGCTCAGACCGTGTTTCATTTATATGAAAAAGTTGGCAGTTTCTTACGGAGGTTGGTGCACCCAAGTACTGGTTAACCGTTGGAGCCTGCCCAGGAAAGGTGTTGTTAGGTAAACTGCCCACCGGCGATATAGCCCAAAATGGTGCTGATGCAGGCGTAAAACCCGAAATATAATATAACATAATATTATTACCACGCGTCAAGATGTGGCTATGAACACTCGTGATAATACTGCTGTCTATGTTCATTCGGTGAAGCATAATTTGATCATACACTGAACAATGCAAACAACCTCTCTGTATTAAAACTTCAGTAAGTGACATGTGCATCATATGATTGTATATCTCTGTAATCCCACAAGTTGGGAAAATACCGTAGCCTTACATAATACTCGAGTCAGTCCCACCTGTTTGTGAAACTTGTTTCTTTAGTCGTGTAGTAATAAATTGCTATCTTATTAAACTGGAATACAAAGTATGGAGATGGCACTTTTTTTTCTTTTCTTTTTCCGAATTATCGTGTATCTCATTTTGGAGTCAACATTTCGTCTATTTGTGACATTTTTCATTGGCTGTTAATGCAAAATGTTGCAATGCATTGTGATAAATATAGAAACTAACAAAAAGGGCATTTTAACATTGTGTCATTTTGCTTTATGGCCTAATGGGAACATATACATAATTGCAAATTTTGACAATTCTCGATTATTTAAAATTCATATTCCCGTTTAAACGAACTGTCACAATTTCTAAAACGGTTGCTACAATACAAATGTATTCGCTACAATACAAATGTATTCGCTACAATACAAATGTATTCGCTAAATTCGCTACAATACAAATGTATTTGCTACAAAACGTGTATTACCAACGTTTTTCAGCAAAACTTTTTTTGGAACATTTCAACCACCAGTACATACCTGGCAACTTCTGACGGGGGATTCGACTTTCCCAAGAGGGACATTGGGGTATTCAAGACAACATTGGGGTATTCAAGAGTGACATTGGGTATTCAAGAGAACATTGGGGTATTCAAGAGAACATTGGGGTATTCAAGAGAACATTGGGGTATTCAAGACAACATTGGGGTATTCAAGAGTGACATTGGGTATTCAAGAGAACATTGGGGTATTCAAGAGAACATTGGGGTATTCAAGAGAACATTGGGGTATTCAAGAGAAGAGAACATTGGGGTATTCAAGAGAACATTGGGGTATTCAAGAGTGACATTGGGGTATTCAAGGGAACATTGGGGTATTCAAGAGAACATTGGGGTATTTCAAAAGAACATTGGGGTATTCAAGAGTGACATTGGGGTATTCAAGAGTGACATTGGGGTATTCAAGAGAACATTGGGGTATTTCAAGAGAACATTGGGGTATTTCAAGAGAACATTGGGGTATTCAAGAGGGAGATGTTTTTCAGAGCTACCTATGTCTGTGGACAGGATGCTAAACATGCCGAAATTCAAATCTCTTGTTGCTCTCGGCAATATTACCCAAGGTCAACAGTATATCATCAAGATTATCTATCAAATGATCTTCAATACCTTTGACTTCTCCATTCTCCACATTTTATGTAATATTATTACAGTCAAAACTTGTCTCAAGGCAAATCATCAACAAAGTGGTCACTTGGGCAAGGTTATATCGTTAATTTTCGATATATTTACTTTTAACATGAACAAAGTCATCAGGAATATATCTTTAATTTTCGATATATTTACGTTTAACATGAACAAAATCATAAGATTGCACAGTCAGGTGAGACTGACTGTATGTAGTAGTCGATGTTTGGTTGTGCTGACCGCGCCTCATTCCAACATGTATTTTTTCCATACCATGGTGTCTGGTAGCATAGAGTAATTTATGCTTGTTTTTGTTTCATTATTGTTATTAGCTTTGAGTGTTCGAAAGAAAAAGGAGAGCTATTCTGCTCGCAAGGCGTGCAAGTTACTAATCGTGTTATACATATACAGTCAAACCTGAGTTAGTGGTCACCTCCGTTAAACAGCCAATCTGCATTAAGCAGCCAGTTTCCAGATTCCCAATATGTTGTTTTAGTATACATTTGACCTCTATTAAGTAGCCACCTGTGCTAAGCAGCCACTTTCTATGATTCCCTTGGCTGGCTGGCTGACTGGCTGGCTGTTTAAGATGGGTTTGACTGTATAATTGATTTTAGCGCGACATACAGTATGTATCTCACCATGCCAACTAATATTAGCAAAGTTATATATCTTGAATAAAAGTTATGCTTATTAAAGCCCTTTGTTGACTTAGAAGATCTTCTTTCATTTTCGAATGTAGGTTATTATCGAAATCTATTGATCAGTAACCAATACACATAATTTATTGATTCTTCAAACAAGACTTGCCAATGGGTTGAGTTGTTACGTTCGTCGACTTCCAATCACTTGCCCCTAACTGTAGGTTCAAATCCAATTTGTGGGTGTCAAATTCTGTCATGTGAGACAGCTAACCAGCTGGCTTGTGGAATCTCGGCGGTATTACCTAGGTGCCCGTCCGTGCCTAAAATTCTGCTCAGAGGGACACCCGTGGTCTTCCTCCGCCCTAGATAGCTGGAAAGTCGCCATATGCCTTAAGCTGTTTGTGTCATTCAGCAAAGCACCTCACACACATAGCTTAGTACTGGCTAACTGCTTAGGTAGGCTAAGCCTGCCCAGGAAAACATGTCTAGGTCCCCAGCAACATGCATACAACAGTTTTGAATAGTTGAGTTTTCAAGCTTACAAGCTGCTCTTCCTGTGATATTACGGTTATATTCCTGTACAAAAAAAATTGCACAATTTCTATGCATGTTACTTAGCATGAAATACTCTTGATTTTAATGTGTACTTGGAAAATTTATTAATCTTCCTTTGACAAGGATAATTGCTATGTTCGTTTGGCTCGCTCGCTAGCTCCGTGAGTGGTCACCGAAATCTGTATTTATGACGTTAGCCACCAGTGGAAATATATATTTCGTTGATCACGAGATGAAATAAAATCCTATCTTAACACTAATAAACAGAAGTCTTCTTTTTCTTTTATGATTTCCAATGTTTTGGGCTACTATAATAGTTATTTTCAAATTGAATTAATTTTAACTGCCCCTGTCGGGAGCCCCATTTCTCTTCGCTACACAACCGCACAACCACATATGTTAGTGTGAACGTCCGTAATAAGAAATAGTTCTGGTATAATTTTCAAGATAGTTTCTGTCTGCTGTTAAAATTAAAACTGCAGACACAACAAATTCAATAGAATATATTACTTTATAATTAACTGTTCATGATTGTCAGAAAATAGCTAAAATACAAAAGTACATCCAACCGCGGAGGAATACGAAATTCAAGCAGAAAAACGCCATCTTTCACTGAGTAAACTCAATCAATCGTTGGACTGCATAAAAGAAAACTAGCACCAAACGAAGAAAATAAATATATGTACATAATTTGCACACATTTAAGAATGCATCACCATTAATTACTGGCCTTAGGTGGTTCGGGAGCATCCTTGTAAAGTATATTTAGGGTCACTGTCTATAGCATGATTGTAAGGGGCAACAATAAGGGCCGGATTGTTTGGTTTAGCTACATGTCTGTGATTCCAGGTGTGATAGTAAATGAGAAGTGAAACCAAAATGTCCGGTTCTGTTCACCTAATAGGTGTTAATGTAATAAATAAACTCAACATTATCACAAACAACTGTTATTATAATTTTCACCATATGTCTCCAAACTGTTATTAACCCATTTCATTCTGGATACATTTAAAGGCTTTTGCAAACAACATATATCCAGATCAGCCACAGCGTGACGCTGCATGCTGATCAGGATCTATGTTGTTTGCTACATAGCCAAGTGTCTTAGTAAGATCATCTGAATAGCAAACAGCATAGAGCCTGATCAGACGGCACGTTCCGTGGAGGTTGATCTGGCTCTATGTTCTTTGCAAATACTGTTTGAACGGTATCCAGAATGAAATGGGTTAATAGGAATTGAAGAAAACCTAGAGATGTTACCGTAGTTTCTATAAATTCTAGCTAACCATTTGAAAAATAGGTGTGGTTATATTGCTGGGCTAAGTCAATCTCATCCATGATAGGGGAAACGGTCACTCTTTTATTACCCTCCTGTTTCACTTATTAACCCTAAAGTTGCTTTTGCAAACAGCATAGAGCCAGAACAGACGGCACAGAACCCTCTGATCAGGCTCTAGGCTGTTTGCTATTCGGATGGTGGAGCTAAAACACTTGGCTGAATAGCAAACAACATAGATCGTGATCAGTTACAACGTGGTAGATCTCGATCTATGTTGTATGCACATTTCTTTCAATTTATTCAGCATTTTTAAGTGTTAACTCTTTCAGCACCGAATAAATGCAGAGCATGTGCAAACAACATAGATCTAAATCAACCGCTGTGTTTTAAGCTTTCGATTAAATCCATTTTCATCTGTATCCAATAGATATGTACTGTACATTATGAATGAATAAATATGTTTTAAACCAACCGCTGTGTAGTGACGCATCTGATCAGGATCTATGCTGTTTGCTATTCGGACTAGTGCTTCAGCTCCACTGTCTGAAGAGCAATCATATAGCCTGATCAGACGACACGTTCTGTTCTGTCTGATCGGGTTCTCTGCATTTTGTAAAGTCGCTTTAATACGACATTGGCAGTGAAAGAGTTAAATGTGCACAGATTTATCAACATGTTTTATGTTCTGTATGTGTACATAGGCAATTCCTTATATTCTATAATTATATTTTCACTCAATAAAATATTAGTAACTATTTCCACAACTTGTTTTATTTCACCTGAACACATCTCTCTTTTTACGTTTATTTATCGTCGCTACTGGTTGCTCATATGAGCGACGCTTCTTGAAGAAATTAGTCATTTTCGATTTTTGGAGGATAGTGCAATGATACAGACAAACCTATTCCAATCTCCAGAGTCTCCTCTGGTTCTTTTACGTACACAGTGTTTAAGTTTATACAAATTTATTTGAGCTCGATTGCAAAACGAGTTCTTACAACTTGTATTAATCACTCTCAAGACCTCATTCCTGATGGAATCCATCGCCATGAAGGAGAGAAAAGAGGCAAAGTGGAATTTAAATGCCTTGGCTAAGAGCATAATCGCAACAGCTCCAGCAGAGTTCGTGCCTGAAGCGAATGCGCTATCACGACTTGCACAGTGTAAAGCACTGACACGAGTCCCATCTGAACGACAGTTAACCCTTTCAACACCACAGACCTCTAAATAGGCTTACAAAAAAGTGTAGATCCAGATGAGCCGGCTCGTGACGAGCCGGCTCGTGACGAGCCGTCTCATCAGGATCTGCACTTTCTTTTTGCCAGTGATATGACTATTTTTAGACATAATTACCCATTTTGATAAATGAACTTGTCCAAATGTGATTTTCTGATTCATTTATTGGTTTATGAATATCATGGACCAGTCCATGTGAGTTACTTGGGGTTGAAAGGGTTAATATTATTAGGGAAGACTTGTTCATCTCCAGCAATAAAGAAAAGGCATGATCAATTTGAAAGAAACTAGAATTAATTTAGGATTCCAGCAAATGTTATAGTATGTGGTGTAGGTTATGAAGAAGCCTTTTATGTGTGCAAGATACCAACAGCAACGTAATAACAACGTAATAGAGTATTCCAAACAGTACCATAGGTTATGGTAGTACAGTCAAACCTGTGTTAGTCGTCACCTCCATTAAGCAGCCAACATGTATTAAGCAGCCAGATTCCCAATCAGTTGTTATATTGTACATTTGACCTATATTAAGCAGCCACTTTTTCTGATTCACTTGGCTGGCTGCATAAGACAGGTTTGACTGTAATGACATTCCTGTAGTAGACGATTGTTTCATTTTCGAAAATGTTCGTTACACAAATGATACTCCTAGATTTCCATAAATATCATAGTATACTAGAGGACATAGAAAACGCACACCTACATTATACGATTATTATTACATGAAAACGAAATACGAAGGATTCCATCAAAGATATATAACATCTTTATTACAAAACACAAACTGAACAACTGAAAATATTCCAAAATGTTTAAAACTATGTACATGTATTTGTAGTGTTATTGTTTTTCATATTAAAACACATTTATCCAAAGCGTGCGTTTTCTATGTCCTCTAGTATTGAATGTTCTAACGTATTGATAAGGGACTAGGCATTCCACACTATCTTACATACATACACATGTTCCTGGGTTTAAAAGTTATTAGTGTGTTTTCGTTGCGTTTTATATATTAAATTATTTCAATTGTAATTGGCTATTACTGGAATAATGATAGACATAGACCCATTCCAGCGTGTCCTCTGGTTCTTTTACGTGCACGGTGTAAAGCACCGACACCATACCTCGGTTTAAAGTCCCATCTGAAAGACTGTTAATTTTATTAGGGTCAGACGGGGGATCGAACCTGCGATCCCTGGATTACCAGTCCAGCATATTACCACTGTACTTCAGATCCGTCTGTTACTTAAAATGTGTTCAAATGGGCTCAATGAATATGTCAATTATTAAAGGAAACGCTTCAGCACGCTATTTGCTCAAGCACCATATAATTGGAAATGCGACCTTCCAATCTCCGTCTTAGCAGTAGCCATAACTTCAATTTCAACTTGTTACTGCCGAACAATCAGTCACGATTATGATTGACAGGCGCAGTCTAGAGTTAATCTAAAATGTTATGTGCAAATTAAAAAGACAAACAGATCTACATAGCTATAGTTAAGGACATACAGTATAATGTTTAGAGTGAATAAGAGTCTAGGCAAGACCCAAGTGTGGAACTATTTCATATTGATTACCGACCGTCAGAGCTGAGCCATCATGGTGGTGGGGGTGGGGTAGGGGTTACGTCAACAATGAAAAACTTCGATCACCATCAAATGTATACGTTGTTTGCGCTAAAACATTAATTAATGGCGGTCGTGTAACAGGTAATGATTTCAAATGATTTTTTTTATAATCTATGTAATAGAAAAACAAAAAACAATTTTTTTTTTAAATTCCAGTTATCCACAATTTCATTAACTAATACTTTACTATGAAACTTGGAGGTTTAGTTATCTTTGAATGGTTGCTGGGTTCAATCGCATCTGGTCAGGTCATCTGTGGAACGATTGTGTTGTTGTGAATAAGGTACCTGATCCGTTGAGCCGTAAGCGAGGGGTAGCGAGTTCGAAACCCCCGTCGGAACCATGGTTGATGGGTCCTTGTGCAGGACACTTAAATCCGCATTGCTCTTCTCTCACCCCCATAGCCATGGTTCTATTTGGAGGAAGAAGAAACCATTGTGTTAGACACAAACTATTACAGTTTTTGGTGTTTAACATAATGTACAACGAAATTATTAACAATCACGTGAAGTCGAAATAGTATACAAATATACAGTGCATAAAGAAAACATATGAAATCAAGTCCGCATCCATGGTCGAGTGGTTAAGGTCGCTGACTTGTATACCACTGTAACCTATCATCACTGATGGTCACGGGTTCGAGCCCCGCTCAGGCCATGTCTCATTTATATGAAAAGGTTGGCAGTTTCTTACGGAGGTACTGGTTAACCGCTGGAGCCTGCCCAGGAAAGGTGTTGTTAAGTAAACTGCCCGCCGGCGATATAGCCCGAAATGGTGCTGATGCAGGCGTAAAACCCGAAATATAAATAAATATTAAATCAAGTATTATGATTAGACGAGGGTGGGGATGGATGAGATAGGAAACAGTAGTTGCTTATATGAACGATTTTCATCAATTTAGTACTGATATCTTTGATAAACGAAATTAAAGACATGTTTACGGATTCTGTTGGCAAATCGTTGATAAACTATATACAGTCAAACCTATAGTCATCGAGAGCGATTAAACTTATAAATGTATATAGACTGGGTCAAATTGACATGTTTACGGATTCTGTTGGCAAATCGTTGATAAACTATATACAGTCAAACCTATAGTCATCGAGAGCGATTAAACTTATAAATGTATATAGACTGGGTCAAATTGACATGTTTACGGATTCTGTTGGCAAATCGTTGATAAACTATATACAGTCAAACCTATAGTCATCGAGAGCGATTAAACTTATAAATGTATATAGACTGGGTCAAATTGACATGCGCCGGTTGTCATTTTAGTTTCGCAATATTAGTTTCCGTGTTTAATAATTTATATATGTGCATTACATTATCTTCCTTGTTAAAGGAAACACGTCAAAAACGTTCATGCCTGCAAAATTCTCTCATAAAATAAAGTCTTTATTATTATATTATTAATTGAATTGAATAAGCACGTTTACAACTGTTGTTTTCATAACAAGCTTAGCCATAAACCGAATCTTGTAGTCACTTATATACAAACAGTGTGTGTAAATATAAACATTGACAAGTTGGTAACCAGGTATTAAACATTGGCGAGTTTTAAATACTGAATGATATAAAGTATGTGCGATGGTAAAGTGGTCGCCAGATCGTACAGGTGGGTTTTCTCCGGGTACTCCGGTTTCCTCCCACACAAATGACCACATTTACGCTTTCATCTGCGCCAACGAGAGTGATTAATATAAGTTGTTAAAGCTTGTTTCGCAATCGTAAAAGAAGTAAAGTTTAAACTATATTTGCACACTACCTACTACTACTAGTTTTTAAACGATTGGTTTCACGGACATGGTAAAAACATTGTATGGTGAGAATTCCAGCTGAACATCAATGTTACCCATGCATGTTGACGTGTTTCCTTTAAGATATTACGCAATCTTGTTAAGTGGATCGAATGTCCGCATGTTACAAACTAAGTACATAAGGAGTTTGTTACCCATGCAAGTTGACGTTTTCCCTTTAATATACTACTCAATCTTGTTGAATACATAGTACATAGGGAGCATAGATATATTAGAATTATATAAAATATCTTCATTAATTGCGTTCATGAAATTTGTCGAAATGAAATTCTTTACCGTGTTTCTATCCATCTACTATTTGATCGTCTGTTCTGCTGGGGAGATAGACACGGATGTACAGGGTGTTTTACGCGAATCTGTTCACGTAGATCTGGTATACAAGCAAAATTCGTCTTCCGGTGTTAAAGGTTAGTGCATACATATATTCAATACTTATACTTGGGGAGGGCCGTAACTAATGTTGTTAAAACTTGTGGCATTTGCTTCAACATATAATGACAATCCGTGAGCAAACAATGCCACGAATCATGCATTATGGATAGTTATACAAGTGTGTTCATTTGTTTTGTATTGTACACTGTATATGTAGAATGCAATAAAACATGATTAAACTAAACAATACTTATTTGATCATACATTTCACCATCTTCATATATCTACACAGAGTAAACTAACAGTAGCCATGTGGTGCAACTATTACATGTGGGGAAGGAAGACGTCGGGCACGGACTAGAACACGGTAGAACCACCGGTCTTCCACGTGCCAGCTAGATAGCTTCACCACATGAAATATTTCGACACCCGCAGTTGTATTAGAACCCTACAGCGGTGACAGGCAAGTATTAGAACCATACAGCGGTGACAGGCAAGTATTAGAACCCTACAGCGGTGACAGGCAAGTATTAGAACCCTACAGCGGTGACAGGCAAGTATTAGAACCCTACAGCGGTGACATGCAAGTATTAGAACCCTACGGCGGTGACAGGCAAGTAACTTGAAGCTAACAACCTTACAAATGCACTCTGTCACGGAGACCATTGTAACGATCTTGAAATAAAGTTAATTTTGATAATTTTGTAAATTTATTTTATGATGTGTATATGTACTACATTTATGCTTAACGTCATAGTTTTCAACATGTATACGTCCGTTTTACATTTAGTCAGGTTGTGACATGTAGGCCTACAACGGATGTAATTGTTATATACATGTATATAGAGCAATAAAATATTATCAAATCAATGGGTCACGACTAATTATCCGCCTTATTATAGCCGGTCTAACTAGATCAGTATCAACAGAGTTACTAATAAAAGAGATAGATTGTGTTTCTTTATCCGATCGACGCAAACATTCAAAAACTTATTACGGTAGGCAAAGCCACACAATTAATTGCTTTCCGCCTATTATATCAGAAACTACTGAATATCCGGTTCGGAACAATAAACAACTATAAAACTATTGCACGTCGAACTTATATATATATATATATAGCTATTCGTTTATAGATCTTATAATGATGCTATCGGTTGCTCTGTGCATTTACCGGAAGAAATAAAATGCCCGCGCATGCGCACACTACGTAGGGCAAAAAACGTTGAGATTTTACAAGACAGATATCGATCGAAATAATATAATTATAATTGTATGCACTAGTGATTTAATGCTTGACTTCATTGAATTTTAACAATGCCTTCATCTTGTTGTGCCCCGGGATGCGCAAAGAGGTTAGTTAAAGGGAACGATGAAGTAAAAATGTACCGTCTTCCGTTGTCGGACAAAGACAAGCTTGACAAATGGATAGTCAGAATTGAACGTCTACCAGCCCCGGGACAGACAAGTACTCGATCAGATGGCCTTTGGGAACCCAAGGATCATGATCGTTTATGCAGTGCCCATTTTGTTTCGGGTAGGTTGCAATATTATACATGTATTACTTGGTACAGCTTCGAATTATCGCACCCCACCCACTTCTTCACTTATGAAGATTAGGTGCTGGCGCCATAATAAAAAGTGTTAGTTAAGTGCTTGATCAGAAAGTGCTCATTAGAAAGGATACAGTGAATAGACAAATAATATTTAAGTGTTTTTTTATAAAACTATGTACATAATTGTGGCAATTTATGGAAAATATATTGGGGTAAGGACATGCACAGGGATCAGGGCATTGTATGTATGCGGTAGCATGTTCCACTGAGTGACGGCTCTAGGATAGAAAAGAGTATTTGTGCCGTCTGATCTGGTTCTATGCTGTTTGCAAAACCGACATTATATGGGATTAGCATGATAAGGGTTAATATTGTATTAATATTCGGTAATACCGCTTGTCCATGTCAGCATCTGAGCTCGCTGGATTGACAGTCCTTTTTCTCACTGGACTACTGACCCATATCATGGCCATATGCATTATTTAATTTTACATCATACCATCTTATTGCCAAGTTAATCACCAAGTACATGAAATAACTTCCGGGTCTCAAGCCAATTAACACTGGATGTACCAGAGTCTGATTAACAGACTACACGCGCGCTACATGACCTTATATGTCGATGCGCCGTAAAACACCATTCATTCATTACAGACTACACCAAAGACGGGCGTGTGTTTCGAGGTACCTTACAGCTTGGGACTGGGCGAGTCGAAAACGGGGGCGGAGAGTTGTCGCAGCAATCACAAACTGCCGGCTAGGCATAGTAAGTGGGGGGTTAGCAGGAAAAAGGATTATCAAAGAAACGTTACAGAAACATCGGGCGCTAGACATCAGAATTTGGACTATAGTGATGTCACTCATTCGAAAGGATGATAAGCTCAATATTTGATTATACATTACAGGGAAACCAAGCAAGGTCCCATTGGAAGTAGATTTTGTTCCAACAATATTCTGCCACACCCCAGCTGCAAAGAAAACCCCGCAGGTGTTACAGCAAAAGCTAGTTCGCCAGAATCGAGTAAAAGTTAGAGAGGAAAATAAGAACAAGACTTCAGCTGCTTTGGCACTCATGGAGCTGTCTAAACATAAGGAAAATGTTGTGCCAGGTATAGCCACACAAACATCTGTTGAAACAAGAGAGATTGGAATTCAAACAGATTTGGACTCTCTAACGATCGACTCGATCAATATGTTGACAGACAAGCAGTGTCATGTTATAGAGCAATACCAAGATGATTTTACCACTTTGCTAAACCAGAACAATATGTTGCAACAACAGTTTGATAGTTGTGTGGATAGAATGAACTCACTGCAAATTCAAGTACAATCATTAGAAAATGAAATCACATCACTACAAGCCAAAGTTCTAACCTGTCTAAGCAATGATTTCATTAAATGTAATGACGATAGAACATCATACTTCACCGGCCTACATAATTATTCAACATTTCTTGTGGTGTTTGAGCATGCCCGCCGCCACATAACCAGGAAGAATACCAAACTCGACTTGAAGGACGAGTTGCTTCTAACATTGGTCAAGTTAAAGCAAAATCCTGGCACAGGTGATCTTGCGTATCGATTTGGTGTTAGTCAACCTTTGATTTCTACAATTTTTCATGCATGGCTACATGCACTATACAAGTCAATTGGTGGATTAGTTATTTGGCCTCCAAATGATAAAGAAATGCAACTACCCGATGTATTTAACAATCATGATTTTAGAAAGGTGAAATGCATAATTGATTGTACAGAGATTTTTATTGAGAGACCAACAGCATTAAAAGCACGTTGCCAGACATATTCAAATTACAAAAGACATAATACCCTGAAGGTCTTAATTGGTATTAGCCCATCAGGCAGTGTGATTTTCTTATCAGAAATATGGGGCGGTAGGGCAAGTGATAAGAAAATAACCACAGAAAGCTGGATCATGGACACGTTTTTACCTGGGGATGTTGTCATGGCAGACAGGGGATTTGTAATGAAGGAGGAATTTGCTCAACGAGGAGTCAAATTAATTATGCCGGCCTTCACAAAGGGAAAACTACAGTTATCACCAGTTGAGGTGGAGATTAGTCGACGTATGTCGAGAGCCCGCATACACGTGGAACGTGTCATTGGACGTATGAAAGACTTCAAAATATTTAGTGGAACAATGCCAATTTCATTTGTGAAAAAGCGAGGAACATGCAAGAAAATACTGCACGTAACTGGTGGGATTGTCAATACTAACAACCCATTATTATAGTTTTGTATAAAGCCATACTGGGCAGATTGATGGTTCTGCATTAACCCTTTCAACCCCACAGGCCTTTAAACGAGCCGTCTCATCATGATCTGCACTTTTTGCTAGTAATTATACTATTTTTAGACAAAATGAACCATTTTGACGTAAATGAACCGATCGAAATATAATGTTCTGATCATTTTATTGGTCTAAAAATATTATGGAGCAATCCATTGTCAGTTACTTTGGGTTGAAAGGGTTAATCAGAATTCCATGTACATTTGCACTCTAAATTGTAAAATGTATTTCATTGTATATAATATGAGCAATAATGAATAATAATTTGTATCCAAATTGTTTTTATCATTTTAACTTAGCTGGATCACCGGCAGACACCCATACCGAGCATGTACTACATTCGTATACATCTAAAGTAGTATATTACTAAACTGGTTTCGTATACATCTAAAGTAGTATATTACTAAACTGGTTTCAGTTTCATTGTTTTGGCCAATAGTTCAGGCATGATCCACTTTTGGTGGAACAAACGCAGTTTTGCCACCAAGTTTTTAAAAAATGAATCGTCATACAGAACACGCTCGATATGAATGCCTTTGTTTGTGAAACACACAAAATCACAATAGTCTAGTTGACATATGCCCATTTGACCTTGAATCTGGTGTAAGTATTTGTGTCCAAACTTTACAGTATTGTCACACATACCAGAGTCACATTGTTCATGGGAATTTAGACAGTATAATTTATCTGAAACTCCACACGGATGCATGTCCCTGTGTTTGAATGGGCATTTAACTTCTACAGTTCCTTTCCCACAACAGTCACATTCCACTATACTGTCTGGAGTTGCCCCCAATAATGGATAGTTCGGATTCATGAACAGACCACACTTCGAAATGCGGACATTGGTGTGGTCTTTCATTTTGTCCATGTATGCTGACAGCGCACACGATTAATTTTCCATTCCCCAGGATGTAGCAGCACTGCTGAAATTGGTGCCATTACAAACTTTCACAATCAATGACTGAGACGGATGGTCAATGTTTGTATGCACAACTTCATGAAAATTGGACGCAGTAATCCTACCATTTCTGTATTTTTTCCAGATGCCACTCTTGGATTGAGAACGTGTAGATTTCTCCAGATTTTCACACTGTCTTTTACTGGCACTTAATGTTTTACTGACTTCCTCGCACAGTAGATGAAGCTCGTCTGCGCTTAATAGAGTGTTGTCTTCCACATATAGGTTGCTCAGAACCTGAGGCAGTCTGGATTCTAAAGGATCCTGTTGCTTGGGCTCCACTACTGAAAACACTACCGCATTCGGAGCACTTTTTTTCAAGTCCCGCAACAAATCAGTGGCATCACATGTGTCCAAGTTGTTGACATGTTGTTGCCGATGGCCAGTCGGATAATCAACTCTTTGTTTCTTTGGTTTGTTGAAATCGATCTCGTCAAGTGGAACACCTTCAACCTGTTGCAACAAAATTAGAATGTATGTATGTACCATTAATGTCAAACCCCTTGTCGGGGACCTAGACATGTTTTTCTGGGCATGCTTAGGTGCCTTGCTCAATGACACTACATATGTGGCCTGACTGAGTATCGAACCCAGACTGTTCGATTCCAAATCCGACGCTCTACCATTGGACCACGGACGGCACATAGTACAAACATGCAATGATTAACAATCGGCTACAAAGTAATTACACAACTGCATCTTATTATTTCCTTTTAACCAAAGGGGCCGGTTACGGGAAAGTCAATGGTTGTGCCCAGTTTAATACAATCGTGCATGTACACTAATCCACGTCACTGGTAAATGACGCATACTTTTTTCAAATGTGAAGAGAAGCAGGAGACTGTTATGAGTAATTTCTGTTTGATAATTTTATGATCCAACATAACGCAATTCTGCATTTAAGTTTTTCTTGTTTTAATACTGAATACATACCTTCTTGACGAATGTCTGATTCCATTCACAGGGTACTGATGTACAGGCAACCTCGTTATGGCCAAGACGTGTGTTGCACTCAACTTTAAACAATATAGCTGCAACATGCGAACAAACTTCACCCAGTCTGAAATATTTAATTAAAAAACATGTTTTATAAGCATGTCATGGAATGTTTTAAATAAGCAATCACACTACGGTATTGTCTTAAACGATTAATTTCCATGAGAAAAACCGTAATCCTACAATTTTCTGGGTAGACCTAACTGGACGACATTTAAATTCCACAGTGCCTCTTCTCTACCTTGTTTCGCAATCAAAAACTAAAATCAATTTGCATTGCGATCGTTCGCTGTATCCGGGATGAATTCTATGGATATGTTTGTATGCAGTCACTAAATAGTTTCAGATGTCTTTCAATGTACACATACCCACCCGTAAGGGGAGTCTGGCAGTATGAATAGATAGACAGATACACCAATTTATATTTTCAACAATGGTATATTTAGATAGAAGTTATACATACCCTGCCATGCAGGAACAATGGGCACAGTCAATATTGTTGTTTTTTGTGTCGATTCCGATCCAGGCCTTGTGTGGTGTGTCCGTAACGGCCTGTGACCGATTCACTTTCCCAGCTATGATGCAGTGTCCTGTTGTGCTTTTTTTGTAGAAGCAAGTGTGAATCCAGCCGCTAATAAAGAAATTATATGCCTCTAGTGACCGATAAGCCTTCATGCTTTCCATTGTGTAAGGTCCTGGTGTCTCAATCAGATACGAAAATATCTGCCTAAAGTCAACACTCGGCCATTTCCTGACATCATCCAACAGCTTCAGTGACGTCTCGGCCCCACGACAACTCGGCCCTACGACACCTCGGCCCCACGACCCCAGACACCTCGGCCCCATTTATTTTTGTATATGGTATTTTTTTATATTATTATGGATTCTTAAATAAGAAAACAATGTCATAACTTCATGTTTATTCATTTTTAGATAAAAATGCGTTCTTAAAAATATACACAGAAAATATCCAGGACTATGCAAAATCATTGTTGAATCACTCGATGTTACCAATGTAACATTTGGCCACCTCTGTCAGGTACTCTGACGTCTTCATGTCGCCGTCATCGTAGAGGTCGTAAAGTTCGTCGAGTCGGCCGTCCACACGTCGATACTTCTGTAGGCGATTTCTCACTAGAACGTGCTCGCTGACCAGCTGGGCATTGATAATGAATTTTAAAAATGGGGCCGAGGTGTCGATGTGTTTTGGGGCCGAGGTGTCGTGGGGCCGAGGTGTCTGGGGCCGACGCGTCGTGGGGCCGAGATGACACTTTACCATCCAACCACGTGCTGCACTTCCCCATCGATTTTCCCGATATTTTCCTCTCTAGCAGCGAGAATGGATCGTCTTCTATGCAAAATCCCAGTCCCAGTAACTTCTGCACATACCGTTGCCTATCTCCCGTCTTTAATTTACTAAAATACGTACTCATTTTTAACGAAATTCGTGTTTATTATGTTGTGTTACATTTACTTCCGTGTTGCGTTTTTGCCCTACGTTGAATGCGCATGCGCGGAAAGTTATTTCCGTTTCTAAGTAGCAGTTGACCTCTTATAAGATCTTATACCCTCGTCTACTGACTTATAGAATAATCTGAATACAGACGTGCTTAGCTCTACGACCCTAAATATATTTTAAGTCGAAACTAAAAGAAACATTTTAAAGCACCAGTTATACCTAAACACATTTTATATGGTGACAGATTTGTTTCGATACTTCATGCCCGTTTAAGAAATCATTGCAGCAATTTAAATAATGATTTATTTAACAACCATATAAAAGAACATTCTTACTGTGATTGTGGATATCCTGTCGAGAATGCAGAACATTTATTTCTTCCAGTGTTACACATTTTTCGATGAGAGAATCATAGTTTTTCATGAAACAAGAAGCTGGCATCCACTTAATGTCGATGTCTTATTAACTGTTAGGGATACATTGACGATAACAAACTAATAATTACAGTTGTACATACATTCATTAAGCATTCAAAACGTTTTAACTACTAATATATTTCACACATGTTCATTGTGTTGTAAACTCTGTAACCATGATAGTTCTTATTATATATTTGGTAAACTGCAATTACGGGGGCGTGTGTGTTTTACGTTTATTTATCGTCGCTACACATTGCCCATATGAGCAACGCCTCCTGAAGAGATTACTAGTAGTCATTTTAGATTTTTGGAGGATAGTGCAATGATACAGACAGAGACCCATTCCAGAGTAATCTCTGGTTCTTTTACGTGCACGGTGTACAGCACCGACACGAGACCTCGGTTTAATGTCCCATCTGAAAGACTGTTCATTTTATTAGTGTCAGACGGAGGATCGAACCTGCGATCCATGGATTACCAGTCCAACGTGTTCACCACTGGACTACAGATGCGTCTGATTACGGATGCGTTGTCGGTGGAACTTGACCTTAGATTCGGCAGATATTGCCCGAGTGATTATGCATTTACTACGAACTATTCTTTATTATTTAGACCAAACTTGTTATTATATACAAGCAATATAATTACACCAATTCAGTATAGCTTGTTTTGTTTAATTCCACTGGAGAGAGCCAATTACTAAAGTTGATAGAACTTGTGGCTCAACCTTCACTGGAGAGAGCCAATTACTAATGTTGATAGAACTTGTGGCTCAACCTTCACTGGAGAGAGCCACTTACTAATGTTGATAGAACTTGTGGCTCAACCTTCACTGGAGAGAGCCACTTACTAATGTTGATAGAACTTGTGGCTCAACCTTCACTGGAGAGAGTCAATTACTAATGTTGATAGAACTTGTGGCTCAACCTTCACTGGAGAGAGCCACTTACTAATGTTGATAGAACTTGTGGCTCAACCTTCACTGGAGAGAGCCAATTACTAATGTTGATATAACTTGTGGCTCAACCTTCACTGGAGAGAACCAATTACTAATGTTGATAGAACTTGTGGCTCAACCTTCACTGGAGAGAGCTAATTACCAATACACGGAAACACGATTTGGACACCGTCTTGACCCAGATTCGTATAAACAGGTAAACAAACATTAAAACCGTTCGTTATAAAATCACCGGTTTAGCGTATTTTGGCAATATACTACCTTCGACATACTCTGTTTACTTTAGTAGGTTGTTTTGTAACTGTATTATATCCGTATTTATATAACTACTGATAACAGAAGTGAATATTAGAGAATAAACACGAATTCACATACTAGTTTCGTCTAAAAAACCCTTTAGTCTAACGATGATTTCCGGTAGTAACTTATTCATCCACATATACTGGGTACTCCAAGCACACACTACTAAGTATGACAGGGTGACGCTTGTCGGGGACCGTTGATAAACATCTCAGTTGAGAAACAGAATGTTTGATAAACATCCCATTTGAGAAACAGAATGTTGAAAATAACCACATACTAAGGTCAAAACCAGTCCCGAGTGGTACAGTGGCCAGCCGCTCAGCAAAAATGGTAAAGGCTGGGGCTGGACCTGCCTGCCTGCCTGCAGGTGCCTGTCTGCCTGCCTGCCTGCAGGTGCCTGCCTGCCTGCCTGCCTGCCTGCCTGCCTGCCTGCCTGCCTGCCTGCCTGCCTGCCTGCCTGCCTGCCTGCCTGCCTGCCTGCCTGCCTGCCTGCCTTTAATGTCGAATCCCTTGCGGGGATGTAGACATGTTGCGCATCAAAATCCGCAAATAAGTTAAAAGTATGAATAGTTAAAAACATAATTTAAGAAAGTAATGAAAATAAGTTGTGGTAAAAGTTTAAAAGCAGCTGCGCAGAACAACTACGGACTGGCATGGTCAATATGGCAAACTGTCGTATTGAATTGCTCTGTGGTAGGGAGATGGACAATGTCAGGAGGGAGATGGTTACAATGGTAGATTGTTCTTGGAAAAAAGGAAAACTTGTTGTAGTCTGTAGTTGCTGTAATTAACCTATAGCTTACGGAATGGCAATGACGAACAGGACGGGAGAGGGGAACTAGGTAATTTTCAATGGGAATAGCAACAAGATCATTATGAATTTTATACAGAAGGGATAACCTATTGTCAATACGCCGTAGATCTAGTATGCGTAGATTTAGGGACTGTAGCATGTCTGTAACACTAGAGGTACGATATAAGTCAGCCTTTATCCAACGCGGTGTTGTCTCATATACCGCTGGACACATTCATATGGTCTATCAATGTTTGGGTATGTGGCAACCAGATCTCGGAGCCATATTCAAGCTGGGGTCTCACTAGTGTCTAGTAGACCATGGACTTAAGGGGTTCGGATTTGACCTGGAGGTTTCTACGTAGGAATCCTAATGTTTGGTTTGCTTTCTTAGTTGACCTTTTTATGTGAGTGTCCCACGACAGGTTATTTGAGATATCCACGCCAAGGTATTTGGCTGAGGTGACCTACTCAAGTAGGACTCCGTGGAGTTCATATTGACTGGGAATAGGATGTTTCCTTCTGGTGACGTGGATAACTTGACATTTGGAGGGGTTAATATCCATGTCCCACTCCAACTCCAACTATTCTAATCTCTTAAGATCGTTTTGGAGTGTGACCGATTCATTTGCAGATGATAGATAGACTGCAGTATCATTTGCAAAGATACGGACTTTGGACTGATGTTTTGTGGGAGGTCGTTAAGATAGGCTAGGAAAAGCAGGGGTCCAAGTATGGATACCTGTGGGACTCCAGAGGAATGGCATCTGAACTAATACCACTAAGGACAACTGACTGGAATCTATTATCTAGAAAGCTCTTAATCCACCTTAATGTTTGACCTCTGACTCCATAGTCATGCATTTTTAGTAGTACTTTCTCGTGATTGACCTTATCGAAAGCCTTACTGAAGTCTAATAGGATGAGATCTACCTGATGCTTATTGTAAACAGAGGTAACCAAGTCATTGATTAGCATTACTAATTGGGTCACGCATGACCGTTTTTCTCTAAAACCATGCTGCAAATGCTACAGAATACTGTGGTTAGTGAAGTGTTTTACTATCGAGGAGGAAACTAAGTATATGTTCTAGAACCTTGCATAGAACACATGTCAGTGAGATAGGCCTATAGTTGGCGGGGTGTGACTTGTCCCCTTTTTTGTAAATGGGAGCAACATTTGCTGACTTCCACTGGGCCGGCAGTGACCCTTCGTTGAGGGGAGGGAGGTCATTCCAGTGTCATGGGTTAATATAGTTAATATGGTGCGTGTGACCTAAATGTTACTAATGCATTCAATTACTTATGTATATTGTATGTTTTATTGATGCCAAGCACCTTGTGGGGACCGTGACATGTTTTTTTGGCCAGGCTTAGCAGACTTAAGTCACTAACCAGTACTGAGATGCCTCACTCAATGACACTATATGTGCCCCAAACTAGTATCAAACCCGGAACCCTTTGAATCCAAATAAGACACTCTACCACTGTACCACTGGACAATGGACGACACACTAAGTAATTCTCTGAACCATATAACCCATATACATTCGTAGGAACATATATTACGTCTAACTACTGGAAAATTTCAAGATAATGTGACACTTGGGTGTGTCATTCCTATACGAGTAATGCATATTTAAGTTTGTTTACCTGTTAGTCTCGTTTTGGCGAAAGTAGGTCAAAACGGTGCGCACTATATAATAAGCCAAACCGTGTTTCCGTGTATGTTGATAGAACTTTTGGCTCAACCTTCACTGGAGAGAGCCAATTACTAATGTTGATAGAACTTGTGGCTCAACCTTCACTGGAGAGAGCCAGTTACCAATGTTGATAGAACTTGTGGCTCAACCTTCACTGGAGAGAGCCAATTACCAATGTTGATAGAACTTTTGGCTCAACCTTCACTGGAGAGAGCCAATTACTAATGTTGATATAACTTGTGGCTCAACCTTCACTGGAGAGAGCCACTTACTAATGTTGATAGAACTTGTGGCTCAACCTTCACTGGAGAGAGCCACTTACTAATGTTGATAGAACTTGTGGCTCAACCTTCACTGGAGAGAGCCACTTACTAATGTTGATAGAACTTGTGGCTCAACCTTCACTGGAGAGAGCCAATTACTAATGTTGATAGAACGTGTGGCTCAACCCAGTTGCTTTCATTTGTTTGTCAATCTTTGTATTGTTGTATATGTGTATATAATGCATTAACATATGATTAAACTAAACTATAACAGACTGTGTTAGTATACATAGATATTATGATCTATTATTATATTTCAATGTTGAGCTTAAAAATATGCCATATTTCTCTCCATCTGTTTTCCAGAGTTTGAGAGCTGGTACGAAGATATCTCCGACGATGAAGGGTTGACCTATGCGCAAGGGATGGTGTCACAAGCTTGCCTCAGATGTATCTGCTTGGTAGGACATTCATTTCTGTACACCCTAAGTTCTGTCTACGTTACACATTTATAATTTATAGTATAGCATAAACAGAGCATTTGTAAAGCATTCATTGTAAAATAAACACCTGTTTGCTGATCTGTAAACATGCTGTGGAAGTCATGATAACGCAGTGGATGCGTGTTCGCTTCAGGTGCGAAAGGTCCGGAGTTCGAGCCCCGCTGGATCCGTTGCGATTGTGCCCTTAAATTCCACGTTGCCTCTTCTCTCTCCCTAGTGGCGATGGATTCCATCAGGAATGAGGTCTAGAGAGTGATTAATATAAGTTGTAAGAACTTGTAGAGGTAAAGAATAGTTTCTCTACTTTTCAGCTTTAACCGTTACTATATAATTCCAATTGATTTGTATATATGTTGAGGGCCTCATGGTAGATTAATTTTTGTTATATAAGTTCTCTCGTAAAATAAAGTCTTTATTATTATTATTATTATTATTATTATAAAGAGGTAACATGAAACAATGTTGAATTACGATATCAACACTCATAATTACGATCTCAACACTCATAATTACGATCTCAACACTCACAATTACTATCTCAACACTCATAATTACGACCTCATCACTCATAATTACGATCTCAACACTCATAATTACGACCTCAACACTCACAATTACGATATCAACACTCATAATTACAATCACAACACTCATAATTACGATCTCAACACTCATAATTACGATCTCAACACTCACAATTACGATCTCAACACTCACAATTACGACCTCAACACTCACAATTACGATCTCAACACTCATAATTACGATCTCAACACTCACAATTACGATCTCAACACTCATAATTACGATCTCAACACTCACAATTACGATCTCAACACTCACAATTACGATCTCAACACTCATAATTACGATCTCAACACTCACAATTACGATCTCAACACTCATAATTACGATCTCAACACTCACAATTACGATCTCAACACTCACAATTACGATCTCAACACTCATAATTACGATCTCACAATTACGATATCAACACTCACAATTACGATATCAACACTCACAATTACGATCTCAACACTCATAATTACGATCTCAACACTCATAATTACGATCTCAACACTCACAATTACGATCTCAACACTCATAATTACGATCTCACAATTACGATATCAACACTCACAATTACGATCTCAACACTCATAATTACGATCTCAACACTCATAATTACGATCTCACAATTACGATCTCAACACTCATAATTACGATATCAACACTCATAATTACGATATCAACACTCACAATTACGATATCAACACTCATAATTACGATCTCAACACTCACAATTACGATCTCAACACTCACAATTACGATCTCAACACTCACAATTACGATATCAACACTCATAATTACGATCTCAACACTCACAATTACGATCTCAACACTCATAATTACGATCTCAACACTCAAAATTACGATCTCAACACTCACAATTACGATCTCAACACTCACAATTACGATCTCAACACTCATAATTATGTTATCAACACTCACAATTACGATCTCAACACTCACAATTACGATCTCAACACTCACAATTAAGATCTCAACACTCACAATTAAGATCTCAACACTCACAATTACGATCTCACAATTACGATCTTAACACGCACAATTACGATCTCACAATTACGATCTCAACACTCACAATTACGATCTCAACACTCACAATTATGATCTCAACACTCATAATTACGATATCAACACTCATAATTACGATTTCAACACTCACAATTACGATCTCAACACTCACAATTATGATATCAACACTCACAATTACGATCTCACAATTACTATCTTAACACTCACAATTACGATCTCACAATTACGATCTCAACACTCACAATTATGATCTCAACACTCACAATTACGATCTCAACACTCACAATTATGATCTCAACACTCACAATTACTATCTCAACACTCACAATTACGATCTCAACACTCACAATTACGATCTCATAATTACGATCTCAACACTCATAATTACGATCTCAACACTCACAATTACGATCTCAACACTCACCCAATCAAAACAATGTAAATATGCCCTTAAGATAAGGATCTATTGGCCTTACTTCGTTCACAGACGCTTGGGGTTTGGACAAATGGTTTCGGGTTCAAACATATATGTCAAAACATATATGGTGTCCATAGATTGCGTGGGATAGACTATACAAATATCTAACGACATATGTCATTGTTTCAGAGGGAATCAAAATGTAAGCCCGTTGGGTGTGTAATGGATGTTGGCTCCCTGTCGTGTGGGTATTTCCAGATCAAGCAAGCTTACTGGATCGACTGTGGAAAACCCGGAAAAGGTACACACCATTCTATCCGAATCAATTATTTACTCTATGTAACTAGATACAAGAAATCACCTTTACTGCGAACAGCTGATACATGCCCAAACATATCTGGTTTATAAATGTTTTATAAATGTGTATACATTATATACTAGTATTAAATGGGGTTCGATGGGACACGAAACCATTTACATATAGGAAAAAGACATATGTGTGCATAACGAAATAAGAAATACAACACACAGTCGTATGGTTAATGTCCTTGACTTGAACTCACTTGCCCCCAACACCACTGTATACAGTTAGAATTATACCATGGGTGTCGAATGATGTCACGTGAGAGCGTAATCCAGCTGACTAGCAGAAGGTCGGTGGTTTTATCGGTACCCGCCTCAAACAATGTTCAGTGGGACAGCTAGGTGGTTCTATCGGTACCCGCCTCAAACAATTTCATGGGACAGCTAGGTGTTCTATCGGTACCCGCCCAAACAATGTTCAGTGGGACAGCTAGGTGGTTCTATCGGTACCCGCCTCAAACAATGTTCAGTGGGACAGCTAGGTGGTTCTATCGGTACCCGCCTCAAACAATGTTCAGTGGGACAGCTAGGTGGTTCTATCGGTACCCGCCTCAAACAATGTTCAGTGGGACAGCTAGGTGGTTCTATCGGTACCCGCCTCAAACAATGTTCAGTGGGACAGCTAGGTGGTTCTATCGGTACCCGCCTCAAACAATGTTCAGTGGGACAGCTAGGTGGTTCTATCGGTACCCGCCTCAAACAATGTTCAGTGGGACAGCTAGGTGGTTCTATCGGTACCCGCCTCAAACAATGTTCAGTGGGACAGCTAGGTGGTTCTATCGGTACCCGCCTCAAACAATGTTCAGTGGGACAGCTAGGTGGTTCTACTCGGGTCCCGCCTCAAACAATGTTCAGTGGGACAGCTAGGTGGTTCTATCGGTACCCGCCTCAAACAATGTTCAGTGGGACAGCTAGGTGGTTCTTCTCGGTACCCGCCTCAAACAATGTTCAGTGGGACAGCTAGGTGGTTCTACTCGGGTCCCCGCCTCAAACAATGTTCAGTGGGACAGCTAGGTGGTTCTATCGGTACCCGCCTCAAACAATGTTCAGTGGGACAGCTAGGTGGTTCTTCTCGGGTACCCGCCTCAAACAATGTTCAGTGGGACAGCTAGGTGGTTCTATCGGTACCCGCCTCAAACAATGTTCAGTGGGACAGCTAGGTGGTTCTATCGGTACCCGCCTCAAACAATGTTCAGTGGGACAGCTAGGTGGTTCTACTCGGGTCCCCGCCTCAAACAATGTTCAATGGGACAGCTAGGTGGCTCTTCTCGGGTCCCCGCCTCAAACAATGTTCAGTGGGACAGCCAGGTTATTCTACTCGGGTCCCCGCCTCAAACAATGTTCAATGGGACAGCTAGGTGGTTCTATTGGTACCCGCCTCAAACAATGTTCAGTGGGACAGCTAGGTGGCTCTTCTCGGGTCCCCGCCTCAAACAATGTTCAGTGGGACAGCTAGGTGGTTCTACTCGGGTCCCCGCCTCAAACAATGTTCAGTGGGACAGCTAGGTGGCTCTTCTCGGGTACCCGCCTCAAACAATGTTTAGTGGGACAGCTAGGTGGTTCTACTCGGCTACCCGCCTCAAACAATGTTCAGTGGTACAGCTAGGTGATTCTACTCGGCTACCCGCCTCAAACAACGTTCAGTGGGACAGCTAGGTGGTTCTATTGGTACCCGCCTCAAACAATGTTCAGTGGGACAGCTAGGTGGTTCTACTCGGGTCCCCGCCTCAAACAATGTTCAGTGGGACAGCTAGGTGGTTCTACTCGGGTCCCCGCCTCAAACAATGTTCAGTGGGGCAGCTAGGTGGTTCTATTGGTCCCCGCCTCAAACAATGTTCAGTGGGACAGCTAGGTGGTTCTACTCGGGTCCCCTGCTCAAACAATGTTCAGTGGGACAGCTAGGTGGTTCTACTCGGCTACCCGCCTCAAACAATGTTCAGTGGGGCAGCTAGGTGGTTCTATTGGTCCCCGACTCAAACAATGTTCAGTGGGACAGCTAGGTGGTTCTACTCGGGTCCCGCCTCAAACAATGTTCAGTGGGACAGCTAGGTGGTTCTACTCGGGTCCCCGCCTCAAACAATGTTCAGTGGGACAGCTAGGTGGTTCTTCTCGGTACCCGCCTCAAACAATGTTCAGGGGGACAGCTAGGTGGTTCTTCTCGGTACCCGCCACAAACAATGTTCAGTGGGACAGCTAGGTGGTTCTACTCGGTACCCGCCTCAAACAATGTTCAGTGGGACAGCTAGGTGGTTCTTCTCGGGTACCCGCCTCAAACAATGTTCAGTGGGACAGCTAGGTGGTTCTATCGGTACCCGCCTCAAACAATGTTCAGTGGGACAGCTAGGTGGTTCTATCGGTACCCGCCTCAAACAATGTTCAGTGGGACAGCTAGGTGGTTCTACTCGGGTCCCCGCCTCAAACAATGTTCAGTGGGACAGCTAGGTGGTTCTACTCGGGTCCCCGCCTCAAACAATGTTCAGTGGGACAGCTAGGTGGTTCTACTCGGGTCCCGCCTCAAACAATGTTCAGTGGGACAGCTAGGTGGTTCTATGGTACCCGCCTCAAACAATGTTCAGTGGGACAGCTAGGTGGTTCTTCTCGGTACCCGCCTCAAACAATGTTCAGTGGGACAGCTAGGTGGTTCTACTCGGTCCCCGCCTCAAACAATGTTCAGTGGGACAGCTAGGTGGTTCTTCTCGGGTACCCGCCTCAAACAATGTTCAGTGGGACAGCTAGGTGGTTCTACTCGGTACCCGCCTCAAACAATGTTCAGTGGGACAGCTAGGTGGTTCTACTCGGGTACCCGCCTCAAACAATGTTCAGTGGGACAGCTAGGTGGTTCTATTGGTACCCGCCTCAAACAATGTTCAGTGGGACAGCTAGGTGGTTCTACTCGGGTCCCCGCCTCAAACAATGTTCAGTGGGACAGCTAGGTGGTTCTACTCGGGTCCCCGCCTCAAACAATGTTCAGTGGGACAGCTAGGTGGTTCTATTGGTCCCCGCCTCAAACAATGTTCAGTGGGACAGCTAGGTGGTTCTACTCGGGTCCCCGCCTCAAACAATGTTCAGTGGGACAGCTAGGTGGTTCTACTCGGCTACCCGCCTCAAACAATGTTCAGTGGGACAGCTAGGTGGTTCTATTGGTCCCCGCCTCAAACAATGTTCAGTGGGACAGCTAGGTGGTTCTACTCGGGTCCCGCCTCAAACAATGTTCAGTGGGACAGCTAGGTGGTTCTACTCGGGTCCCCGCCTCAAACAATGTTCAGTGGGACAGCTAGGTGGTTCTTCTCGGTACCCGCCTCAAACAATGTTCAGTGGGACAGCTAGGTGGTTCTTCTCGGTACCCGCCTCAAACAATGTTCAGTGGGACAGCTAGGTGGTTCTACTCGGTACCCGCCTCAAACAATGTTCAGTGGGACAGCTAGGTGGTTCTACTCGGTACCCGCCTCAAACAATGTTCAGTGGGACAGCTAGGTGGTTCTATCGGTACCCGCCTCAAACAATGTTCAGTGGGACAGCTAGGTGGTTCTACTCGGTACCCGCCTCAAACAATGTTCAGTGGGACAGCTAGGTGGTTCTACTCGGGTCCCGCCTCAAACAATGTTCAGTGGGACAGCTAGGTGGTTCTACTCGGTACCCGCCTCAAACAATGTTCAGTGGGACAGCTAGGTGGTTCTACTCGGGTCCCGCCTCAAACAATGTTCAGTGGGACAGCTAGGTGGTTCTATCGGTACCCGCCTCAAACAATGTTCAGTGGGACAGCTAGGTGGTTCTACTCGGTACCCGCCTCAAACAATGTTCAGTGGGACAGCTAGGTGGTTCTATCGGTACCCGCCTCAAACAATGTTCAGTGGGACAGCTAGGTGGTTCTATTGGTACCCGCCTCAAACAATGTTCAGTGGGACAGCTAGGTGGTTCTTCTCGGGTACCCGCCTCAAACAATGTTCAGTGGGACAGCTAGGTGGTTCTATCGGGTACCCGCCTCAAACAATGTTCAGTGGGACAGCTAGGTGGTTCTATCGGTACCCGCCTCAAACAATGTTCAGTGGGACAGCTAGGTGGTTCTTTGGTACCCGCCTCAAACAATGTTCAGTGGGACAGCTAGGTGGTTCTACTCGGGTACCCGCCTCAAACAATGTTCAGTGGGACAGCTAGGTGGTTCTACTCGGGTCCCGCCTCAAACAATGTTCAGTGGGACAGCTAGGTGGTTCTATTGGTACCCGCCTCAAACAATGTTCAGTGGGACAGCTAGGTGGTTCTCTCGGGTCCCCGCCTCAAACAATGTTCAGTGGGACAGCTAGGTGGTTCTACTCGGGTCCCCGCCTCAAACAATGTTCAGTGGGACAGCTAGGTGGTTCTATTGGTACCCGCCTCAAACAATGTTCAGTGGGACAGCTAGGTGGTTCTACTCGGTCCCCGCCTCAAACAATGTTCAGTGGGACAGCTAGGTGGTTCTACTCGGTACCCGCCTCAAACAATGTTCAGTGGGACAGCTAGGTGGTTCTACTCGGTACCCGCCTCAAACAATGTTCAGTGGGACAGCTAGGTGGTTCTATCGGTACCCGCCTCAAACAATGTTCAGTGGGACAGCTAGGTGGTTCTACTCGGTACCCGCCTCAAACAATGTTCAGTGGGACAGCTAGGTGGTTCTATCGGTACCCGCCTCAAACAATGTTCAGTGGGACAGCTAGGTGGTTCTATCGGTACCCGCCTCAAACAATGTTCAGTGGGACAGCTAGGTGGTTCTTCTCGGTTCCCGCCTCAAACAATGTTCAGTGGGACAGCTAGGTGGTTCTACTCGGTCCCCGCCTCAAACAATGTTCAGTGGGACAGCTAGGTGGTTCTATCGGTACCCGCCTCAAACAATGTTCAGTGGGACAGCTAGGTGGTTCTTCTCGGTACCCGCCTCAAACAATGTTCAGTGGGACAGCTAGGTGGTTCTTCTCGGGTCCCCGCCTCAAACAATGTTCAGTGGGACAGCTAGGTGGTTCTACTCGGTCCCCGCCTCAAACAATGTTCAGTGGGACAGCTAGGTGGTTCTATCGGTACCCGCCTCAAACAATGTTCAGTGGGACAGCTAGGTGGTTCTATTGGTACCCGCCTCAAACAATGTTCAGTGGGACAGCTAGGTGGTTCTATCGGTACCCGCCTCAAACAATGTTCAGTGGGACAGCTAGGTGGTTCTACTCGGGTCCCCGCCTCAAACAATGTTCAGTGGGACAGCTAGGTGGTTCTTCCCGGTACCCGCCTCAAACAATGTTCAGTGGGACAGCTAGGTGGCTCTTCTCGGGTCCCCGCCTCAAACAATGTTCAGTGGGACAGCTAGGTGGTTCTACTCGGGTCCCCGCCTCAAACAATGTTCAATGGGACAGCTAGGTGGTTCTATTGGTACCCGCCTCAAACAATGTTCAGTGGGACAGCTAGGTGGTTCTACTCGGGTCCCCGCCTCAAACAATGTTCAGTGGGACAGCTAGGTGGTTCTATGGTACCCGCCTCAAACAATGTTCAGTGGGACAGCTAGGTGGTCTTTCGGGTACCCGCCTCAAACAATGTTCAGTGGGACAGCTAGGTGGTTCTACTCGGGTCCCGCCTCAAACAATGTTCAGTGGGACAGCTAGGTGGTTCTATCGGTACCCGCCTCAAACAATGTTCAGTGGGACAGCTAGGGTTCTACTCGGTACCCGCCTCAAACAATGTTCAGTGGGACAGCTAGTGGTTCTATCGGTACCCGCCTCAAACAATGTTCAGTGGGACAGCTAGGTGGTTCTATCGGTACCCGCCTCAAACATGTTCAGTGGGACAGCTAGGTGGTTCTACGGTACCCGCCTCAAACAATGTTCAGTGGGACAGCTAGGTGGTTCTACTCGGGTCCCCGCCTCAAACAATGTTCAGTGGGACAGCTAGGTGGTTCTATCGGTACCCGCCTCAAACAATGTTCAGTGGGACAGCTAGGTGGTTCTATCGGTACCCGCCTCAAACAATGTTCAGTGGGACAGCTAGGTGGTTCTATCGGTACCCGCCTCAAACAATGTTCAGTGGGACAGCTAGGTGGTTCTATCGGTAC
>CM026404.1:71543584-71548584 GCA_014843695.1 Archivesica marissinica
GTGTGTGGTGTGTGTATGTGGTGTGTGTATGTGGTGTGGGTGTGGTGTGGGTGTGGTGTGGTGTGGGTGTGATGTGGGTGTGGTGTGTAAGTGTGTCGTGTGTCGTGTGTGTGGTGTGGTGTGGTGTGTGTGTGGTGTGTGTGTGTGTGTGGTGTGTGTGGTGTGTGTGTGTGGTGTGGGTGGTGTGTGTGGTGGTGTGGTGTGGTGTGGTGTGGTGTGGTGTGGGTGTGGTGTGGTGTGGTGTGGTGTGGTGTGGTGTGGTGTGGTGTGGTGTGGTGTGGTGTGGTGTGGTGTGGTGTGGTGTGGGTGTGTGTGTGTGCTAATTGTGGTGGAATTGAATGGAAGACATGTGTATTCATTGTACTTATATATAATAGGAGGAATTTAACAAGTAGTAATTGATAAATGTATCGTGTGACATCCATCTGTATACTCTAGTAGTATCGGTCGGACATATTGTAGCAGATTGATCGATAGGCAACATGGAGAATTTAATCATTCTGAATCGTGCATTATCTAATTAAACTGACACATGTACCGGAACACGTCCCCGACAAGATATGTTGACAAGATATGTTTGTATGTTATAAACGACTTTATTCACGTTTCTTTGTTCTAAAACGACAGGAAATGACATTCATTTGACTAAGATATAGTGTGTTCCCCGAGTTGCAATCATTTTTATTTAAAAAAACACATGTTATTTTTAAATAGGTCATTATGAATTGATGCTAATTATGTTTTGTCAAAAGAGCGCTGACGTTTCAAGATTGATGTAAATTGAAATATGTTACTTAAAAGTTTATAAGTAAGTAAGTTTTTATTAAAGTGACATATGTTTTCAAACTATTTACACACCTTTAAGATGCACCCGGCCCGATGGGCTTATGTGTCACCAATATAAATGAAAACAAGACAGTATCAAAATGTCAACACAAGAACAATGATTCATCACATTGAACTTAAACGACTGTCACAATGTTCTCATATAGAAAGCATATTTTATAACCTATCCCATTGTAGATAACGAAGACTGTTTTGTCGTTTAATTTACTTTCTTGTAATTTTCAATAGTGGATTTAGGAGGTGATGTCAGGAGTGCCCTCATAAAATGTGTCGATCATAGGTTCAATATGGGCTCAGGGAGTCAGATTGTATATTATGTCAGAAAATTGCAACATTGTGTACAATGCAGGAGCCATAACCAACTCATGTCCCCGTGGGGCAAAATTCCGGACGGTGTACCTGAATTTAGTCACACAATCTATTTTGATAGAAACTATGTAGCGCAGATATAATTGGGGTGTCTGCTTGACGTAGACCGGATGTTGAGTTCGAATCGCGATAAATACACATGCGTAGTGTCTTTGGGCAGACCACGTACTTACATGGTGGCACTTCTGAATCACAACGTAATGCGAATAAACGATACCTTATTAGTTTATACAAATGTCTCTTTTTTGCGAAACAAGATTTTACATTAGATCAATCACTCTCGATGCCTCATTCCTGATGGAATCCATCGCCACGTGGGATAGAGCACAGGGATTCGGCACGTTTGGGGGTACTAATATATATATTTAAGTGTGGTTGTTAAATATATATACTAGTACCCCCAAACGTGCCGACTCCCTGTGGGATAGAGAAGAGGCAATGTGGAATTCAAATGCCTTGTCTAAGTGCACAATCGTAACGACTACAGCTGGGCGCAACCCCGGGCCTTTCGCATCTGAAACGAACGCGATACACTGTGTATTTTTAAAAGATTTTTTATTTAAGTTTATTTAACGTCGCTACCGGTTGCCCATTTGAGCGACGGACACTTTACCTAACAACACCTTTCCCGGGCAGGCTCCAGCGGTTAACCAGTACTTGGTGCACCAACCTCCGTAAGAAACTGCCAACTTTTTCATATAAATGAGACGCAGCCTGAGCGGGGCTCGAACCCGTGACGGTAGGTTACAGTTGTATACAAGTCAACGACCTTAACCACTCGACCACGGAGGCGGACATGCGCATCGCTATCACGACTTGCATGCACATTATTGAGCACCATGTGAAGACCAGCCTTTCTATGGTTATATGTCTTCAGGAATATGTCTGTGTGTGTTTTACGTTTATTTGTCGTCGCTACCGGTTGCGAATTGTAAATGATCTATTGTAACGCATGCAACCTGAGTGTCATCCAGCTACCTTAAGTTATGTAAGTCACAACAGTTACATATACAGGAGCAACACAAATATGGCAGTAAACCAGTATTAATTACAAACAAACAAAACGACACTGACCTAAATGCATGGATGAACGTAAATATTTATATCTTGTCTAGCAGTGTAATGATAAATGACAGGTATTTTACTACTCCCTATGAATGTATATATACTGACACTATAAAAAAAACTGTGCACTTTTATATTGAGCGTTGCTTTTTCGAATTATGGATATTACTATCATGAGTGAAGAAAATAATCCTTCACACATTGCACTAATTTACCCAATATTTCGCACATTTTTATACCAAATTTGCCTATATGTGTGTTCTAAAAGGTTATAAATATTACCTCTAAGGCAAGTGCACCGTTTCTTTTTGATTTCAGTATATATAAATCTATACTACAAATCCGGTGTTTGATGTGTTGCAATTATGCGGTTTCATTTTAATTCAACATTAATTGGCTGTACATCATTCACATGCTAACTGTTTATACACATTTATTTTAGCTCGATTGCGAAACAAGTTCTTTCAACTTATATGAATCACTCTCGAGACCTCATTCCTGATGGAATCTATCGCAACGAGGGAGAGAGAAGAGGCAGCGTGGATTTTAAATACCTTGCCTAAGGGCACAATCGTAACGGCTCCACTGGGGCTCGAATTCCGGGACCTTTCGCACCTGAAGCGAACGCGCATCCACTGCGCTATCACGACTTCCACGATGCTTACTGTGCGCATTATTTATGGCAAATTGTCTAACAATAGTATTTAACTAAATGTACACAACAACAACAACAACAACAACAACAACTGATTCATACAAACAATCACCAGTTTACTGTTTTTCCAACAAATGTACCAAATACTATAAACTTCATTTTGATGTAGCATTACAGTTCATAAAAAAATAGAAATAGTTTCTTTACATATTGTTGATTTCGGTAAAAAATACACGAACATGATACTTTATGTACATGTTTTGTCATAATTTTCGGGGCGTCCAGAGATACGTCCAGCCGCATCAATATTTGATATTGGGGCATCCATGGGTGGACCAGTCGTGAATTCGTTACGCCCATATGGTAGCATTAGCAAACCGCTATTTACAAAGTTCTTCGTGATTTAATAAATAGATATCCATAGATGGAGCTACAGTCTACATCCGCTATGTCAAAGTCGGTTATATCGAATTCTCCGGTTATCTCGAAGTCGGATCAAAGTCCCGTTTCAGACATTATCATTTTACATATAACTGGCTCTGTTTATATCGAATTTCGTTAAGTCAAACTTCGGTTATGTCGAAGTATTTTGTTCGGTCCGACGGGATTCGACATAACGGATGTAGACTGTATATTTAATTTATTTACAAATAGTAAATATTGTTAGTTATATGTTTGTCATTTTGTTTCTTTCAGGTTCCGTTATTATATCGGGAAAACAATACACGCTTCAGCTGATAGACACTTCTGAGAAGGTAATGTGTAAGGCCCCTATCACTAATACGTCGTCGAACCTCGCTTGGCGTTACTGCGACGTTGTCGAAGTTCTTAAAATTTGAATTAAACGTAGTCAGGACAAATGCGATTTAATGCCACATTTGGCATTAGCGATCTCAATGCGGATGTCCGATTAGCGCAGTGGTTAGCGCGCTCGCTTCTCACCAATGCAACCCGGGTTCGATCCTCGGACCGGGAAGTATGTGAGATGGTACGGTTGTTGCCAGATCGGACAGGTGGGTTTTCTCCGTGTACTCCTGTTTCCCCGCCAACGAGAGTGATTAATATAAGTTGTTACAACTTGCTTCGCAATCGTTGTAAGATTAATAAAGTTAACAAAAAATGCGTATATGCGGCGTCATATCCGGTCCATAACCCGTTCACGGGCAGTCTATCCCGTCCTTACACGTATGCATATGAATACCAGTCTAGGCAAGCAAGAACGGCGTCCATTGCGTCCGCATAGGCACATGTGTGAGAACGGCATCTATAGACATAGGGCAGACGGATACATAGTCCAGTGGTTAACACGATGGACTGGGCATCTAGGGATCGCAGGTTCGATCCCCCGTCTGACCGTAATAAAATTAACAGTCTTTCAGATGGGACTTTAAATCGAGGTCTCGTGTTGGTGCTTTACATCGTGCACGTAAATGAACCAGAGGAGACTCTGGAATGGGTCTCTGTCTGTATCATTGCACTATCCTCCAAAAATCTAAAATGACTAATCTCTTCAGGAGGCGTCGCTCATATGGGCAACCGGTAGCGACGATAAATAAATGTAAAAACACATAGACATAGGAGAGGCAGAGAGGCGACGTTCTCAGACATGTATGTTCTTTCAATTGTTTCTACGTTGCTCCCATCAGTCTCCGGTCGGTCGAGTAACGTAGAGCGCGTGGCCAGAACGCGGAAACGCAACATTTGTTGTGAGCTGTCGAAACAAGCGTGGCGACTTGGTGATCAATGACGTTAGTTTGTGTCCATATCAAGTTCTCAACACGAATTAACGAGTCCTCACACCGTAGTAGGCTTTCTCGCCATGTTTAGTCATTTTCTCTGTCTTGGTTCGAACGCCATTCGTGGACAGTTGTTGTGGCAGTCCCTTTACGGCGGGGGTTATTATACGTATTATCCGCGCATTGGGTATACAGCAGCCGGGTCAGTAGTCCAGTGGTTAACACGTTGGACTGCGAATCCATGAATCGTAAGTCTGCTAATAATACTATAAGTAAATTGAACAAGAGGAGACTCTGGAATGGGTCTCTGTCTATATCATATGGACAGC
>CM026404.1:71553584-71619154 GCA_014843695.1 Archivesica marissinica
GAGTATTGCCTTGTTACTTAGATACAGCGGCATCCGCTATATTGCACGAGTATTGCCTTGTTACTTAGATACAGCGGCATCCGCTATATTGCACGAGTATTGCCTTGTTACTTAGATACCACGACACCGCTATATTGCACGAGTATTGCCTTTTACTTAGATACGACATCCGCTATATTGCACGGTATTGCCTTTACTTAGATACAGATCACCCGCTATATTGCACGAGTATTGCCTTGCTACTTAGATACACGACATCCGCTATATTGCACGAGTATTGCCTTGTTACTTAGATACAGTATCATCCGCTATATTGCACGAGTATTGCCTTGCTACTTAGATACAGCGACACCCGCTATATTGCACGAGTATTGCCTTGTTACTTAGATACAGTATCATCCGCTATATTGCACGAGTATTGCCTTGTTACTTAGATACAGCGTCACCCGCTATATTGCACGAGTATTGCCTTGCTACTTAGATACCACGACATCCGCTATATTGCACGAGTATTGCCTTGTTACTTAGATACCACGACATCCGCTATATTGCACGAGTATTGCCTTGTTACTTAGATACAGCGGCACCCGCTACACGCACCGCTATATTGCACGAGTATTGCCTTGCTACTTAGATACCACGACACCCGCTATATTGCACGAGTATTGCCTTGCTACTTAGATACCACGACATCCGCTATATTGCACGAGTATTGCCTTGCTACTTAGATACCACGACACCCGCTATATTGCACGAGTATTGCCTTGTTACTTAGATACCACGACACCCGCTATATTGCACGAGTATTGCCTTGTTACTTAGATACCACGACACCCGCTATATTGCACGAGTATTGCCTTGCTACTTAGATACCACGACATCCGCTATATTGCACGAGTATTGCCTTGCTACTTAGATACCACGACACCCGCTATATTGCACGAGTATTGCCTTGTTACTTAGATACAGCGGCATCCGCTATATTGCACGAGTATTGCCTTGCTACTTAGATACCACGACACCCGCTATATTGCACGAGTATTGCCTTGCTACTTAGATACCACGACATCCGCTATATTGCACGAGTATTGCCTTGTTACTTAGATACAGCGGCATCCGCTATATTGCACGAGTATTGCCTTGTTACTTAGATACCACGACACCCGCTATATTGCACGAGTATTGCCTTGCTACTTAGATACAGCGGCATCCGCTATATTGCACGAGTATTGCCTTGCTACTTAGATACAGCGGCATCCGCTATATTGCACGAGTATTGCCTTGTTACTTAGATACAGCGGCATCCCCTATATTGCACTAGTGTTGCCTTGCTATTTAGATACAGCTGCATCCATTATAGTGTACGAGGTTTGCCTTGCTATGTAGATACAGTGGCATCCGCTATATTGCACGAGTGTTGCCTTGCAAATCACTATCGATCTTTCCAAATTTATATATTTTGGAAATAAACAACGAACCTAACACCTTTTTATATCATATACATGTATTTGAATACTAATAACCTATAATTATGCTCTTTTGTAAAATTCCACGTCACTGCCTGTTTCTACTGTTTAATTGCTATAAACATGTGTCTGTTTTATGCAATAAACTTATTGTATTGTATTGTATTTAGATACAGCTGCATCCGTTATAGTGTACGAGGTTTGCCTTGCTATGTAGATACAGCGTTTTGCGCTATAGTGCACGACTGTTGCCTTGTTATTTAGATACAGTGGCATATTGTACGAGTAGTGCCTTGTTATGTTGTGGTACAGCGTCATCAGCTATCTTGTTCAAGTATTAACTTGTCATATATATACAGCGGCATCCACTATATTGTACGAATGTTGCCTGTTTATTTAAATACAGCGGAATCCACTATGTTGTACGAATGTTGCCTTGTTATTTAGATACAGTGGCATCGGCTATATTGTACGAATGTTGCCGTATAATATAGGTTTTATATGGTTTTGCCCTGACACAGAGTTCGACAGGGTGACGTAGTGTATGACATACCGACGAACTAGTTGATATAGGTGGAGAAAAGAAAGGCTAAATTATATTACATGTGTAGTTTCAAAAAGGTAGGCCACGTGGAGACGCCTGACAACATCCGCTTATGTAAAGACGACTGAAATATTGTAAATAGACGTTTTATATGTCATTTTCATGTTCTACATGATAACAAATAGTCTATGACATATTTTCAGGACGACAGTGATGAAGCTCGGCGCCTGTGTTATACCGGAGCTGATATATTTGTCGTCTGCTTTTCTGTTGTGAAACCGGACACGTTTCGGAACGTTCAGCGCCGATGGATACCGGAATTGCGCGATCGTATGGGAGAAACGCCGATTATTTTGATCGGGACTCAAGCGGATTTGAGAGACGACGAATCTATTGTGGATAAACTAAACGTCAAAGGACAACGACCAATTAATGCTCGCGAGGCTGTGGCAATAAGTCGTCGTCTTGGAACTGCGTGCTACCTAGAATGTTCCCCTGTGATGAAGAAACGAATGAAGCAAGTCATGAATGATGCCTTTGTGACAGTGTTTAGTCAGACAGAGAACTATCTGGGAAGCGGATGTACACTTTTATGATGACTACATTCTGATCGTTGTGTTTTGTTGTTGTTGTTGTGGTTGTTTTTAGCAAACTATTATGCAAATTTAGTTTAACTCCATTGAGAAACAAGTTATTACAAAATTGGATTAATCGCTTTTGAAATCTCATCATTAATGCAATCCATCGCCGTAAGGGAAATAGTGTATTGGTATTACCCTATTCATGATATCATACTATGCAACGTGTCTCTATTTTATAAGTATATTCAACTGGTCATGATGTCATACTATGAAACGTGTCTCTATTTTATCAGCCTATTCAACTGGTCATGATGTCATACTATGCAACGTGTCTCTATTTTATCAGCATATACAACCCGTCATAATAAATATCATGCAACGCGTCTAAGTAATAACCCTTTATCATATGTACATAACAATACATCACGTATATATATATATGCATGGCACGTCCGTATTGCCTTACAACCGAATGATTAATACAATATGTACGTCTAGCATGATTTAATCGAATACCATTAGCGTGAATGTGTTGTCAGTAAATGTTTTAGATCAAATCGCCCAACGCGGGGAGATACAATTATATGTAGATTATCGAATTATCAACATAGATTATCGAATTATCAACATGGAGTATCGAATTATCATAGATTATCGAATTATCAACATAGATTATCGAATTATCAACATAGAGTATCGAATTATCAACATAGATTATCAACATGGAGTATCGAATTATCAACATAGATTATCGAATTATCAACATAGATTATCGAATTATCAACATAGAGTATCTTGAAGGAAGCCATATTTAGTTTAAACTTTATTTATTTTAAACGATTGCAAAGCAAGTTCTAACAACTTATATTAATCACTCTCGATGAAAGCGTATATGTGATCATTCGTGTGGGAGGAAACCGGAGTGCCCGGAGAAAACCCACTTATCCGATCTGGCGACCACCATACCATCTCACATACTTCCCTGTCCGAGGATCGAACCCGGGTTGCATTGGTGAGAAGCGAGCGCGCTAACCACTGCGCTAATCGGACAGCCATAGTTGGGATCAGTAACATGATCGACCCGATGATAAGGCTTCCGGCCAACGGTTCTAGAAATGAATTTTTTATAATGATGTTAAAGATGGCATCTATCGATTTTTTTATAAATTGTATCTTATTTTTGTCGTATGGCTATTTTGTATTTATTATTATATTTTCCATTTATATCAAACATTAACAGACCCAGCCGACCTAAGCGGATAAGCAGCATTACGTAATGCTTGCCCAGTGTTTTGCTTATATAAACTACATAGTATCCATTACCGAGTATCGAACCCGGGATCCCTCGATCCAAGCCCTATCACTACACCGCGGCTACTTAGTGAGAATATACACACTACAATACAGAACACGCACGTTAAATAAATTGTGTACACAATACTGTCGCCGTACTTTAAATTGACAATCAAATACTGTCGCCGTACTTTAAATTGACACTCAAATACTGTACTGTGGAATAGTCAATCGGTATGAGATAGGGATGTCCTCCTCGAGAACTCAATGTTCGTGATGAATGATTTCAATACCCCACCCCTCGGTCCATCCACAGTACGTGCCTGGGGTGGTCTACCATACTATGTACAGTACAGCCCCAGCGGAATCATTTTTGTTGAATACTAAGTGTTAGGACGTATTACTAGTATGTAGATATTGAAAACAGATGGATTATTATATGCTAATTTATTACATGTTGAATACATACTTGTTTGCATTTTACAACTCAAAACCCTTCTTTACTTTGTAGTAATATAAAGTAACTATGGATCTAAACAAAGCAATTTCGTTAACAATAGTTTTTCTCTTGATATACCACTAATAATTCAAAATCAATGCACCACAATAGCGATGCACCAGGTTACTGAGCATCTCCAGCACGGTATGTTAGGGATGCTAGCGATGTACCAGGTTACTGAGCATCTTCAGCTAGGTATGTTAGGGATGCTAGCGATGTACCAGGTTACTGAGCATCTTCAGCAAGGTATGTTAGGGGTGCACCAGGTTACTGAGCATCTTCAGCTAGGTATGTTAGGGATGGTAGCGATGTACCAGGTTACTGAGCATCTTCAGCAAGGTATGTTAGGGATGCACCAGGTTACTGAGCATCTTCAGCTAGGTATGTTAGGGATGCTAGCGATGTACCAGGTTACTGAGCATCTTCAGCAAGGTATGTTAGGGATGCACCAGGTTACTGAGCATCTTCAGCACGGTATGTTAGGGATGATAGCGATGCACCAGGTTACTGAGTATCTTCAGCAAGGTATGTTAGGGATGCTAGCGATGCACCAGGTTACTGAGCATCTTCAGCAAGGTATGATAGCGATGCACCAGGTTACTGAGTATCTTCAGCAAGGTATGTTAGGTATGATAGCGATGCACCAGGTTACTGAGTATCTTCAGCACGGTATGTTAGGGGTGATAGCGATGTACCAGGTTACTGAGTATCTTCAGCAAGGTATGTTAGGTATGATAGCGATGCACCAGGTTACTGAGTATCTTCAGCACGGTATGTTAGGTATGATAGCGATGCACAAGGTTACTGAGCATCTTCAGCACGGTATGTTAGGAATGATAGCGATGCACCAGGCTACTGAGCATCTTCAGCACGGTATGTTAGGGGTGATAGCGATGCACCAGGTTACTGAGCATCTTCAGCAAGGTATGTTAGGTATGCTAGCGATGCACCAGGTTACTGAGTATCTTCAGCACGGTATGTTAGGTATGTTAGGGATGCACCAGGTCACTGAGTATCTTCAGCAAGGTATGTTAGGGATGCACCAGGTTACTGAGCATCTTCAGCTAGGTATGTTAGGGATGCACCAGGTTACTGAGCATCTTCAGCTAGGTATGTTAGGGATGCACCAGGTTACTGAGCATCTTCAGCACGGTATGTCAGGGATGATAGCGATGCATCAGGTTACTGGGCATCTTCAGCAAGGTATGTTAGGTATGATAGCGATGCACCAGGTTACTGAGCATCTTCAGCACGGTATGTTAGGTATGATAGCGATGCACCAGGTTACTGAGCATCTTCAGCACGGTATGTCAGGGATGATAGCGATGTACCAGGTTACTGAGTATCTTCAGCACGGTATGTTAGGTATGCTAGCGATGCACCAGGTTACTGAGTATCTTCAGCAAGGTATGTTAGGGATGATAGCGATGTACCAGGTTACTGAGTATCTTCAGCACGGTATGTCAGGGATGATAGCGATGCACCAGGTTACTGAGCATCTTCAGCAAGGTATGTCAGGGATGATAGCGATGCACCAGGTTACTGAGTATCTTCAGCAAGATATGATAGCGATGCACCAGGTTACTGAGCATCTTCAGCAAGGTATGTTAAGTATGATAGCGATGCACAAGGTTACTGAGCATCTTCAGCTAGGTATGTTAGGGATGCACCAGGTTACTGAGCATCTTCAGCTAGGTATGTTAGGGATGCACCAGGTTACTGAGCATCTTCAGCACGGTATGTCAGGGATGATAGCGATGCATCAGGTTACTGGGCATCTTCAGCAAGGTATGTTAGGTATGATAGCGATGCACCAGGTTACTGAGCATCTTCAGCACGGTATGTCAGGGATGATAGCGATGTACCAGGTTACTGAGTATCTTCAGCACGGTATGTCAGGGATGATAGCGATGCACCAGGTTACTGAGCATCTTCAGCAAGGTATGTCAGGGATGATAGCGATGCATCAGGTTACTGAGTATCTTCAGCAAGATATGATAGCGATGCACCAGGTTACTGAGCATCTTCAGCAAGGTATGTTAGGTATGATAGCGATGCACAAGGTTACTGAGCATCTTCAGCAAGGTATGTTAGGTATGCTAGCGATGCACCAGGTTACTGAGCATCTTCAGCACGGTATGTTAGGTATGCTAGCGATGCACCAGGTTACTGAGTATCTTCAGCAAGGTATGTTAGGTATGCTAGCGATGCACAAGGTTACTGAGCATCTTCAGCAAGGTATGTTAGGTATGCTAGCGATGCACCAGGTTACTGAGCATCTTCCGCATGGCATGTTAGGGGTGATAGCGATGCACCAGGTTACTGGGCATCTTCAGCAAGGTATGTTAGGGGTGATAGCGATGCACCAGGTTACTGAGCATCTTCAGCAAGGTATGTTAGGGATGCTAGCGATGCACCAGGTTACTGAGCATCTTCAGCTAGGTATGTTAGGGATGCACCAGGTTACTGAGCATCTTCAGCAAGGTATGTTAGGAATGATAGCGATGCACCAGGTTACTGAGCATCTTCAGAAAGGTATGTTAGGGATGCACCAGGTTACTGAGCATCTTCAGCAAGGTATGTTAGGGATGATAGCATGCACCAGGTTACTGAGCATCTTCAGCAAGGTATGTTAGGGATGATAGCGAGTCATCCAGGTCTTCACCACTCCAGCAAAGCTCATCATATGCATCGACTCACTGTTTTTCTCATTCGTCATTGTGAATCCTGGTCGAAAATTTAAACAAAATGGACTAAACAGTTGCCAAATAGGACATACGCAGTAGTATTCGCAGGTGGAAGATTTGATTATACTATTTTCTAGAATGACGTAGTCTGTGTGGAAAAGTTGGTGCTACGTGTTTCTAGAATGACGTGGCCTGCGTGTAAGAGTTGATGCTACGTGCCTCTAGAATGACGTAGCCTGTGTGGAAGAGTTGATGCTACGTGTTGCAACGAGTTATTACTATGAACATATGTTCTCAATAACTCCTTTGCAGCGTCGTTCTATAGACAACAAACGATCTCCATGAAGTCATGAACTGTATGTGAGCTAATGCAGCGAGCGGTCTTGGGGCATGATTTGCGTCAGACTGCGCCTTTCGAAGGTGATGACAACGTTTCTGATATAGGACTGCACAGTCCATAAACAAGGACCTTGTATATTCGACATAACCTAGGACTGGTGGATTGGTCAACTCATGTATTCCTGTTGAAAATATGTCACTATTGCATACTAAACTAATAGCATATCTAGGCTGTAAAATACAGTTTATCAATCCACAATTGAGTTAATTCCCATAGTATCAAATATCCGGCCATATATTTTCATAATCAGTGGTGAGACATTGGTCAGTCGTCACGCGTCAGTTGGCACCAACTTCTACACTAAAATGCAACTTCGTTTACCATACAGATCGATGTTGTTGAGTGTTCTGAAAGTATAGTTAAAACACTGTCGTGACGTCATACCTTTGTACTTGCAAGGCCATTATTATTAAGAGCGGCGTAACCAGCAAAAATGATGTGCAAGCTCGTTTGAACTAAAACTGGACCTTCTTCCTCTCGAATTTTTTGAAACCTTCCTCTCGAATTTTTTGAAACCTAGACATGAGATGGTGCACACTGGCACCTTTTACGGGAAATTTATACACTCACAGACACATAAGAAAAGTTCAGTATTTTATCTAATACTGTATATCCAGCAAAACAATCATGAACATAATGTGCAAGCCCAGGTGTTGCGGCTTAGAGGCAACCATTGACGTAGCTTCATATAGGCCATGTAGGCCGTGACCTACACTCTCCGCCGAAAAAATAAAAATGCCAAATCTGCAACAAAAATTGGGAGGCCAGGATTAAACACATTACATACGATAATTTATTAATAGTTTTCCTGTGGACGACCCCCGGACCCCACTCCCGTCTTAAGTTTTAAGTTGGCCTACACATCGATTCCAGCCAAGCTACATCCCTGTAGTTTCGTTTCGTATCATGGATTTTAGTCAAGCGTTTGACAAGGTTGATCAAGTCATTCATATAAAGTTCCGATCCCAAATAGTAGTTGTGGATCGCTGCACTTCAGATACACTGCCTGTCATCTCCGGGGTCCCGCAAGGCTATGTTTTAGGGCATTGCGTCTTCCTAGCCTATATTAATGACTAGCGGTTTACATATGACATCATAGTGTATCACAGTAAAATCCTTTTCCGATGCACAAATCCTACTAATCGACTTAAATGCTCTAGAACAGTGGGAACGAGACTGGTCCATGGAGTTCAATCCTGATAAGTGTTAGGTTCTGAGAATTACTCGCAAAAGAAACCCACTCATTTACCCTTACACAATTCATAACATGGCACTAAAGACAACAGATGCCGCTAATAATAAGAGTTAGTTTATACAAATTTATTTTAGCTCGATTGCGAAACAAGTTCTTATAACTTATACTAATCACTCTCGAGACCTCATTCCTGATGGAATCCATCGCCACGAGGGAGAGAGAAGAGGCATGTGGAATTTAAATGCCTTGCCTAAGGACACAATCCGGCTCCAGCGGGGCTCGAACTCCGGGCCTTTCGCACGTGAAGCGAACGCGCTACCACTGAGCTATCACGACTTCCACAATAATAAGAGTTGAACTGGTCTACCCATGTAAACAACATTTCCTCTAAAGCTGCTAACTATCTTAGGTTCATTAAAAGGAACGTGAATACCAGAAATAAGAATGTCAAAGAAAAAGCTTATAACACCGATGTTCGTCCCCAACTCGAGTATTGTTCAACCATCTGACACCCATGGCAAGTTTCACACCTATAAAACAGAAAAGAGCACAAAGCAACTGCACTCAGTCCGCCTCCGTGGTCGAGTGGTTAAGGTCGCTGACTTGTATACCACTGTAACCTATCATCTCTGATGGTCACGGGTTCGAGCCCCGCTCAGACCGTGTCTCATTTATATGAAAAAGTTGGCAGTTTCTTACGGAGGTTGGTGCACCAAGTATTGGTTAACCGCTGGAGCCTGCCCAGGAAAGGTGTTGTTAGGTAAACTGCCCGTCGCTCAAATGGGAAACCGGTAGCGACGTTAAATAAACTTAAATAAAATCAAAAAATAAAACAAATGCACGCTATATCTGCAATGATTATAATTATGCAAGCAGTGTAAGAAAAATGATTAATTCCCTGAACTGGCAAACACTTGAATACAATCATCAGTCATATCCCTATACAAAACCCCCCGGAAATAACTTAGTATGTACGCATCTATTGAGTGTACGTGTATTATACATATGCAAAACTTTCATGTGTATATTTACGTTTATTTATCGTCGCTACCGGTTGCCCTTATGAGCGACGCCTCCTGAAGAGATTAGTAATTTTAGATTTTGGAGGATAGTGCATTGATACAGACAGAGACTCATTCCAGAGTCTGTTCTTTTACGTGTACGGTGTAAAGCACCGAAACAAGACCTCGGTTTAACGTCCCATCTGAAAGACTGTTAATTTTATTAGGGTCAGACGGGGGATCGAACCTAAAACGTTCATACTCAATATGAATGCATTGATACATGCTTCTCTCATGTGTGAATTGTCATTGTCTATGTATGTAATTGTGTACCGCCATACATGTTTTTGCTGGCGATGAACATTTATGTTTTTGCCAAATAAACTATGAATTGAATTGAATTGTTGACTACAACCACCTAACACCTACAATGAAACTGAACTACTTAATTACGCAGTCCCGAACCCAGTACCATTAATCTAATATGACTAATCTATTCTGGCGTCGCTCATATAGACTACCAGTAGCGCTGATAATTACACGTATAACACACCAAGTACCATATTAAATCCCCACACACACGAACAATACGTTTTTGGAACGTCCTCCCCTACTATGTACAGTCAAAGTTAACTAATTTTTTTGCTGAACGGCTGGCCACTGTACAACTCATGCAATACTAATCACCTTTTTAACCTTATTATGTAGTTATTTTTAACACTTTCTGTCTCAATTAATAAATTTATTTAACAACTGTTCCTGACAAGCACACCCCTGTCATACTCAGTATTGAGTGTTGGGAGTATCCTGTAGATCTATGTACAGTAAATATTAGCGCAGTTGTTAGTGCGCTTGCTTCTCCCCAATGCAACCGGGGTTCAATCCTCGGACTGGGAAGTATGTGAGATAATATAGTGTACGGTGGTCGTCAGATCGGACAGGTGGGTTTTCTCCGGGTACTCCGGTTTCTTCCCACTCGAATGACCACATATATACGCTTTCATCCGCGCTAACGAGAGTGATTAATATAAATTGTTAGAACTTGCTTCGCTTTCGTTGTAAAATAAATATAGTTTAAACTTTAAATATTAATATGAAAAACTATCCACATAGATCTATGTGATTCATGAGATCGTGACTAGGATCTTGAAAGACCATGATGTACAAAGCTCAGATGTATAAATTAAATAGAAATAATCATTTGAACGTACACTGTACATACCGATTGTTTATACATTTAGATTAACGGTTGTTTACCTTACCTTACCTTACCTAGTTTAGTTCATTCAAAATAAACACCATGTGCAGAGTTCTTATGGAGATGATTTGGAGCAAGGATTTACTTCTTTTAAATAGCATAGCAATGACTTACTTTGTTATAGCTACAGTCATGTTCTGTATTCTCACGTACGGAATACAGGCCCCTTACGGACGTTATGTACGGGGTGGGTGGGGCATTTATTTGAATGGAAAATTAGGATGGTTTATTCAAGAGATGCCGACTCTTGTAATACCTATAGCATTTCTAATGCTTGGTCGCGATGCACCAGGATTTAATGTGATGCCAAACATGTTCATTCTGTCGTTATTCATTGTGCATTATGTACACCGGTAAGTTTTCTGTTATCTGAATAATTGTTTACAGTACAGTGTGTGTGTAAATGTATTTGACCGTGTTATTTGTGTACTATGAGTGATTTAAAAAAAAACAGGCTGTAGTGAGAAAAGTGGTTAAGTTGTAACGGTCCGATGTATTGAGTTAAACGTGTATACATACCGACATAGCGTCTTGGAATAGCGTAGTTGTGTGGTGCAGCCGTGTTATGCCGGACGAAGTGTATCGTCAACATCCCTGATATCGGCCCTCACCTATTTTCGGCCTTTGTTTATTCACGTGCTTTTTGTTTACTTCTGGGACGCGAATGACGTCATTGCTCTAAAAACGGGTGCTTTGGTACTTATGTTATTCACATATTACTTATCAAAGAGCAAACTGCGCGTAAAGCAGATAAATATTCACATTTTAGTTGAGACTATGCAAATGTTGATGTTTTCATTAATCAAATTTATGTGTAGTCTAAAAATTCCTTAAACAGAGGTCAATATAAAGAAATATGTGTTTGTTTTTGTAAAATGAGAAATTTCAGCGTCTGCTCAGGAAGGTCACGTGATAGTTATGAGACAATGTCATAATGCGCATTTTACAGGTAGCCTAAATTCAAATATGGTGTTCCTCTTACAGCTTTTAAACATTTTTACTTCAAAAATACTATTGTCCAAGATATTTACTATGTATGCTAATTCAGTTTCATCCATGTTTTCCAAATCCAAACTGGCATCTCTATTCACCAAGTGCACTGACAAATGCATATCAGGCTGTTAGAGACATGGGTTTGCCAGTAAAATCAGCAGCAAGAAAGTATGGTGTGCTACTCGCCACATTAAGTGACATTTCAGAGTAATCATAATTTGTTGGGTGTTAAATTCTTTTGTTTCGGGTAACAATTATTACTATGCCCAATGTTAATTAGCTTTTTGGAACTTAACTGTAATCAACAGTTCTGTTACATGAATTTTCAAGTTCGGCCGATAATAGGTACTTTTTTTCGACGCCATGGCGTGAAAGTGTATTTTATTTTGAACATTTGTTATGCAATCTCAGTTTAGACAATTGCATTAAATGCAGAAATGATCATTTTACTTAGTAATATTATTTAACATGCTGTAAAATAGACTGACAAGAAGTCATTCACCGAAAAGCATTAGACGGCCGATTACCGGTACGCCAATGGTACAACTGCACTAGTCCTATAAATAGACCTCTACATAACTTTTTTCTTCTTCTCGAAATAACAGAAGAAGAAAAAGTTATGTAGAGGTCTTATTTATAGGACTAACAACTGCACTATCATACCAGATTGGTCCGGACCCAGCTCATTTGCATTAACATAATTATGTATTGTATCTGCTTTTGTATGACCTTATACTGTTGATTTTCAATGAAATATGATTATAGTGGAAATGTATTTATTGATTATAAAGAGGAAGCCATCTAGAAACTAGTAACTATAGACCAGTTAGTATTCTGTCTAAAATGTTCGAAGAAACAGTATAGTTTTTGCATTTTTGACGGAAAATAATCTAGCTACTGTATGAGTGTCAGTTAAGGATTTTGATCAAAACACCCAACTGACGCTTGCCTCATTCACGTACTAGATTTCATAAAATGTAATGATGCCCATGAATGCTACACTGGTATGATAATGATGGATTTGCACAAAGCATTCGATACAGTAACAATTATATTGTGTGCAGCAAACTTGAAGTTATGGGGGTGAACCAATGCCTCTTGGTTTAGCTCATACCTCTCAAATAGACACCTAGTTGTCCATATTAATGAGTGTGAATCATCTGTCCAACACTTAATTAAGCTGTGGTATACCCCAGGGCATCATTAACTGGTATAATTATTTGTGTTTCATACTGGTATGCTTTGCAAATACCAGCGTTCTCCCACATGGTTGGCCAACGGCGAGGGTAAATAAGCCCAATCAATATCATCGCAAATACTAGTCCAAATATTTAGACTTGAAAAATGTGACATTTTACTATCCAGGCATTTTTCTGGAAATAACAGGGAAAAAAACATTTATAAATGTAGAGGTCTTATTTATAGGACTACGCAAATAGCAGCAATTATCACATCTACGGATCACTTAAATATTTTATAAAGTGAAGCAGGTAAAAATTTAGATTCTGTAGGCCCTTCTTGTTATCAGTTATATGAACATAATATTTTAAATTGGTTAGTTCAATAAACTGAAAATGGTTTAAGAAGACATGTTTACATGAGCACTGGTATTAAGCACCAGAGGCTCGACTGTTTCCATATATATATACATAATATTTTTTATATTACAGACAATCTAATCAGTTTACCTTTCATCAAACACTCTGGCTGGAAAGATTGACCATATGTTTCTCGGCTATTTACGTTTGTTCATCTTTTTTTCTTCATTTTAGAACATGCATATATCCATATTTGTTGAAAGGCGACAAACCTCTGACATTAATGGTATTTGTTTCTGCCATCATAATCTGCACAGTGAACGGATATCTACAAAGTGCCTACTTGCTCTACCACGCAGACTATGGACCAGACTGGTTATCCCGACCACATCTGTGGATAGGTATGTAATTAAAGTGCCTACTTGCTCTACCACGCAGAATATGGACTAGACTGATTATCCTGACCACATCTGTGGATAGGTATGTAATTAAAGTGCCTACTTTCTCTACCACGCAGAATATGGACCAGACTGGTTATCCCGACCACATCTGTGGATAGGTATGTAATTAAAGTGCCTACTTGCTCTACCGCGCAGAATATGGACTAGACTGGTCATCCCGTCCCCATCTGCGGATAGGTATGTAATTAAAGTGTCTACTTGTTCTATCGCACAGAATATGGACTAGACTTGTCAGCCCGACCCCATCTGCGGATAGGTATGTAATTAGTGTCTACTTGCTCTATCGCGCAGAATATGGACTAGACTGGTCAGCACGAACCCATCTGCGGATAGGTATGTAATTAGTGTCTACTTGCTCTATCGCGTAGAATATGGACTAGACTTGTCAGCCCGACCCCATCTGCGGATAGGTATGTAATTAAAGTGTAAACCTATTTATCCATGTAAATTATGGACCAGATTGGTTTCTCGATACCATACTGGGTATGTATATATCAAAGGACAAACTTGCTCTTCCAGGCAGAATATATAGGTCAGCTCAATGATCTCTCTGGATAAAAGTACGAAAGTGTCCACAGGGGGCCGCGAGTGACTAAAGTAGTTGACAACAAATCACTGGCCCCTCGCGGAAGATGGGTGGTTCTATCAGGTTTGTAGTCCATGCCGGGGTCTTCCTTAATCAACAACAAATGGAGAGTAACCGTATGTTGTAAACTGTTATGATACTTTAAGCACCAAAACAAACATACAATGTCTACATGTTTGTACACACATGATATGGACGAGATGTAGACCTAATTGTCTTAATCTGTACTGTCCTACTGTCCTACTGTCCACTCTCTAACTGTTACTTGGAACAGTTTTTATCCCAAAATAATAATATCTTGGTCGAGTACGAGTTATTGCGCTTGAAGTGTCTGAAACTGGGATGCATGTTATCACTGCAAAGAAGAAGCCGTTTGACGTTATTCAGCACTCTTGTTTATGTAAAATAAATTTGTGAACCAAAAACTGAACAACAAAAGAACTCGCTTACAAGTCACTGGTCAGACCCACTGTAGAATACACCTGCTTAGTATGGGATCCCTACGAAACAACAGATATCAACAAACTGGAGATGGTTCAACGTCGTGGAGCACGATTCTTCAAACACTGCTACCAGAGCAGATCCAGTGTCACCGAGATGCTCTAAGACCTACAGTGGACATCACTCCAGGACAGAAGAAAAACATCACGCCTAGTTCTACTATTCAAAATAGTCAACAACCAAGTCGCAGTCAACAAAATCGACCGCCTATTACCTCCTCCACACCGCTCGCATCACACAGCAGACCATGCCTTCCTAATTCCACGCTGTTCTACTAGCTACCGCCAACAGTCATTCTTCCCAAGAACCATCAAGGAGAGGAACAGTCTGTATCAGCTGGCTTCAAGGCTCAACTAGCCACCATCATTATCTAATCTCCTAGCAGTCTTTTATTTTTAACTCTCCACTGTACATACTAGCAGTATCACTTTTATTTCAATTCTTTCTCTATGCGCACCCACCTGGCAATAATGTTCAGTTTGTTGAATTTGGCCAGTAACTGGTAGAAGTAGAGGCTGAACAATTTCAACTTTAAAATACTGCATTGAAAAGAATATTTATCAAATTAGAATTTGCATAATGTATTCAGATGTATTTTTTCAGGCACAGTTATGTTCATCTCTGGAATGGCTATCAACATACACTCTGATCATATTCTACGGTGTCTCAGAAAACCTGGCGAAACCAGTTACAAAATACCGAGAGGTAAGAAGGAAACATGTCATAGTCTGCTACAAAATACCGAGAGGTAAGAAGGAAACATGGCATAGTCTGCTACAAAATACCCAGAGGTAAGAAGAAAACATGGCATAGTCTGCTACAAAATACCGAGAGGTAAGAAGGAAACATGGCATAGTCTGCTACAAAATACCGAGAGGTAAGAAGAAAACATGGCATAGTCTGCTACAAAATACCGAGAGGTAAGAAGAAAACATGGCATAGTCTGCTACAAAATACCCAGAGGTAAGAAGAAAACATGGCATAGTCTGCTACAAAATACCAAGAGGTAAGAAAGAAAACATGGCATAGTCTGCTACAAAATACCCAGAGGTAAGAAGAAAACATGGCATAGTCTGCTACAAAATACCCAGAGGTAAGAAGAAAACATGGCATAGTCTGCTACAAAATACCCAGAGGTAAGAAGAAAACATGGCATAGTCTGCTACAAAATACCAAGAGGTAAGAAAGAAAACATGGCATAGTCTGCTACAAAATACCGAGAGGTAAGAAAGAAAACATGGCATAGTCTGCTACAAAATACCCAGAGGTAAGAAGAAAACATGGCATAGTCTGCTACAAAATACCCAGAGGTAAGAAGAAAACATGGCATAGTCTGCTACAAAATACCAAGAGGTAAGAAAGAAAACATGGCATAGTCTGCTACAAAATACCGAGAGGTAAGAAAGAAAACATGGCATAGTCTGCTACAAAATACCCAGAGGTAAGAAGAAAACATGGCATAGTCTGCTACAAAATACCGAGAGGTAAGAAAGAAAACATGGCATAGTCTGCTACAAAATACCCAGAGGTAAGAAGAAAACATGGCATAGTCTGCTACAAAATACCAAGAGGTATGAAAGAAAACATGGCATAGTCTGCTACAAAATACCAAGAGGTAAGAATGAAAACATGGCATAGTCTGCTACAAAATACCAAGAGGTAAGAAAGAAAACATGGCATAGTCTGCTATAAAATACCGAGAGGTAAGAAAGAAAACATGGCATAGTCTGCTACAAAATACCCAGAGGTAAGAAGAAGACATGGCAGTCTGCTACAAAATATCGAGAGGTAAGAAAGAAAACATGGCATAGTCTGCTACAAAATACCCAGAGGTAAGAAGAAAACATGGCATAGTCTGCTACAAAATACCCAGAGGTAAGAAGAAAACATGGCATAGTCTGCTACAAAATACCAAGAGGTAAGAAAGAAAACATGGCATAGTCTGCTACAAAATACCAAGAGGTATGAAAGAAAACATGGCATAGTCTGCTACAAAATACCAAGAGGTAAGAAAGAAAACATGGCATAGTCTGCTACAAAATACCCAGAGGTAAGAAGAAAACATGGCATAGTCTGCTACAAAATACCAAGAGGTAAGAAGAAAACATGGCATAGTCTGCTATAAAATACCGAGAGGTAAGAAAGAAAACATGGCATAGTCTGCTACAAAATACCCAGAGGTAAGAAGAAAACATGGCAGTCTGCTACAAAATACCGAGAGGTAAGAAGAAAACATGGCATAGTCTGCTACAAAATACCGAGAGGTAAGAAGAAAACATGGCATAGTCTGCTACAAAATACCCAGAGGTAAGAAGAAAACATGGCATAGTCTGCTACAAAATACCGGGAGGTAAGAAGAAAACATGGCATAATCTGCTACAAAATACCCAGAGGTAAGAAGAAAACATGGCATAGTCTGCTACAAAATACCCAGAGGTAAGAAGAAAACATGGCATAGTCTGCTACAAAATACCCAGAGGTAAGAAGAAAACATGGCATAGTCTGCTACAAAATACCCAGAGGTAAGAAGAAAACATGGCATAGTCTGCTACAAAATACCCAGAGGTAAGAAGAAAACATGGCATAGTCTGCTACAAAATACCAAGAGGTAAGAAAGAAAACATGGCATAGTCTGCTACAAAATACCAAGAGGTATGAAAGAAAACATGGCATAGTCTGCTACAAATTACCAAGAGGTAAGAATGAAAACATGGCATAGTATGCTACAAAATACCAAGAGGTAAGAAAGAAAACATGGCATAGTCTGCTATAAAATACCGAGAGGTAAGAAAGAAAACATGGCATAGTCTGCTACAAAATACCCAGAGGTAAGAAGAAGACATGGCAGTCTGCTACAAAATATCGAGAGGTAAGAAAGAAAACATGGCATAGTCTGCTACAAAATACCCAGAGGTAAGAAGAAAACATGGCATAGTCTGCTACAAAATACCCAGAGGTAAGAAGAAAACATGGCATAGTCTGCTACAAAATACCAAGAGGTAAGAAAGAAAACATGGCAGTCTGCTACAAAATACCGAGAGGTAAGAAAGAAAACATGACATAGTCTGCTACAAAATACCGAGAGGTAAGAAAGAAAACATGGCATAGTCTGCTACAAAATACCGAGAGGTAAGAAAGAAAACATGGCATAGTCTGCTACAAAATACCAAGAGGTAAGAAAGAAAACATGGCATAGTCTGCTACAAAATACCAAGAGGTAAGAAAGAAAACATGGCATAGTCTGCTATAAAATACCGAGAGGTAAGAAAGAAAACATGGCATAGTCTGCTACAAAATACCCAGAGGTAAGAAGAAAACATGGCAGTCTGCTACAAAATACCGAGAGGTAAGAAAGAAAACATGACATAGTCTGCTACAAAATACCGAGAGGTAAGAAAGAAAACATGGCATAGTCTGCTACAAAATACCGAGAGGTAAGAAAGAAAACATGGCATAGTCTGCTACAAAATACCAAGAGGTAAGAAAGAAAACATGGCATAGTCTGCTACAAAATACCAAGAGGTAAGAAAGAAAACATGGCATAGTCTGCTATAAAATACCGAGAGGTAAGAAAGAAAACATGGCATAGTCTGCTACAAAATACCCAGAGGTAAGAAGAAAACATGGCAGTCTGCTACAAAATACCGAGAGGTAAGAAAGAAAACATGACATAGTCTGCTACAAAATACCGAGAGGTAAGAAAGAAAACATGGCATAGTCTGCTACAAAATACCGAGAGGTAAGAAGAAAACATGGCAGTCTGCTACAAAATACCGAGAGGTAAGAAAGAAAACATGGCATAGTCTGCTACAAAATACCGAGAGGTAAGAAGAAAACATGGCAGTCTGCTACAAAATACCGAGAGGTAAGAAAGAAAACATGACATAATCTGCTACAAAATACCCAGAGGTAAGAAGAAAACATGGCAGTCTGCTACAAAATACCGAGAGGTAAGAAGAAAACATGGCATAGTCTGCTACAAAATACCGAGAGGTAAGAAGAAAACATGGCAGTCTGCTACAAAATACCGAGAGGTAAGAAAGAAAACATGACATAGTCTGCTACAAAATACCGACAACTAACAACACATGGCAACTAACAACACATGACAACTAACAACACATGGCCGCAACCTGTTACACTATACTGAGGTAAAAATATCTGGAGAAAATACCGGGAGTAAGAAAAGGTGGAAGGGCATCTTTGACTGACAAACATTATCCTATCACATCTAGGGCTGGTCCAGCCCTACTGATGTCGGATTAATCTAAGGAAGGAATAGCTGGCAAGCCGGACGGAACGATTGACAACCAGTTAATATTGGAGCAAGTACAACTATGCACGTTTATTCTCTTGCAAGACAATGTTTGTTTGGGTTTCACGCCTTCATCAGCACCATTTTGGGCTATATCGACGGCGGGCAGTTTACCTAACACCTTTCCTGGGCAGGCTCCAGCGGTTTACCGGTACTTGGTGCACCAACCTCCGTAAGAAATTGCAAACATTTTCATATAAATGAGACATGACCCGAGCGGGGCTCGAACACATGACTACAATGGTCACAATAGTATACAATTCAGTAACAACTCAACCACGGAGGTGGACTCTTGCCAGGCAAACAAGGTATTCCTTGAATTGATATCCTCATAGGACGTAATAATAATTTAATATTATCAATAATATAAATTTTGGCATTTAGAAATTCACTGGCATAAGCCTGGACGGACTGAAGGGATTGAGTAAATTTTTTTTTAGTAATTAGATTGGACACACGTCAGAATGGGGATAAATATTTGTACCAAATATAATTAAATTCCGTCTATCCATTTTCAAGATATTGTCCCACGAGTTATGTTTAGCAATTGAAGGGCAATAACTCTGGAGTTAATGAGACCAACAATATATAGTTGGGCGCATGACAGTATGTAATCACATATTTGTATTTACAATACAGTCAAACCTGTCATAAGCAGCCAGCCAAGGGAATCAACGAAAGTGGCTGCATAGCTCAGGTGGCTGCTTAAAAGAGGTCCAATTTATAACAAAGTAACATATTGGGAATCTGAAAACTGGCTGCTCAATACAGGTTGGCTGTTTAATAGAGGTGACCACTAACACAGACTTGACTGTATACAGCTCTGGACAGGACTACGCCAAAACATTATCCATCCGTCTTTGGCGGCCGGGATAGTAACAGTTACTTTTTTTAATTACACGACCTTGTAAATACTGTATGTTCGTCTTTCAGGTGGTATGTTTAACTACGTATCCGGGGCAAACTTCTTCGGCGAAATGGTGGAGTGGGCAGGATTTGCAGTAGTCACATGGTCTCTTCCAGGATTAGCTTATTTATTTTTTACCTGCTGCAACATCGGTCCTCGTGCTTGCCAACATCACAAGTAGGGATCTTTCATAAGGCTAATTGTTAATTTAATTAATGACTTCAACTATGAAGTAGGAAATGATCACTTTCCGATATAATGTATAATGCGTATATTGTATTAAGGTAAAGCTTCTATTCTTTTAAAAACATTGCCAATCAACTCAATTTATCACTTGTTTTCGCGGATACAAGCGTATTATGGTAGTTGCCATTCGTGTGTCAATGCTTTTCACAAAAACGTTTGTGTATGCTACAATGTCAATAGATATTGCTAAAACGTCATGGTTTTTACCAAAATGCTGATGGTTGTTTCCAAAACATCAATGTTTTTTCCCCAAAAAGTTGGGTTTTTTCCTCCAAAGTTGGGGTTTTCCCCCAAAAAGTTGATATTTTCTTCCAAAATGTCAAGGGTCTTTACCAAAATGTTGATGGTATTTACAAACAGGTTAAAGGTTATACCATTACAGTAGAACATGAGCAAGGGTTGATTTGCACGATTGCAATATATATTCCTATATTTTATTTCAGATATTACATACAGAAGTTTGACGACTATCCAAAGGATCGCAAAGCTGTGATACCATTTGTCTTATGAACATAATTATTCAGTTCATACGCGAGTTGATCCCCTACCTCAACTTCTTGCACATTAACAGTAGAAGGTAATTATTATTGAAGCCATGGACATAAGAAGACATTTACGAATGAAGCCGAGAGCGGAAATCTCCACATGATTACACAGAAATTTATTTATTAGTTGTCTCCCATACACCATTATTTCCGAGTGATATCGTCCGGTTAAATTCGAATACCGTTGTTGGATAGTATGCATAGGTAGGTAAACAATCCAAAGACTGCATGTTTTACTTACTAGCAAGTCGAAATAATTACATTGTTGAAAAGGACAGAGATGGATACATATATTATGTCTCATCTAATGGAGCAAGACATATTGTTTTTGCCATTTCTGTCTGTATGTCCGTCCGTCCATCCACCCGCATGACTGTGTCCGCACTTCATCTCCATAACCCGTTGTTGAATTTTCACCAACCTTGGCAGGAAGCATCGGTAAGATAGTTGTGCATATTGTAACCCTGTTCCAGTTGGACGATTATTTTTGCAGATTTACGGCCCTTTGGACATTTTTATAACACAAAGCTTGTCGTCCACGATTCATTTCCAAAACTTCATAATACCTACATATGACTTTACTGCAATAACATCATATATTTAATATTCTAAGCTTATATTAAATACTCCACTGAAGCAACAGTGAGTGGCAGACCTGGGGTAATTGAACAAAGTAATTGTAATTACCAGTAATTAATTACAAAAATGAAAGTAATTGGATGTCACTTGTAATCGAGTATTTTTAATTACATGTAATTTAATTAATTACTTTCAAAATATGCCTGCAATTAACAATTACTTTTCAATTACAATCATTTATATGTATTGATGGCTGGCCATGGTTTCTATCATAATACAATGTACCTGTGTCAGGCATGCTGAAGAATGATTTGGTAGTACATTATAGTGTAAACGGTTGCACATGTTGATATCATGTATCTGTCTGAAGACAATCTGTATTTTCTAATGAGAATTTATATTTAAATGTAATTTAATTAATTATATTGGGAAAGTAATTAATTACATTGTAATTTTTTTTTTCTTATACAAATTTATTTAGCTCAATTGCGAAACAAGTTCTTATAACTTATATTAATCATTCTCGAGACCTCATTCCTGATGGAATCCATCGTCACAAGGGAGAGAAGAGGCAACGTGGAAATTAAATATCTTGCCTAAGGGCACAATCGTAACGGCTCCATTATTGTATTTGTAACATTGCCATGTAATTTAATTAATTACATTCCTATGTAGTTGAGCCCAGGTCTGGTGAGTGGGGAGACATACATTTTTTTCAAAACCAATCTTTAGTTACTACTACCAGTAATTATTATGCTCTATTTTCTTCACCGGATTAAACATATATGTACATGTAGTATTTATTTACAATATTATGAACATTAAAATGATAATATATCAAAACTTCATCTGTAAGATCTTTCATCACACCATCCCTGTTTGAGGCATGGTTGCATTTATTGATGTGACAGATGAGGTGTAGTCATTGTGTGTAAAATTTAAAAAAAAAGTTCATATTTCTATACTGGTTGGTGACCATTTTCCATCCATTCAATCATAACTTTAAATGTCTATGCTGGTTGGCAACCATTTTCCATCCATTCAATCATAACTTTAAATTTCTATGCTGGTTGGCGACCATTTTCCATCTATTCAATCATAACTTTAAATTTCTATACTGGTTGGCGACCATTTTCCATCCATTCAATCATAACTTTAAATTTCTATGCTGGTTGTCGGCCATTTTCCATCCATTCAATCATAACTTTAAATTTCTATGCTGGTTGTCGACCATTTTCCATCCATTCAATCATAACTTTAAATTTCTATGCTGGTTGGTGACCATTTTCCATCCATTCAATCATAACTTTAAATTTCTATACTGGTTGGCGACCATTGTCCATCCATTCAATCATAAATTTAAATGTCTATACTGGTTTAAACTTTGAAAGATTATGCTGTATGGTCATTTCTTTTACATTAATACATAGGTCAGCTTGTCATATATATTGAATAACACAAAACGGCTAATATCGAGGGAGGTAAACACCAATAGCGGGGCTCCAAAAGGGGTAATTAAAATTCAAGAGAATACCCATTATCCAGACACTTCTATTTGCCGCCATAGTTTGTGTTTATACCCAACACAATCTGCAATAGTACAATAAAAAATAATGTGTGCAACTTCATATTGATCAAATAGGTGGACCAAATAATAAAATGTAAAACATACATTTTTCAGCAGATAAATTATGGACATGTACAGTGCACTAATTTTGGTATAGATATTTTACATTTTCCATAATAGTTTGCGCTTTACGTGTATATTTGTTTATTGCGTGATAGCGTTCGCTTCAGGTGCGGAGTTCGAGCCCCGCTGGAGCCAATACGATTGTGCCCTTAAGCAAGGCATTTAATTTCCACGTTGCCTCTTCTCTCTCCCTCGTGGCGATGGATTCCATCAGGAATGAGGTCTCAAGAGTGATTAATATAAGTTATAAGAACTTGTTTCGCAATCGAGCTAAAATAAATTTGTATAAACTATTTGTTTATTTGAACTAGAAAACTTGATGTTACTTTGTACAATGTTGACAGCATCAGACAGAAAATTTATTACATCACAAATTGGCCTCCTAAAAATAAACAGTTTGTGTATGCACACAAATATGGGGTTTCCCCGTATCTAATAATCCACAGAGAATTTAAAAGTGAAGTAAACAATCAAATTTAATGTTTTACTCGCCTGTGTTTAAAATCTTCACGTGTGTCAATTCGAAATATGTACTGGAATGATCGAGAAGAATAATCAAGTATTTGTGATGGCGACGGGAATATGGGTCTCCCATCAAAAGGGTCGCCAACCAGTTTATGACCATATTTGTCCCATGAAAACTTAAGTTTGAGATGTCACACAAGACCTTTGATCTCATAAAAACACTGCCGCCATGTAACGCCTTGATGACCTGGCAACAATTACTGTCTTGTATATTCGAGATCAATAACCAGTGGGGTGTAATCTAACAGCCTGGCGAGGATTTAGGAAATTTGAATATTAACACAAAACTTAACCCTCTCCCTCATAGAGATTTAGGTTAATATACTATTATATCTCCATACAAACGACAGCCAATTAGCTATCATGTAATGCATAAGTAGTCGCCATATCTATCCCACCTCCATAGATATTACTGGGACTACATGAGATTCTGGCATTTATTATGAACATTGGTTTGGCTACTACATAGTCAATGTATGTGGTATTGGTAATGGCATCAAGAGGTGCTTCTATGAGGTTAAGGTTAACTTGGAGACAGCTAATGTTGGAAATTGAATATATGATAACTGAGATTTCAATTTTTTGTAAAATCATTTCCCCCCCGGCAAATATGGGAATAGGGAACCCTGGGATAGAGAACAAAAACATGAAGTGATACTGCAGATTATTTAATAGTATCTAGTAACATCAAAATGAAATAATTTAACTTGCAAGACAAACCAATTTCAGTTTGCAAATCCACTTGAAATGCACGACATCTTGGAATAAAACTGGAAAGTATTTGTTTTTGTGTTTAAAGTCGCACCAACAGCGTAGGTTATATGGTGACTCTCCAGCTAGTATTGGTGGAGGAAGGCCCCAGATGCCCATCAAGCAGTATTGGAGACATGGGCGGGTACCCAAGTAGAACCACCGACCTTCCACAGGCCAGCTAGATAGCTTCCTCACACGATAGAATTTGACAACCCTAGTGGGATTCAAACCTGCAGTGGTGAGGTGCAAGTGATTTGAAGTCAACGACCGTAACCACCTGGCCACAGAGGCACCATGAAAGATAATATTGGTCCAAAATGGTACATGATCATAAGCCATATATAGTATGCATATATACAGATATATGCGCTATCTAAACAGATATCAGATCCATAGTTTATCACTTTATTATAAACGTCGCAATAAATCTACCTCGATTTATAAGACTGCTATAGTTTTACAAAACCGAAGAAATTCTTTAAAAATAGTAATTGTTTGAAGAAAAATTCGATTTAAGCATATTAGAAATACGTTTATCTTCCAGAAGAATAAGAGTTAAGCATAAATAATCTTAGATACAATACCAGTAATAACATGTGTTTAGATTACAAGAATACGTTCATGTTTTCCCAGCTACTGCCACCCATAGATCTTTCTACGACTAAATTAGTCTATATTTATTTAGAGAAAAATGTGTTGTTCATGAATTGTTGTAAACAAGTTTCAAAGAAGATATGCATTGTCGAACAGACACTGGACAACCCACCTACACCAATAGCTCACCTTGTGCATACTGGTGAACTAACATGTCTGTTGAAAGTTGAAAGATTTAACATTTCTAATGTTCACTTTAATATCTCTGTATCTCTGAAGTTTTGTTCATGGGCAGTCTATTATATAGACAAGTACATTTCAAGAACTACAGACAGTCCCCTTTTAAGACCCTGAGAGTCCAGCACTTTTTTAAATCATTACTGTAATTACCGGGTACAGCATAAACCACTTCTTGCGTAAAAGTTTATTGGTCCCACAATGCATCTGACCAATCAATGGTACCAGTAGCATACACAGACTTGCCAATGAGACAGCATTTAACGCTCGATACTCCCCGTAACACTCGACCGTTCAGCACTGATTTGATGCACTAAGCTGCTGAAACACCGTCGTATTAACTACCAATTTTATCCACTAGGCCGCTACCTTCCACGCCATTGTAGAAGAAGAAATTATTGTGTGGTGCATCCTTATGCGACACAGCCTGAAATGAATCAAGAACTTATGAATCTACTGTCTACAGGTCTTACACCACCAATTTCATTTAACTACCAACAATACAGGTCTTACACCACCAATTTCATTTAACTACCAACACCATATGTTGGGATAATTCTCTGGTTTTCAGAAATTAACTAGAAAACATGAAAATGTAACAATTTTAAATGAGCGTGCACTGTGGAATGATGAAAATATAGAGAAAATGTGTGACATTACAATATTTTGTTCTCAATTGCAATTGAGCAAAATATTGGTGTAAAAGTTAATAAATTTAATTTCAAAATGTGTGACTTTAACTGAATATTTGCTTGTCTTCAGCAGGGTTCCCTCTGTCTGAATGTTTGTCTGCGCCACTTCTGTCGCCAATTGAAAAAACTTGGAGCCAACTAAGAGCCATATAGTTAGTTCACAAATAAATATTTGAAGCCATGTATTTGACAAAACATGTGCCAAAAAAACAAAACAAAACGTTGCGCCAAATATTTTCGCTTTGGCTGTCGGGAACCCGGCTTCAGCATAATTGTCAAATCTTTGATGAAACTAAGTTAATAGTTTATGGATACAACGATAAACAAACATTACCATCAATTCAATTCAATAATCATTCAATATTCTTACAGTCACTTGGACCAGATGCAATGTTCAGTTGTGGTGCTTAGTATTAAGCCGGATTTACACGATTCAGAACAACGGACATTTTCACTATGAAAAAAACCGACCGGAATTCCGGAAACTCTTATCCCTGGGATTTCTGGTAAACGAACAGATCAATTCTGCAATGTTTAGACAAGGTTTAGAGAGAGGTTATTTTCTACCAGTTAGTAATGACCTGATTAATATAAAATGCCGATGAAAATATTTTGCAAAACTATCTGATAATTTAATGTTCATATATATCCATACCCAAGGTTTCGGCGGGATGACTCGCATTTATCAAGGTGTAATTGTGATTTATCTGATAATTGTTTGTATAAAAGGATGCCCAAAGTTTCTTTTCTGATCTGTATAAAGGCAAGTGGCTCTTCAAATCGTGGATAATTTACAGTCATAATATGCATTTCCGAAAATGTGTTCGGCATCCGGAAGAGGAGTTCCATTTTCCATGTTTTTCTATACAACAGACATAGAAGGAAATACCATCGTCGTGATAGCGCAGTGGATGCGAGTTCACTTCAGGTGCGAAAGGTTTGGTGTTCGAGCCCCGCTGAAGCCGTTACGATTGTGCCCTTAGGTAAGGCATTTAAATTCCATGTTGCCTCTTCTCTCCCTCGTGGCGATGGATTCCATCAGGAATGAGGTCTCGAGAGTAATTAATATAAGTTGTATGAACTTGTTTCGCAATCGAGCTAACATAAATTTGTAAGAGAAGGAAATACGAAGAAAATTGTTCACTTTGGAGGGAATTTCTGTTTTAAATGGGTTCATGTTTGGAGGGGTTTCTGCTGTTATATATTTGTGGACACCTCCGAGGATCATACATGGGTACAACAGTAGTCCAAATACTTTTGATTAACCCAGATGAATTGGAGCCATTGTTTCTGCTGTAATATATTTGTGGACACCTCCGAGGATCATACATGGCAGGGGCCACGCTGTCAGTCGCCACAAGAGCCAAATGGCGATTTTGCGATAGAAATGGCTCCTAAAATTTCAATTTGGCGATTTTCAGAAAATTGCACACAAAATTGGCATAAATAACGTTTGTGCCATATTTTAACCTTTCATACTCGACTGGTTTTATTTACCATTGACGACGGCGCGTTCCAGTTAAAGAAAAATCGATACACAGTCTGTGTTCATTGTATCTTTGACTGGTTACAATTGTTTTGCTCTGGTATACGCTATCGTTTGGCGAAACAATCGATTCACAGTCAAAACAGCTGTGTACATGTGCTGGAGGCATATTCCCATCATAAATTGCAATCAAAACAAAACAAACATGTAAATTAGCGGTATATGATCACACATTTACAGTTTTGTATAATGGGAATGATTTGATAATTGAGGTCCTTTATGAAAACGGCAGTACTTGATCGGTTTTATGTTTATGTTTTATGTTTTTCACAAATAAGATCAAAGGTAGTAGTTGTGAAAAATATGATTTTCGTGTCCTCAACTATAAAAAGTGAATGAAACTTGTCCAAATCGCCGATAAATAAACGTAAAAAAAAAAAATCCAAATCGTCATGTGTCAAAATGGCTACTTTCGGTTTTAAACGTCCGAAATGGACTTAGTGAATGAAACCTAGACAGCCTGATGAACATTTCCATTGACGGACCAGACAAGTTCAACTTCAAATCGGCATTTGTAATGTGGTCCAAGAAGAACAGACGCATTTTGAACTGAATGTTGTGCAATTTGTTAGACATAGCGGATACTTGTACATGTATGTAATTCTGATGTATTTTTAAATTAGTATGACCAAGAAAATAATTAAAGTTGTAAAAGTTCATTGGATTGTCTTCAAAAATGATTAGTATGCATGTCTTTTTGAGCTTAAAGTTCATTTGAAATGTAATCCTGTGTTGGCTTCCATTATTAATCACTGTCACAGGGCTACATTGTAAAATAAACTTTTAGCCTTAACAGGTATGCATTCTTTCATTCTAATGTCTATATTAATACTTCTTCCAGAAAAAAACGGGCTAGAATCTCACCATTTACAAATAAAAATACCAAAAAAATCAAACCAGGGAGGGGACGACACCCCTCACGGAGGGGACGACACCGCTCCCGCACACACCCCCATCTTTCAAACAGATAAGTGGCCCCAACTTTTTTCTGCCCAGTGTGGGCCCTGCATGGGTACAACAGTAGTCCAAATACTTTTGATTAACCCGGATGAATTGGAGCCATTGTTTCTGCTGTACTTGATACTCACCACACGTTTTGTTGGAATTATTAGCCACACACGTTTTGTTGGAATTATTAGCCACACACGTTTTGTTGGAATTATTAGCCACACACGTTTTGTTGGAATTATTAGCCACACATGTTTTGTTGGAATTATTAGCCACACATGTTTTGTTGGAATTATTAGCCACACATGTTTTGTTGGAATTATTAGCCACACATGTTTTGTTGGAATTATTAGCCACACATGTTTTGTTGGAATTATTAGCCACACGTTTTGTTGGAATTATTAGCCACACATGTTTTAATCATACTATTATAAATCAATTGCAAGATTCTGACCCAAATTCTGTCCAATATTTGATGTTTGAAATATCAGTGTAAATTTGATATGCTTTAGGTTCAAGGGCCCAAAAGAGAGGAGATGAGAATCTAGGAATGAATTTAGTGTGGTGGAACCTATGCTCGCAGTACAATTATTTTCCGAAAACGCCTTATAGAACTGTACTTGTGTGCAGATACCCGACTTTCCTTGTGTGCAACAGAGACGATCAATAATGCTTTCACGGTATCCGTATATATAGCCGTGTGGATCACGTGACAAATTCATCCGTTATAATTGATGTTTAAATTCCACAATTCATAATATTACAGAAAAATATCCTATACCGAAAACGGTACCTGCAGTAGTAAATTCTTCTTCCACTAAATACATTTTGTGATTTTCAAACCTATAAATGGTTATTTGTTCAATTTTAGCTCATAAAAATGTATTCATATCATTAAGTAATGAAATATGGTATACCGCGAGGATAGGTTCACCTTGGGCTGATTTTTACTGCAGTTTCTGTATGACGTGCCGATATCCAACATGGTGACATAAGTCACGCGATGGCGGAGATTTGGGAGAAAAAACCAGAATGGTAAGTTTTATCTGTTCTTTTATCGGTTGATAATAAATGTATATGCAAAATACTGGAGCATACTTTAGACCACTCTATACTAGTCTGCAGTTAGAGAGTACAGTACCTTTATGATTTCTTGTCCAAGCACGCCACCAACTATTGCACAAATGGGACTCAGCTCGGCAAAACACTTGCTGTAACAAGAGAGCACAATTTCGTACATACACTGCCATCAATGTCTACTGACCTGTGCTTTGTTCTGACCCGTGTTTTTATACTATGAGCATAGAGGAACACACACGACCAACACCATGTTCTACACCAGATTTATGTGTGACCAAACTTCCCACCCTTGTTGGTCATCTTCAAGGTACAATAAATACACATACGATTACTAAGGTACTCAAAGTTAGTAGCCCCTCGTTGCATAGCATAAAGTCTAAAAATATGCAATAAAAGTCCTGTTATTAAAATAGAAAATGGAATGTTATCATTTATTTAAGAAATAATATTTGTCTTTCAGTTACTTATTTGTGAATATAACATGATTTGGAGTTATAGGAATTAACCACGTAAGCGTAATTGGTTAATTCCGGCATTCAGAACCACAAACCCATGTTTTATTCAGGAAAGTAATATTTGTCTTGCCATAGTTTATCGGTGAATAAACCACGGTTTGGAGTTCGGATGCATATGAATGAACCACGCAGGCCGTGTAGCGGCAAGACAAAATATTATTTTCATTCTAACATGACCCAATATAATGCTATAAACCAATAAATGTGCCTGTTATTTTGTCTCCTTGTCTGTTTTCTGGCTGATGGCTTTACAAAATACCTCCCTGTAAAATAGCATCGTAGTCCAGTGGCACTGGAAATCATCCTCCAGCTACCAACACTATATTCCCAGTATGGCTGGTTATTAACAATACAAATCCTGCCCAATCACTATTTAATTCCAACGTAAAATTGTTAAAAGTTTTGCATATTTACGTCCATAAATATATTTTTTTACAGGGGGAGCAAAATCCAATAGCCGTAGCCATGATTTATTGCAGAGTTAACAATGGTAGATTTCTTGTTCCATGTTTTCCCCAACCTGTTCATTGTTTCCCTTCCCCCAACCGGTTCCATGTTTTCCCCAACCTATCATTGTTTCCATTCCCCCAACCGGTTCCATGTTTTCCCCAACCTGTTCATTGTTTCCCTTCCCCCAACCGGTTCCATGTTTTCCCCAACCTGTTCATTGTTTCCCTTCCCCCAACCGGTTCCATGTTTTCCCCAACCTGTTCATTGTTTCCCTTCCCCCAACCGGTTCCATGTTTTCCCCAACCTGTTCATTGTTTCCCTTCCCCCAACCGGTCTTGTTTCCCTTCCCCCACCGGTTCCATGTTTTTCCCCCAACCTTTCTTGTTTCCCTTCCCCCAACCTGTTCCATGTTTCCCCCCCAACCTGTTCATTGTTTCCCTCCCAACCGGTTCCCATGTTTTCCCCAACCTGTTCATTTGTTCCCTTCCCCCAACCGTTTCCATGTTTTCCCCAACCGGTTCATGGTTCCCCCTTTCCCAACCTGTTCATGTTTTTTCCCCCAACCTTTCCATGTTTTCCCCCCAACCTGTTAATTGTTTCCCTTCCCCCACCGGTTCCATGTTTTCCCCAACCTGTCATTGTTTCCCTTTCCCCCAACCGGTTCCATGTTTTCCCCCACCTGTTCATTGTTTCCCTTCCCCCAACCTGTTCCATGTTTTCCCCAACCTATCATTGTTTCCCTTCCCCCAACCGGTTCCATGTTTTCCCCAACCTTTTAATTGATAATACGTATAGAGAATGATCGGCATCAATCCTGGACTTTCAGATAATAAAACGTAGTATTATACGATACGACAGATTTATGTACCTGGTAAATTCATCGTCGATAACATCGGATTTAACTCCCATCTGCTCCAGCACCTCCGGCTTCAAGGCACACAGTAGTTTCCCGTCATCCGGAGCCGAGCTTACTTCTGGGCGTCGACCTTCCTTCTCCATAAACTGTAGCAGCACTGCAAAAAAAGTTGGTTAATTTGGGATATTTATTGAATAAAAATACTGAAATTTCTATTTAGACTCAAAACCATTAGGTTTGTCAGAAAATAACTTATTACCTAATGTTATTTGTAAATGTCATCCGGCGTTCAATAGTGCCTTGTATTTTGTATGGTCATATAGCGACTTTCCGACTCGTAAGAGATCTCTGTCTGTCGAGTTGTACTTCAGACAGTGGCGGGCACCCAGGTAGAACCACAAACCATCTACAAGCCAGCCGGATAGCTTCCTCACTTGAAAGAATCCCACTCCAGCTGGGCTCAAACTCACAACAGTGGGGAAAAAGGGATAGTTACCTCACTTGAACGATTATTATATGTTATATTTCGGGTTTTACGCCGCATCAGCACCATTTTGGGCTATATCGCCGGCGGGCAGTTTACCTAACAACACCTTTCCTGGGCAGGCTCCAGCGGTTAACCAGTACGTGGGTGCACCAACCGTTCGTAAGAAACTGCCAACTTTTTCATATAAATGAGACACGGCCTTAGCGGGGCTCCAACCCGTGACCATCAGTGATGATAGGTTACAGTGGTATACAAGTCGGCGACCGTAACCACTCGACCACGGAGGCGGACTCACTTGAAAGAATCTGACCAGGAAACCACAGGGATTATCAGTCCACAATGTTTACCACTCACCCAATCATCCAGCCATGGAGACATGGTTATTTATTGTAACAATTCTCTTTAACAGGCATGTACAGACAAAACTAACACGGGCGCAAATGGGCGAGTGCAACAGACCGAATTGATCTACAAATGGTATGAACTCTGAGCTAAAAACAAACCTTTCATTATGAAATAAGCAGACGGTGTTCTTCTAATTTTCTTTACATTGTCAGCGGTGTGCCAATCCACATTGAAAGCATCTTTAAATCTCGAAAACTGTGCCGACTGAAATATCATAATTATAGTTCTACTTAGCAACCAACTTGATGTGAGGCCAAAAAAGCCACCTGTGTTTACTGTTTCAAACCAAATTAGGGTTGGTCGGTAGCAAATTAAAAATGTTTAACCATACTCTTGTAAACAGCAAATATTTTAGACTTTTTACTTCTTCAAAATTTCATTAAAAAAATTCAGGGCTGGGGGTAGGTCGGTCGGGAAACCGTAAACACAGCTTGGGGAGTAAACAATCGGGTCGACCGGGAAACCGTAAACACAGGTTGTTATGTTCTATCAAGGAACTAACAAACTAATGATTTATGTTAAATCACATTGCATTGCGACGGCCCACTAGAAATATTACAAATGTTTGACTTCAAACCGAGATTAATCAAAAACATAAACAAAGTTGCATCTCTATATGTTTCTCCTGTGCCTAAGGTTATAACACTTTTCTCTCAATGATTTGATTGGTTGATTTGAGTTTTTACTGCCAGCTGAACCAATCAGAAGCTTTTGAGACTGAGTTTGAGATAGGAGAAATGTTTTATAACCTTGAGGCCTGGTCATGATATAAGTTTGAAGAAATTGATTTGATATGGATTTTCCTATTGAGGTTCACGGGCAAACCAGTTACTCTTTACACAATAATTTCTGTCTATTGACAACATAACAAGCATCCTATACCTGTAACCATAGTTTTCATTTCAATTTATCATGATGTGCTTCACCTATTGCTGGAAGGCCCCTTGTGAACTGCATGCAGTATTTCATACACCCAGGTACAACCACCAACCATTTGCAAGCCAGCTGAATAGCTTCCTCACATGAAAGAACTCGATACACCTGGCGGGATGCATTCGGTCCTGCAGCGAATTGACTTGAAGTAAATCATATAAACAACTCGCAGGACAATAATTTAGGTATAGTTTTTACAAATTTTACTTCTATTAAAATGTAATTCTTTCTAATTTTATTTCTGAACACAACTTACATTCTTCACAACAACTGTTTCCATCTCGTCTGTTTTCATGCGTTTAGTGGCCGGCTCTCCATCATTACCGGATGATCCGACCGACTTTGCAACCTTCTTTTGAACATCTCTGAAAGAAGAACAACCTCACTGAGCACAAGTACATGTAGGTTGGGTCATTTGTTGTGTAGGCAAATATCAAATAGAGTTTCATTCTCAGATTTCTTTCCTGCAAAATTGATGATGCAGCACATGTTTTATTTTCAAACGTCATTCGTGTGGGAGGAAACCGGAGAAAAACCACCTCTCTGATCTGGCGACCACAGTACCATCTCACATATTTCTCGGTCCGAGGTTGCATTGGTGAGAAGCGAGCGTGCTAGCCACTGCGCTATTCGGACAGCCACAGTGTTGCGAGTTTGAGCCCCGTCAGAACTACGGTGGTGCCGTTGTGTTTATTGACAATAATAACAATTTCTAATCATCTGGTTCTAAGAATATCTCGGTAAGCAGCAAATTCTAAGTAAACTCAAATTGAGGCTTTAAATAAAATGTAGCAGTAATGGAAAATTACAGACGGATCTATAGTCCAGTGGTAACACGCTGGACTAGTAAACCAGGGATCGCAGGTTCGATCCCCCGTCTGACCCTAATAAAATTAACTCTTTCAGATGGGACGTTAAACCGAGGTCTTGTGTTGGTGCTGTACACCGTGCACTTAAAAGAACCAGAGGAGACTCTGGAATGGGTCTCTTTCTGTATCATTGCACTATCCTCCAACAATCTAAAATGACTAATCTCTTCAGGAAGCGTTGCTCATATGGGCAACCGGTAGCGACGATAAATTAACGTAAAACACACAGAAAATGATTATACAAACGTCTTACTCTGCATACTCGTGAAATCCCAGATCTGAGAACATGTATCCATAGTAACCAAACACGTCGCCGCAATAGAACTTTATCTTATTCTCGCTACAGATCTGATTGATCCTAAAGAGTTCCGACGGTTTACAACACAACGCACAGATCACATCAAAGCTTGTAAAGAAATCATCCGGCTTATCGTCCACATCTTCTGTATCGGCCGTAACCTGCACCATGGGATTTAGAAGTTGTGTCCGGTCTCTGGCACTTTCCCCTCTCTGAAAATAAAAAGATGATGTTTTGTTACCAAGCCAGGGTTCCCAATGTCGGACGCCAATTGCGACAAAAGAAAATATGGCCGCTAAATTTTGTGAATTGGCGAAAATATTTGGCGCAATTGATTTATTTATATTTAGTACTTATTCTTGTTTTTGGCACAACTGATCGTCACATGGCTTCAAATATTTGGTTTAAATAGTATTTATTGCAAGACAGAAGTCACATATAACATACAACGTCGTTACGACATACATAATATCTTTTTCAATTGGTGACAGAAGTGGCGCCGACAAATTTCAGACAGAGGGAACCCTGCTAGCATGGCTAGTCACCTACATTCCCCCACCTGGAATGGATGGAACAACTTATTTCCTCAAGTCAGTCTAGCATTGCTGGCAACAGTACACAATTAATAATCACGCTGAATATATTTATATATTATATTTCGGGTATTACGCATGCATCAGCACCATTTTGGGCTATATCGCCAGCGGGCAATTTACCTAACAACACCTTTCCTGGGCAGGCTCCAGCAGTTAACCAGTACTTGGATGCACCAACCTCCGTAAGAAACTGCCAACTTTTTCATATAAATGAGACACGACCTGAGCGGGGCTCAAACCCGTGACCGTCAGTGATGATAGGTTACAGTGGTATACAAGTCAGCGACTTTAACCACTCGACCACGGAGGCGGACCAATCACGCTGAATAGTAGTCGGGAAGTAACCTCAGTTGATGGTGCTGTAGACCACCCTGCTATCCACTGTACCACAGAGACCCCAAATATGATCTTCTTTTCACCATCGTCATCCACACCAAGGTTTCGAGAGCGATTAAACTAATGTTTAAGAACTTAATTAGTGTCGCATCAGAGCTAAATTACATTTGCATAAACCAATCAACTCACATGTTTTCCAACATCATCCCTTGCCACAAGAAAGTTTGAACAAGCATCCTCCTCTGTCACCTGTAACATTGTTAGAGAAAAACATGTAACAACTGGGCTCAAATCCATTTGCTAGGTAAATCATTCATACACTATATATGTATTGTAATATTTATTTTAAGAAAACTCAATTGTACTACAAATATTTGTAGGGGTTAATGAATTTGTTCAAAGCAACTCACAGTGTAGGAGTGTCATTTATCCAATCATCTGTGGATTGACCATGAACAAGCATAATGGCAGACGATAGCTCCGTCATGAGCAAGATCGAGGAGACAATGTCATGTGGCCTTGAAACACGATATTGTCACATTGACATTAATGTTGTAGCGCCTGGTTTACTACCTCAGTGATTTGGTTTAAACATATTTATTCCACTATATACATTCACAAAACAATACATGCACACAAAATCAAAGAATAGGAAAGGATCAAAACAGAAGCAGACCGTATATAGTTTCTCTCCAGTGATTTGACCAATTTGAAGTTGATAACTTTAATTGTTTGGCTGCGGTGTCCCCAAGATATGGGGATATTTTATATGGGATATAAAATTGGAAACTGATATATAATTGGATACCCCCACCAAATCATTTTCTCTGTAGTAAATGGCAATTGGGTTCATTAAGAGACACAGTCTGACGCGGAAGATAGAGACCTTGTCTGGAACGAAAGTGATTCATTCTGGGAAACAGTGCGACCAAGCATAAAGGCCATGTGCACATGCTCAGACTACACTGCAAACCAGACGTATATTATCCTGCGAAATAGTAGCTGCTATTAGGTACCCAATAGGTAAGTTCCCTGGTCCTATAGCGACTACTTTATCTCTTATCGCCAATTCCTTATTTTTTATGCGGACATCGTCAGTGGGCACCCTGGAGTTCCCAATAAATGGAATATAAACCCTACAATAAATACAAAGCAGATTATTACTTTGGTATGATCCAGTAAGGTCAATGACTTCACTCCGGCAAGAACTACATTCTTAGCGACCTCCGCTCCTAGGCCTCGTACACCTATCAATAGGACTCGAGCAGCTCGCAACCTGCATATATATATATATTATAATAAAACGAAGAAGCATATATAGAGTGGTGGAACCTATGCTCGGCGTAAATCCTACATATCATGGCCTATAAAAACAGTTAAATGAACTTGTCGTATATTATTATTTTCTTAAGTCTTTGTTGTTGAAAATTTTAGCTTTATTACGTGACCATGCGCTCAATACAGCTATCGCAACGGCACCTGTTTCCATGGGGAACTAGATACTTTAGGGCACCTATGCACGGCGTACATGAATTTATTTATTTATGCACGTGTAAATGTTGAATATATTATTTTGACTTAGTAACATCAATAACTAACAATATTACAACTCGTAAGAAACTCTTTTTCTGGTTATCTGTACATTTTTTTCGAATTCAGATAGCTACCTGAAATGCTCATGAACTGCATCATTTCGGTGGAAACAATTCTCCCAACAAGTTGTCTGTTTATATTCTGCTACTGAACCAGTCAGGTGACAGTTGCATTAGGCTACCAGTATGCACAACGGAATGTTATTGAACCATGCTTCACACCTGTCAGCGAAAATAGGTTCAAACTATTTATATATTTTAAATACGGATGTAAATGGAAAAAATACGCCAAGCATAGAAATATGCCGAGCATAGGTTCCACCGGGTGTCGGAGGTTTCGTCAACTAGAGGTTTCGTCAACCCTGGAGGTTTCGTCAATGATGTGAAATGTTTGCAAGTTATTAATTGGCAAGGACTTAGTTATGGACATTAATTGTTAATTGATTTAACTAGATCTATGTGTTATTTTCATTTGTATGTGATTTTTATGTATATTTGTTATAGAAATCTTCCGGTAGATCCGCTGATTCCAGTGGAATATATATCTTTACTTGGCTTTGGCATGTGACATGCATCTCGAAATAAAGGGCTTACATTGTACGCTTGCAAGCTTCAATTATTGTTGCCTAATTGACGAAACCTCTCACATAATCGAAACCTCTTAACAATTTCCCTCTATATTGCCTTGTTGACGAAACCTCCAGTTGACGAAACCTCCTGCATTCGGTTCCACCACTCTATAATAAAACGAAGCATGTTAACAATTTAAATTTATAAAATACGTCCTTTTAGAATATAAAATATGCTACGCGTAATTGAAGATTAGCGTTTCGACTTTGACAAACCTGTTAATTGCCTTGTACTACATACAAAAAGAATATATTATAATTTTGAAAGTACGAATCATATTATGCACGAATGAACACAATTAAAATTAGTAGGTATACCGTCTTTGTGCGTCTAAACCCCAAAGCCGAATTTGTCTGTCATATAAAGCTGCTTCCGCTTCGGTGATTATGTTTCCATCGTCTGTTGTTTCAACCATACTGTTCATATATTTCTCTTTTAGTGTACTTTTCGTAGTTTTCACGCTTTCATCTACGCTATAGGTTGCATATTAGCAAGCTTCCGAAGCCTAATTGTTGTTCCGTATGATGTACGACAACTACCTTGATTCAATAATTGATTTTGAAACATTCCTTCATTTATTTACAGTAACTATGTTATTCATAATTATAAACTACATTATTGTGCCAAGTTTAAGAAATATTTTAATTTAGCATCATTTTAATCAAAATATATGTATACCCAATGTCGTCCGTGAAATCGACATAATGATAAACGAGTTACTATTTTGGATTAAAAATGATACTAAATCTTAAATAGTTTTGTATGCATGTATGTTCCTTTAATGTCAAACCCCTCGCTGGGACGTAGACATGTTTTCCTGGGCAGGCTTAGCCAATCTAAGCGATTAACCAGTACTAAGCAATGTGTGTGAGGTGCCTTGCTCAATGACACTACATACGTGGCCTGACCGACTATCGAACCCGGGACCGTTCGATTCCAAATCCGACGCTCTACCACTGGACCACGGACGCCACTTTTGAATACAACTTGACACAATTATGTACATTCTGATTCTGAATCACATAATTAACACGTCGTGGGCAGTTCTGATTTGCCAATTGACGTCACAACTTCGGTTGACGAGGACCATACAGTACGAATACAAACATAGAAGAACACATTAAGCTTCCAAGAAGGACCCTATATGCCATACTGAAAAGCGGCTTCGTTTTATTTCTGATTGCAGCTCTTCATATAGAAACCGAGATTCACAAACGACAGCTAATTCTCCTACATACAGTTGCACATAGTCTGGAAACAGGCGTTGATATATTTGGCCTTGTCAGTCATATAAATCTATTTTAACACCGATTTAATTGGCCGTATTGAGTTACTGATAAAATCAACGTCATTTTGCCAGAAGTAAATTAGTGAAAAATCGACAGACTGGAACCCAGGCTAAGTTGCACATTCAACTAAGTCCAAGATCATATCAATAATGCAGCGTCTTCACCAGCACACAGACTATGCTGAACCAGAAAGCTAGACAGATGCCAATCAAAAGATCCATCACAGCACTCTCGACGTACACACAAACAAGATGGAAAGCTATATAACTAAATCGGCGATAGAAACATGTTGTCCCCACGGCTTATGGATTATATAGAATATCGACCAACACTAACTTAATGTCACGTGTCAGATCGTCAAACATAGAAGACGCACATGGTATGGAACATCGTAGAATGGAATGCAACAGAGGCCACAAAAGACATACAAAGGCCCGCTTTCTCACTGAGAGCTATATGCTCCAAATAAACGAAACATAATTGAATAGCAATGAAGGTGATGCTACATGTCCACTCACCAACATTGAGCCAGCAAACTTGGAATATATTGATACAAGATGTCCGGCTCGCAGCCTCCCCAGAACGACACTCCCAAAAACATTCGTCACACTATTATTGACCAATTGGGATTCCCACTCTCACCAATGTGAATATTGACACATTCGTCATAGACTTACATGTACTAGCATGGTGTGATTGAAATTATTACCAAACAGCATGTCCTAAAAAAATTCACTGAGCTTATAATTAAACAATAAAATAAAAAAACTGGTTACCACCAAAGCTGCCAATCTAACCTATACATATTCCAGATATACACGTAGTAGTGTTAATGTACAATAATTATGCTTCACCAACTAATTCAATAACTACCGAATATAACATGGTACACAAACTACACTGGTGGGATATACGTAAACGAAGCAGAAGAAGAATAAGTAAATCCATTCAATTTGTGAAGTATCGTGTGTATGCTTTGTGTTTATTTATCGTCGCTACCGGTCAGGGATGAGTCAAGTACTTGCGACCAATATTCGAGTAAGTACTAAGTACTTGATAAGAAGGTGCACTCGAGTAAGTACTGAGTATTTACTTTTGTACTTGTGCTCAAGTAAGTACTGAATACAATGTACATGTATTCACTTTAGTGTCTGTACTAGAGTAAGTACTGAGTATTTACTTTTGTGTTTGTGCTCAAGTAAGTACTGAATACAATGTACATGTATTCACTTTAGTGTCTGTACTTGAGTAAGTACCGAGCATTCACTTTAGTGTCTGTACTCGAGTAAGTACTGGGTACTCATTGTTGTGTCTGTACTCGAGTAAGTACTGAGTACTCACTGTTGTATCTGTACTCGAGTAGGTACTGAGTACTGTATCCATGGTTGCTTTCTCAGTACAATAATTTTGTAGTATTATTACAGTGTAAAAGTCTGTCTAAATTCTAAATGTAGGCCCCCGGTCCATTCAATTAGAGCTCACTATAAAGTATCTAAAATACAAGAAGCTTTGTTAAACGCTGGATTGCATTGACAAATAACATCATTCCATAAGCTAGTTTTACGACAAACACATGTTAAAATAAGAACATAATAAAACATATAAGGAATTAAAAGTTTTGTTTTGTTAATTAGTATATTATACTTTCCGCCACAACAGACTGACATTACACTCGCTAAAGGAGTTGGCTATATTCAGATATATATTTATCGATTGCTACATTAATTGTCATAACATGGAGGCTCAACGTAGTGATGATGATGATTGAGCTTATATACCCTCGCCTCCGGCGAACCATATGGGCGAGCGTACTAAGAAGTTTAGTTAACACTCATATATATTATAAACCTAGGTGATTAAGTTCAACATATTGGAGTTATGAAAAGGCTACCCAAGTCTATTATTATCAACTAGTCAACTGATTGGATGCATTAACAATTAAACAACCAATCAAATATTAGATTTTACGGGATTCCTCTGTTTTATCCCTTGTGAATATAGGTCCAAGATATTGCAAAAACTACGGAGAAATCTACACATCACCAATACAGAACAATATGGTTTTGTTAGAAAATGATACGGTGTGTATATTGTCCATGATTTAGATGAAGCAGCTTCTATTGTGTTTAATATGGATCCTCATCACCCCAATGAATGTGTCTTTTACAGTATTTTACACATAGCTACACTTTGACTCGGCTCAAGCATTGTCAAGTGTGAGGTGCTGAGAATAACTCGCAAAACAAAACCACTTATTTTCCCTTACACACTCCATAACATGGAACTAAAATCAAACGATCTACCCACATAAACAACATCTCCTCCAAACCTACTAATTCTCTCAGATTCATCAAAAGGAATGTAAAGACCAGTAACAAGAAGGTTAAAGAAAAAGCTTATAACACCTATGTATCATCCCCAACTTGAGTATTGCTCAACTGTCTGGCACCCCTGGCAAAAGTGTCTCACCTATAAAGCAGAAAGAGTGCAAAGATCAGCCGCACACTATGTCTCCAATGATTATAACTATACAAGCAATGTAACACAAATGATCAACTCCCTGAACTGGCAAACACTTGAATACCGACACATACAATCATCAGTAATATACTTATATAAAATCAAAAATAACTTGGTATGCGCCGACCACAACCACCTAACACACACAAGGAACATGAACTACTTAATTCCTCAGTACCGAACCCAATACCATATAAACTCATTTTCCCCCGAACAATACGTCTCTGGAATGGCCTCCCCTACTATGTACAGTCCAGCCCCAGCTTAACCATTTTTGGTGAGTGGTTGGCCACGGTACCACTAATGTAAAATGATGTCTGTTTTTAACCTTGGTATGTAGTTCTTTTAACACTCTCTGTCTCACTAATTGAAATTTTTAACCACTGTCCCTGACAAGCACCTCCCTGTCATACTCGCATCTGAGTGTTGGGAATATCATGTAGATAGATAGTCACACGTTGTGTGATAGTGATAACATATCTTATTTTAGTGGAGCCTCGACTAAAAAAAACATATTTTATTATGAATCAATCTAATATGAATAAGACACAACATCAAAGCGAGCTCAATCATAGATACATACATAGCATAGCTAAATGATGAAATCTGAAAGATTGAATCCACGGCCGGGTCTAAGAGTGAGCTCTAAGCCTGCTGCTCTGCGTAGCTACGCAAGCTTTATGGAAGCGCAAGTTGAGATGAGAGTGACAATAGGTTATCTAAATTAAAATCATCGTACCGGAAAATGAATTGTCGCAGAATAAATTATAATTATGAGAGGCCACAAAAAAAATGACATCGAGGCAGAATGGAAAGAAGACATGGAGCCGCAATGAGGTCCGAACACGTTCTTAATGAGATAGATTAACTTTCATTGACACTATTTGATAATGGAATAAAATTTAAAAAACCGCAACATTACATTATAAACATTTTTCGGCAATCAAAATACATTCCAATTGAACGAATATAATAATACACCAGTGAAAAAGGTCTAAAATCGGATTTTAAATTTTCAAATCAACAAACATAATGGCCGTAGTAATTAGTGTAAATATTCTGCTGGAAAGAATGCGCATACACCTGCGAATATATATAGTTAGTGTAGTGGTAAAGCATTGGCCTACAGATCAAGAGGACCGTGGATTCAACCATTCGGATTTAGCAATGCTATGGATCTATATCGAGTCACTTTGAGGCTTTGCATTATTAATATTAGAACTATTTTCTCCTGTAGTGTATACAGTTATGTCAACAAACGTCGTTTACAACGCTTGTTTTTTAGTTGAAAATTATATGACAAATATTTGAAAAAAATGATACCATACATGTATAATAGGAAATTACATTCAGCACAAATTTGATTGTACATGTAGTGTCTCATTGAAATTCTATTCTATTTGTTATATATTCTATTCTGTAATTCTATTTACACAGTAAATTCTGGTATATGTATATGATGTATACACTGTACATTCTGGTATATGTATGCGGTGTATACGCTGTACATTCTTGTATATGGTGTATACACTGTACATTCTGGTACATGTATGCGGTGTATACGCTGTACATTCTGGTATATGTATATGGTGTAGTATACACTACATTCTGGTACATGTATATGGTGTATACGCTGTAAATTCTGGTATATGTATATGATGTATACACTGTACATTCTGGTATATGTATATGATGTATACACTGTACATTCTGGTACATGTATATGATGTATACACTGTACATTCTGGTACATGTATATGATGTAAACTGTCTTCTGGTACATGTATATGATGTATACCTGTACATTCTGGTACATGTATATGATGTATACACTGTACATTCTGGTACATGTATATGATGTATACACTGTACATTCTGGTACATGTATATGATGTATACACTGTAAATTCTGGTACATGTATATGATGTATACGCTGTACATTCTGGTACATGTATATGATGTATACGCTGTACATTCTGGTACATGTATATGATGTATACGCTGTACATTCTGGTACATGTATATGATGTATACGCTGTACATTCTGGTACATGTATATGGTGTATACGCTGTACATTCTGGTACATGTATGCGGTATATACACTGTACATTCTGGTATATGTATATGATGTATACACTGTACATTCTGGTACATGTATATGGTGTATACGCTGTACATTCTGGTACATGTATGCGGTATATACACTGTACATTCTGGTATAAGTATATGATGTATACACTGTACATTCTGGTATATGTATATGATGTATACACTGTAGATTCTGGTACATGTATATGGTGTATACGCTGTACATTCTGGTACATGTATGCGGTATATACACTGTACATTCTGGTACATGTATATGGTGTATACACTGTAAATTCTGGTATATGTATATGGTGTATACGCTGTACATTCTGGTACATGTATATGATGTATACACTGTACATTCTGGTATATGTATATGGTGTATACACTGTACATTCTGGTATAGGTATATGGTGTAGTATACACTACATTCTGGTACATGTATATGGTGTATACACTGTACATTCTGGTATATGTATATGGTGTATACACTGTACATTCTGGTACATGTATATGGTGTATACACGTTTTGGTTGTTGGTGTTGTTTGGTTGTTGGTGTTTGTTGGTGTTGGGTTTGTTTTGGTTTGTGTATACACTGTACATTCTGGTACATGTATATGGTGTATACGCTGTACATTCTGGTACATGTATATGGTGTATACACTGTACATTCTGGTACATGTATGCGGTGTATACACTGTAAATTCTGGTATATGTATGCGGTATATACACTGTACATTCTGGTACATGTATATGGTGTATACACTGTACATTCTGGTATATGTATATGGTGTATACGCTGTACATTCTGGTACATGTATGGTGTATACGCTGTAGTTCTGGTATATGGTGTATACACTGTACATTCTGGTACATGTATGCGGTATATACACTGTACATTCTGGTATATGTATGCGGTGTATACACTGTAAATTCTGGTATATGTATGCGGTATATACACTGTACATTCTGGTATATGTATGCGGTGTATACACTGTAAATTCTGGTATATGTATGCGGTATATACACTGTACATTCTGGTACATATATATGGTGTATACACTGTAAATTCTGGTATATGTATGTGGTATATACACTGTACATTCTGGTATATGTATGCGGTGTATACACTGTAAATTCTAGTATATGTATGCGGTATATACACTGTACATTCTGGTACATATATATGGTGTATACACTGTACATTTTGGTACATATATATGGTGTATACGCTGTACATTCTGGTATATGTATATGGTGTATACACTGTACATTCTGGTATATGTATGCGGTGTATACACTGTAAATTCTGGTATATGTATGCGGTATATACACTGTACATTCTGGTACATGTATATGGTGTATACACTGTACATTCTGGTATATGTATATGGTGTATACGCTGTACATTCTGGTACATGTATATGGTGTATACGCTGTACGTTCTGGTACATGTATGCGGTATATACACTGTACATTCTGGTATATGTATGCGGTGTATACACTGTAAATTCTGGTATATGTATGCGGTATATACACTGTACATTCTGGTACATATATATGGTGTATACACTGTACATTCTGGTATATGTATATGGTGTATACGCTGTACATTCTGGTACATGTATATGGTGTATACGCTGTACGTTCTGGTACATGTATGCAGTGTATATGCTGTAGATTCTGGTACATATATATGGTGTATATGCTGTACATTCTGGTACATATATATGGTGTATACGCTGTACATTCTGGTACATGTATATGGTGTTTACACTGTAAATTCTGGTACATATATATGGTGTATACGCTGTACATTCTGGTACATGTATATGGTGTATACACTGTACATTCTGGTACATGTATATGGTTTTTACGCTGTACATTCTGGTACATGTATATGGTGTATACGCTGTACATTCTGGTACATATATATGGTGTATACACTGTACATTCTGGTACATGTATGCGGTGTATACACTGTACATTCTGGTATATGTATATGGTGTATACACTGTACATTCTGGTATATGTATATGGTGTATACACTGTACATTCTGGTACATGTATGCAGTGTATACGCTGTAGATTCTGGTATATGGTGTATACACTGTACATTCTGGTACATGTATGCGGTATATACACTGTACATTCTGGTATATGTATGCGGTGTATACACTGTAAATTCTGGTATATGTATGCGGTATATACACTGTACATTCTGGTATATGTATGCGGTGTATACACTGTAAATTCTGGTATATGTATGCGGTATATACACTGTACATTCTGGTACATATATATGGTGTATACACTGTACATTCTGGTATATGTATATGGTGTATACACTGTACATTCTGGTACATGTACCGTATTTAGCTGTGTATAGTGCGCACATTTCTTACTGAAATCCTCATCCATTTTATCTACTGCGCATTATACACCAGTACAGACACCAGGACATTTTTTTCCGGACCAAAATTGGCCAATATTTCATGAAATTCGACCCGAACGGCCCCGCAGTCATTCTATAATTTGTTACAATCGACAAACGTTATAAACTAGCTATGAAAACCAGTTGCCGATAGTCTATATAAATAAATGAAATGAATAAGACCACAAAATTAGCATATTGCGTTTATTTTGGCAAACTTTGAAGAATTTAATTGAAAGTTAAAAATAGTAAATGCATAAAAAATGGCGATTTGATAACATCACGTGGTTTTATCGTATGTAATATTTCCCGTACTTTTCGCGTACTTCGCCGCATAAAGCGACACACTTTTTTTTGGGTGCAGTATTTCAATTGTTTGTAGCTATAATTAATTTCGACAAACCTTTCACAATGGGTCCCAGTTAATTAGGTAGGCTACACGTGTTGAGAAGTTTGAGCATCTGCTGACATGTTTGAGAACGTGTTGAGATGTTTGAGCAGGTGTTAAGTTTGAGAAATTAATTATCACTCAACTTGTCAATTTAATGCCATGTCATCGAAGCTGTCATCAGACAAGCAGTAAACATTCTCTTTTTTCTTGAAATTATGGGTGCGTTACCGTTTTTCGATGAGGTATCTCGAGTGATTAATATAAGTTGTAAAAATCACGGAGCACAATATTTAGCGAATCTTGATAAATGTTTAATTTTGACTTGGAAAATTGCGTTTTTCACGTGCGCAGTATACATAGGAACTCAGTTTTTCCGCCGATTTTCGTGCCAGATCGTGGGTGCGCACTATGCACGGTAGCGCACTATACACAGCTAAATACGGTATGTGGTGTATACGCTGTACATTCTTGTATATGGTGTATACACTGTACATTCTGGTACATGTATGCGGTGTATACGCTGTAGATTCTGGTATATGTATATGGTGTATACGCTGTACATTCTGGTACATGTATATGGTGTATACACTGTACATTCTGGTACATGTATGTGGTGTATACGCTGTACATTCTGGTACATGTATGCGGTGTATATGCTGTACATTCTGGTACATGTATATGGTGTATACACTGTACATTCTGGTACATGTATGCGGTGTATACACTGTACATTCTGGTACATGTATATGGTGTATACACTGTACATTCTGGTATATGTATATGGTAGTATACACTACATTCTGGTATATGTATATGGTGTATACACTGTACATTCTGGTATATGTATATGGTGTATACGCTGTACATTCTGGTATATGTATGTGGTGTATACACTGTACATTCTGGTATATGTATATGGTGTATACACTGTACATTCTGGTATATGTATATGGTGTATATGCTGTACATTCTGGTATATGTATATGGTGTATACACTGTACATTCTGGTATATGTATGTGGTGTATACACTGTACATTCTGATACATGTATATGGTGTATACACTGTACATTCTGGTACATGTATATGGTGTATACACTGTACATTCTGGTACATATATATGGTGTATACGCTGTACATTCTGGTACATATATATGATGTATACGCTGTACATTCTGGTACATATATATGATGTATACACTGTACATTCTGGTACATGTATGTGGTGTATACACTGTAAATTCTGGTACATGTATGTGGTGTATACACTGTAAATTCTGGTACATGTATGCGGTGTATACGCTGTACCTTCTGGTATATGAATATGGTGTATACACTGTAAATTCTGGTACATGTATGCGGTGTATACGCTGTACATTCTGGTATATGAATATGGTGTATACACTGTACATTCTGGTACATGTATGCGGTGTATACACTGTACATTCCAGGGATCAGTTTAGAGACGATGTGGGCGAAATTGTCGCCCTAAGGACCCTGACTTCGCCCTCTGGGGGCCCCACTTCTCCCTAAAAAAAAATGTATGGTTTTTACAATTTTCAAACAAAATTTTGTCTAGTAAGATACACTGGCTCATTATAAAATTATAAAGCACTCCTTCTATTCAAATGTTGTATTTAATGGTTGTACTGTGCATTTTAACCCTATTTTGCAGAAGTATATTAAAGAACACCATTTAAGGAAGCGATCAAGCGCTTTCTCACTTCTCCCAAAATTTCTGACCTAGAATGAACCCTGCATTCTGGTACATCTATGCGGTGTATATACTGTACATTCTGGTATATGGTGTAGTGTACACTGTACATTCTGGTACATGTATATGGTGTAGTATACACTGTAAATTCTGGTACATGTATGCAGTGTATACACTGTACATTCTGGTACATATATGCGGTGTATGCGCTGTACATTCTGGTACATGTATACGCTGTACATAGTCATTCTGGTACATATATGCTGCTGCAGTGTATACATTGTACATTCTGGTACATATATATATGCGGTGTATACACTGTACATTCTGGTACATGTATATGGTGTATACACTGTACATGTATGCGGTGTATACGCTGTACATTCTGGTACATGTATGCGGTGTATACGCTGTACATTCTGGTACATGTATGCAGTGTATATGCTGTACATTCTGGTACATGTATGCGCTGTACATTCTGGTACATGTATGCAGTGTATACACTGTACATAGTCATTCTGGTACATGTATGCGGTGTATACGCTGTACATTCTGGTACATGTATGCGGTGTATACGCTGTACATTCTGGTACATGTATGCAGTGTATACGCTGTACATAGTCATTCTGGTACATGTATGCGGTGTATACGCTGTACATTCTGGTACATGTATGCGGTGTATACGCTGTATATAGTCATTCTGGTACATGTATGCGGTGTATACGCTGTACATTCTGGTACATGTATGCGGTGTATACGCTGTACATTCTGGTACATGTATGCGGTGTATACGCTGTACATTCTGGTACATGTATGCGGTGTATATGCTGTACATTCTGGTACATGTATGCGGTGTATACGCTGTACATTCTGGTACATGTATGCGGTGTATACGCTGTACATAGTCATTCTGGTACATGTATGCGGTGTATACGCTGTACATTCTGGTACATGTATGCGGTGTATACGCTGTACATAGTCATTCTGGTACATGTATGCGGTGTATACACTGTACATAGTCATTTTGGTACATGTATGCGGTGTATACGCTGTACATAGTCATTCTGGTACATGTATGCGGTGTATACGCTGTACATTCTGGTACATGTATGCGGTGTATACACTGTACATTCTGATACATGTATGCGGTGTATACGCTGTACATTCTGGTACATGTATGCGGTGTATACGCTGTACATTCTGGTACATGTATGCGGTGTATACACTGTACATTCTGGTACATGTATGCGGTGTATACGCTGTACATTCTGGTACATGTATGCGGTGTATACGCTGTACATTCTGGTACATGTATGCGGTGTATACGCTGTACATTCTGGTACATGTATGCGGTGTATACGCTGTACATTCTGGTACATGTATGCGGTGTATACGCTGTACATTCTGGTACATGTATGCGTGTATACGCTGTACATTCTGGTACATGTATGCGGTGTATACGCTGTACATTCTGATACATGTATGCGGTGTATACGCTGTACATTCTGGTACATGTATGCGGTGTATATGCTGTACATTCTGGTACATGTATGCGGTGTATACGCTGTACATTCTGGTACATGTATGCGGTGTATACGCTGTACATTCTGGTACATGTATGCGGTGTATACGCTGTACATTCTGGTACATGTATGCGGTGTATACACTGTACATTCTGGTACATGTATGCGGTGTATACACTGTACATTCTGGTACATGTATGCAGTGTATACACTGTACATTCTGGTACATGTATGCGGTGTATACGCTGTACATTCTGGTACATGTATGCTGTGTATACGCTGTACATTCTGGTACATGTATGCGGTGTATACGCTGTACATTCTGGTACATGTATGCGGTGTATACGCTGTACATTCTGGTACATGTATGCGGTGTATACACTGTACATTCTGGTACATGTATGTGGTGTATACGCTGTACATTCTGGTACATGTATGCGGTGTATACGCTGTACATTCTGGTACATGTATGCGGTGTATATGCTGTACATTCTGATACATGTAAAATAGTAACATTCATATTTCCAGTTTCTCATCGAGTTGACAAAAATGTTCCAGAAGTCAAGAACAACGGGAACTGTAACGTTAACCATGAAGAGGTGTAAGTATAAATACGTGTCTGCGTCAGTTTATATAGTGTATATAGATAGCAGGGTTCCCGCTGTCGGTCGCCAATGGCGCCAATTGCGACAAAAAACAAATATTAAAATTTTTATTTTATTTATTTTTTGCACATGTCAAATACATGGCCTTAAATATTTATTTGTGACCTATATGGCTCTTAGTTGGCTCCACGTTTTTTAAATTTGCTCCCATGTTTTTCAATTGGCAACATAAGTGACGCAAACCAAACATTCAGACAGAGGGAACCCTGGATAGCAAGTGTCTTCATGGCCTGTCTGGCATTTGAGGGGTAACTTGCTGTCCGGCTATTGTTTAATGTTCTTCTCATTGTTAACCCTTTCCCTAAAACAGACATACAGTCTAACCTGTGTTAAACAGCCAGCCAAGGGAATCACAGAATGTGGCTGCTTAGCACAGGTGGCTGCTTAATAGAGGTTAAATGTATAATAAAACAACATATTGGGAATCTGGAAAGTGGCTGTTTAATACAGGTTGGCTGCTTAATGGAGGTGACCGCTAACACAGGTTTGACTGTAGACTAATTCAGATGCAGCAGAGGACTGTTGAAAATATTGAGAACAAAAGAAACCTTGTTCAATGAGAGGCATCTCTAATTTTCTATTACCTTTGCAGATAAACCCTTGATTTATTCCAAAATTAAGTTAGAATCCTTTGTTTTCACTGTTGTTCCCTAACCAGATGTTGCGGTATGATAAATGTGATTTATCAAATCGTGTTAATTAACTGATAACATTGTTTTACAAATAAGTACCCATTGCATACATATACCGTAGGAGATCTGTCGAGGTATAGTAATATAATACTCATAAGAAGCGATAGTGGAATAAAATTGCTAGCATGTTGTGCAAAGGAAATAACGATAAAAACAGAGGATAACACTTAATAGGACCTACCTAATTTGTGGGAGTATTCAGGGGCAGTAACTGACCGATGTCTCTCATTTCCTTTTCCTACAATGTTTTTCTCCAATACATATTGATTTGGCCATACAGTCTTATCTGAAAAAAACGGGACGAAAATTCCCAGGCCAAAATGTGTACCAACCTGATGTAGGACTGTTATAGGTATTATATACCATATCACATACATAGTGTACCAGTGTTCCCTTGTCTGCTGTGAAATATAAATATTTGTTTCTCATTAATATTTAGGTTGATTACTGTACCAGGGTCGCCCATTTGTGCACAATAAACACATGGATGTAAAAGGCAGACATCGGGACAAGCTTACTGTACTGTAATATAGATGGATCTTGAATGTCAAAATCAGCAGTTAATTGATCATCAAAGTTGACTCATTCAACTGTAATAAATTGTTGATTGGTTTCTTTACACAATAGGACCAGTTTATTGCCAATTTGTAACACCCAAATTTCTTACATTGCACTAATTTAGTTGTAAGCCTATTTCTGTATGCTGTAATTTTGGCATAGCTATGGGAATGAAGTAATGTAGGGCATTATTAACCCTTAAAAAATGCTGAATAACTTGGAAGGAATGTCACTTAATGTGTAAACAACATAGATCCAGATCATCGGTTGCATAGCACCTCGTCTGATCGTTATCTATGTTGTTTGCTATTCAACCAAGTGTTTTAGCTCCACTATCCGAATAGCAAACAGCATAGAGCCTGATTAGATGGCATGTTCGTATTCTGGGCCGTCTGATCTGGCTCTATACTGTTTGCAAAAGCGACTTTAGTCATGATTAGCAGGTTATGGGTTAACCCATTCAACACCAAGTAACTGACATGGACTGGTCCATGATATTTTTATCAAAATGGGTAAATTTTTTTCTAAAAATAGTTATATTACTTGAAAAAAGTGCAGATCCTGATGAGACGGCTCGTGACCAGACGGCTCATCTGGATCTACACTTTTTTGTAAGCCAATTTAGAGGTCTGTGGTGTTGAAAGGGTTAAGCATGTTAGAAGCCTGTCGGACTGCTTGAAGGTATACTGTTTAGTGAGTGTAATAGTAGAAGCAAGAACCTTGAGTGGATAACAAGTTGATTACAGGAACCCATTACGAGATCCCTGGATGGATTACAAGATCCCTGGATGGATTACGAGATCCCTGGGTGGATTAGGACTCTCTGGATGGATTATGAGATCTCTGGATGGATTATGATATCTCTGGATGGATTATGAGATCTCTGAATGGATTATGAGATCCCTACATGGATTATGAGATCTCTGGATGGATTATGAGATCCTTACATGGATTATGAGATCTCTGGATGGATTATGAGATCTCTGGATGGAATACGACAACCCTGGGTGGATTATGAGATCCCTGGGTGGATTATGAGATCTCTGGATGGATTACGACAACCCTGGGTGGATTATGAGATCCCTGGGTGGATTATGACAACCCCGGATGGATTATGAGATCCCTGGATGGATTATGAGATCCCTGGATGGATTATGACAACCCTGGGTAAATTATGAGATCCCTGGATGGATTACGACAACCCTGGGTAAATTATGAGATCCCTGGATGGATTACGACAACCCTGGGTGGATTATGAGATCCCTGGATGGATTATGAGATCCCTGGATGGATTATGTGAACACTGGGTAGATTATGAGATCCCTGGATGGATTATGTGAACACTGGGTAGATTATGAGATCCCTGGATGGATTATGAGATCTCTGGATGGATTATGAGATCCCTGGATGGATTATGTGAACACTGGGTAGATTATGAGATACCTGGATGGATTATGAGATCCCTGGATGGATTATGTGAACACTGGGTATATTATGAGATCCCTGGATGGATTATGAGATCCCTGGGTAGATTATGAGATCCCTGGATGGATTATGTGAACACTGGGTAGATTATGAGATCCCTGGATGGATTATGTGAACACTGGGTAGATTATGAGATCCCTAGATGGATTATGAGATCCCTGGGTAGATTATGAGATCCCTGGATGGATTATGAGATCCCTGGAATGATTATGTGAACACTGGGTGGATTATGAGATCCCTGGATGGATTATGTGAACTCTGGGTAGATTATGAGATCCCTGGATGGATTATGTGAACACTGGGTAGATTATGAGATACCTGGATGGATTATGAGATCCCTGGATGGATTATGAGATCCCTGGGTAGATTATGAGATCCCTGGATGGATTATGTGAACACTGGGTGGATTATGAGATCCCTGGATGGATTATGTGAACACTGGGTAGATTATGTGAACACTGGGTAGATTATGAGATACCTGGATGGATTATGAGATCCCTGGATGGATTATGAGATCCCTGGATGGATTATGAGATCCCTGGGTAGATTATGTGAACACTGGGTATATTATGAGATCCCTAGATGGATTATGAGATCCCTGGATGGATTATATGAACACTGGGTAGATTATGAGATCCCTGGATGGATTATGTGAACACTGGGTAGATTATGAGATCCCTGGATGGATTATGAGATCTCTGGATGGATTATGAGATCCCTGGATGGATTATGTGAACACTGGGTAGATTATGAGATACCTGGATGGATTATGAGATCCCTGGATGGATTATGAGATCCCTGGATGGATTATGTGAACACTGGGTAGATTATGAGATCCCTGGATGGATTATGAGATCCCTGGATGGATTATGAGATCCCTGGGTAGATTATGAGATCCCTGGATGGATTATGTGAACACTGGGTAGATTATGAGATCCCTGGATGGATTATGTGAACACTGGGTAGATTATGAGATACCTGGATGGATTATGAGATCCCTGGATGGATTATGAGATCCCTGGGTAGATTATGAGATCCCTGGATGGATTATGTGAACACTGGGTGGATTATGAGATCCCTGGATGGATTATGTGAACACTGGGTGGATTATGAGATCCCTGGATGGATTATGTGAACACTGGGTAGATTATGAGATCCCTGGATGGATTATGTGAACACTGGGTGGATTATGAGATCCCTGGATATATTATGAGATCCCTGGATGGATTACGACAACCCTGGGTAAATTATGAGATCCCTAGATGGATTATGTGAACACTGGGTAGATTATGAGATCCCTGGATGGATTATGAGATCCCTAGATGGATTATGTGAACACTGGGTAGATTATGAGATCCCTGGATGGATTATGAGATCCCTAGATGGATTATGTGAACACTGGGTAGATTATGAGATCCCTGGATGGATTATGTGAACACTGGGTAGATTATGAGATCCCTGGATGGATTATGAGATCCCTGGATGGATTATGTGAACACTGGGTAGATTATGAGATCCCTGGATGGATTATGTGAACACTGGGTAGATTATGAGATCCCTGGATGGATTATGTGATCCCTGGATGGATTATATGAACACTGGGTAGATTATGAGATCCCTGGATGGATTATGAGATCCCTAGATGGATTATGTGAACACTGGGTAGATTATGTGATCCCTGGATGGATTATGTGAACACTGGGTAGATTATGAGATCCCTGGATGGATTATGAGATCCCTGGATGGATTATGTGAACACTGGGTAGATTATGAGATCCCTGGATGGATTATGAGATCCCTGGGTAGATTATGAGATCCCTGGATGGATTATGAGATCCCTAGATGGATTATGTGAACACTGGGTAGATTATGAGATCCCTGGATGGATTATATGAACACTGGGTAGATTATGAGATCCCTGGATGGATTATGAGATCCCTAGATGGATTATGTGAACACTGGGTAGATTATGAGATCCCTGGATGGATTATGTGAACACTGGGTAGATTATGAGATCCCTGGATGGATTATGTGAACACTGGGTAGATTATGAGATCCCTGGATGGATTATGTGAACACTGGGTAGATTATGTGAACACTGGGTAGATTATGAGATCCCTGGATGGATTATGTGAACACTGGGTATATTATGAGATCCCTGGATGGATTATGTGAACACTGGGTAGATTATGAGATCCCTGGATGAATTATGTGAACACTGGGTAGATTATGAGAACCCTGGAAGGATTATGTGAACACTGGGTAGATTATGAGAACCCTGGATGGATTATGAGAACCCTGGGTGGATTATGAGATCCCTGGGTAAATTATGAGATCCCTGGATGGATTACGACAACCCTGGGTAAATTGTGAGATCCCTAGATGGATTGTGAGATCCCTAGATGGATTATGTGATCCCTAGATGGATTATGAGATCCCTAGATGGATTATGAGATCCCTGGATGGATTATGTGAACACTGGGTAGATTATGTGAACACTGGGTGGATTATGAGATCCCTGGATGGATTATGAGATCCCTGGATGGATTATGTGAACACTGGATGGATTATGAGATCCCTGGATGGATTATGAGATCCCTGGATGGATTATGTGAACACTGGATGGATTATGAGATCCTTGGATGGATTATGTGAACACTGGGTAGATTATGAGATCCCTGGATGGATTATGTGAACACTGGGTAGATTATGAGATCCCTGGATGGATTATGAGATCCCTAGATGGATTATGAGATCCCTGGATGGATTATGTGAACACTGGATGGATTATGTGAACACTGGATGGATTATGAGATCCCTGGATGGATTATGAGATCCCTGGATGGATTATGTGAACACTGGGTAGATTATGAGATCCCTGGATGGATTATGAGATCCCTGGATGGATTATGAGATCCCTAGATGGATTATGTGAACACTGGGTAGATTATGAGATCCCTGGATGGATTATGAGGGATTATGAGATCCCTGGATGATTATGAGATCCCTGGATGGATTATGTGAACACTGGGTAGATTATGAGATACCTGGATGGATTATGAGATCCCTGGATGGATTATGAGATCCCTGGATGGATTATGTGAACACTGGGTATATTATGAGATCCCTGGATGGATTATGAGATCCCTGGATGGATTATGAGATCCCTGGGTAGATTATGAGATCCCTGGATGGATTATGTGAACACTGGGTAGATTATGAGATCCATGGATGGATTATGTGAACACTGGGTAGATTATGAGATACCTGGATGGATTATGAGATCCCTGGATGGATTATGAGATCCCTGGGTAGATTATGAGATCCCTGGATGGATTATGTGAACACTGGGTAGATTATGAGATCCCTGGATGGATTATGTGAACACTGGGTAGATTATGAGATACCTGGATGGATTATGAGATCCCTGGATGGATTATGAGATCCCTGTATGGATTATGTGAACACTGGGTAGATTATGAGATCCCTGGATGGATTATGAGATCCCTGGATGGATTATGAGATCCCTGGATGGATTATGAGATCCCTGGGTAGATTATGAGATCCCTGGATGGATTATGTGAACACTGGGTAGATTATGAGATCCCTGGATGGATTATGAGATCCCTGGATGGATTATGAGATCCCTGGATGGATTATATGAACACTGGGTAGATTATGAGATCCCTGGATGGATTATGTGAACACTGGGTAGATTATGAGATCCCTGGATGGATTATGTGAACACTGGATGGATTATGTGAACACTGGGTGGATTATGAGATCCCTGGATATATTATGAGATCCCTGGATGGATTACGACAACCCTGGGTAAATTATGAGATCCCTAGATGGATTATGTGAACACTGGGTAGATTATGAGATCCCTGGATGGATTATGAGATCCCTAGATGGATTATGTGAACACTGGGTAGATTATGAGATCCCTGGATGGATTATGAGATCCCTAGATGGATTATATGAACACTGGGTAGATTATGAGATCCCTGGATGGATTATGAGATCCCTGGATGGATTATGTGAACACTGGGTAGATTATGAGATCCCTGGATGGATTATGTGAACACTGGGTAGATTATGAGATCCCTGGATGGATTATGTGAACACTGGGTAGATTATGAGATCCCTGGATGGATTATGTGAACACTGGATGGATTATGTGAACACTGGGTAGATTATGAGATCCCTGGATGGATTATGAGATCCCTGGATGGATTATGTGAACACTGGGTAGATTATGAGATCCCTGGATGGATTATGAGATCCCTGGATGGATTATGTGAACACTGGGTAGATTATGAGATCCCTGGATGGATTATGAGATCCCTGGATGGATTATGTGAACACTGGGTAGATTATGAGATCCCTGGGTGGATTATGTGAACACTGGGTAGATTATGAGATCCCTGGATGGATTATGTGAACACTGGGTAGATTATGAGATCCCTGGATGGATTATGTGAACACTGGGTAGATTATGAGATCCCTAGATGGATTATGTGAACACTGGGTAGATTATGAGATCCCTGGATGGATTATGTGAACACTGGGTAGATTATGAGATCCCTGGATGGATTATGAGATCCCTGGATGGATTATGAGATCCCTGGATGGATTATGAGATCCCTGGATGGATTATGTGAACACTGGGTAGATTATGAGATCCCTGGATGGATTATGAGATCCCTGGATGGATTATGTGAACACTGGGTAGATTATGAGATCCCTGGATGGATTATGTGAACACTGGGTAGATTATGAGATCCCTGGATGGATTATGTGAACACTGGGTAGATTATGAGATCCCTGGATGGATTATGTGAACCCTGGGTAGATTATGAGATCCCTGGATGGATTATGTGAACCCTGGGTAGATTATGAGATCCCTGGATGGATTATGAGATCCCTGGATGGATTATGAGATCCCTGGGTAGATTATGAGATCCCTGGATGGATTATGTGAACACTGGGTAGATTATGAGATCCCTGGATGGATTATATGAACACTTGGTAGATTATGAGATACCTGGATGGATTATGTGAACACTGGGTAGATTATGAGATCCCTGGATGGATTATGTGAACACTGGGTAGATTATGAGATACCTGGATGGATTATGTGAACACTGGGTAGATTATGTGATCCCTGGATGGATTATATGAACACTGGGTAAATTATGAGATCCCTAGATGGATTATGAGATCCCTAGATGGATTATGTGAACACTGGGTAGATTATGAGATCCCTAGATGGATTATGAGATCCCTAGATGGATTATGTGAACACTGGGTAGATTATGAGATCCCTGGATGGATTATGAGATCCCTGGATGGATTATGAGATCCCTGGATGGATTATGAGGGATTATGAGATCCCTGGATGATTATGAGATCCCTGGATGGATTATATGAACACTGGGTAGATTATGAGATCCCTGGATGGATTATGTGAACACTGGGTATATTATGAGATCCCTGGATGGATTATGTGAACACTGGATGGATTATGTGAACACTGGGTGGATTATGAGATCCCTGGATGGATTATGTGAACACCGGGTAGATTATGAGATCCCTGGATGGATTATGAGATCCCTAGATGGATTATGTGAACACTGGGTAGATTATGAGATCCCTGGATGGATTATGAGATCCCTGGATGGATTATGAGGGATTATGAGATCCCTGGATGATTATGAGATCCCTGGATGGATTATGTGAACACTGGGTAGATTATGAGATACCTGGATGGATTATAAGATCCCTGGATGGATTATGAGATCCCTGGATGGATTATGTGAACACTGGATGGATTATGTGAACACTGGGTGGATTATGAGATACCTGGATGGATTATGAGATCCCTGGATGGATTATGAGATCCCTGGATGGATTATGTGAACACTGGGTATATTATGAGATCCCTGGATGGATTATGAGATCCCTGGATGGATTATGAGATCCCTGGGTAGATTATGAGATCCCTGGATGGATTATGTGAACACTGGGTAGATTATGAGATCCATGGATGGATTATGTGAACACTGGGTAGATTATGAGATACCTGGATGGATTATGATATCCCTGGATGGATTATGAGATCCCTGGGTAGATTATGAGATCCCTGGATGGATTATATGAACACTGGGTAGATTATGAGATCCCTGGATGGATTATGAGATCCCTAGATGGATTATGAGATCCCTGGATGGATTATGTGAACACTGGATGGATTATGTGAACACTGGGTGGATTATGAGATCCCTGGATGGATTATGAGATCCCTGGATGGATTATGTGAACACTGGATGGATTATGAGATCCCTGGATGGATTATGAGATCCCTGGATGGATTATGTGAACACTGGATGGATTATGAGATCCCTGGATGGATTATGTGAACACTGGGTAGATTATGAGAACCCTGGATGGATTATGAGAACCCTGGGTGGATTATGAGATCCCTGGGTAAATTATGAGATCCCTGGATGGATTACAACAACCCTGGGTAAATTGTGAGATCCCTAGATGGATTATGTGAACACTGGATGGATTATGAGATCCCTGGATGGATTATATGAACACTGGGTAGATTATGAGATCCCTGGATGGATTATGATATCCCTGGATGGATTATATGAACACTGGGTAGATTATGAGATCCCTGGATGGATTATGAGATCCCTAGATGGATTATATGAACACTGGGTAGATTATGAGATCCCTAGATGGATTATGTGAACACTGGGTAGATTATGAGATCCCTGGATGGATTATGATATCCCTGGATGGATTATGAGATCCCTGGATGGATTATGATATCCCTGGATGGATTATGAGATCACTGGGTAGATTATGTGAACACAGGGTAGATTATGAGATCCCTGGATGGATTATGTGAACACTGGGTAGATTATGAGATCCCTGGATGGATTATGAGATCCTTGGATGGATTATGTGAACACTGGGTAGATTATGAGATCCCTGGATGGATTATGAGATCCCTAGATGGATTATGAGATCCCTGGATGGATTATGTGAACACTGGATGGATTATGTGAACACTGGGTAGATTATGAGATCCCTGGATGGATTATGATATCCCTGGATGGATTATGAGATCCCTGGATGGATTATGTGAACACTGGGTAGATTATGAGATCCCTGGATGGATTATGTGAACACTGGGTAGATTATGAGATCCCTGGATGGATTATGAGATCCTTGGATGGATTATGTGAACACTGGGTAGATTATGAGATCCCTTGATGGATTATGTGAACACTGGGTAGATTATGAGATCCCTGGATGGATTATGAGATCCCTAGATGGATTATGAGATCCCTGGATGGATTATGTGAACACTGGATGGATTATGTGAACACTGGGTGGATTATGAGATCCCTAGATGGATTATGAGATCCCTGGATGGATTATGTGAACACTGGATGGATTATGAGATCCCTGGATGGATTATGAGATCCCTGGATGGATTATGTGAACACTGGATGGATTATGAGATCCTTGGATGGATTATGTGAACACTGGGTAGATTATGAGATCACTGGATGGATTATGTGAACACTGGGTAGATTATGAGATCCCTGGATGGATTATGAGATCCCTAGATGGATTATGAGATCCCTGGATGGATTATGTGAACACTGGATGGATTATGTGAACAATGGATGGATTATGAGATCCCTGGATGGATTATGTGAACACTGGGTAGATTATGAGATCCCTGGATGGATTATGAGATCCCTAGATGGATTATGTGAACACTGGGTAGATTATGAGATCCCTGGATGGATTATGAGGGATTATGAGATCCCTGGATGATTATGAGATCCCTGGATGGATTATGTGAACACTGGGTAGATTATGAGATCCCTGGATGGATTATGAGATCCCTGGATGGATTATGAGATCCCTGGGTAGATTATGAGATCCCTGGATGGATTATGTGAACACTGGGTGGATTATGAGATCCCTGGATGGATTATGAGATCCCTGGATGGATTATGAGATCCCTGGGTAGATTATGAGATCCCTGGATGGATTATGTGAACACTGGGTAGATTATGAGATCCCTGGATGGATTATGTGAACACTGGATGGATTATGTGAACACTGGGTGGATTATGAGATCCCTGGATGGATTATGTGAACACTGGGTAGATTATGAGATCCCTGGATGGATTATGTGAACACTGGATGGATTATGAGATCCCTGGGTGGATTATGAGATCCCTGGATGGATTATGTGAACATGGGGATTATGAGAACCTGGATGGATTATGAGATCCCTGGATGGATTATGAGATCCCTGGATGGATTATGTGAACACTGGGTAGATTATGAGATCCCTGGATGGATTATGAGATCCCTGGATGGATTATGAGATCCCTGGATGGATTATGTGAACACTGGGTAGATTATGAGATCCATGGATGGATTATGTGAACACTGGGTAGATTATGAGATACCTGGATGGATTATGAGATCCCTGGATGGATTATGAGATCCCTGGGTAGATTATGAGATCCCTGGATGGATTATATGAACACTGGGTAGATTATGAGATCCCTGGATGGATTATGTGAACACTGGGTAGATTATGAGATCCCTGGATGGATTATGTGAACACTGGATGGATTATGTGAACACTGGGTGGATTATGAGATCCCTGGATGGATTATGTGAACACTGGGTAGATTATGAGATCCCTGGATGGATTATGAGATCTCTGGATGGATTATGAGATCCCTGGATGGATTATGTGAACACTGGGTAGATTATGAGATACCTGGATGGATTATGAGATCCCTGGATGGATTATGAGATCCCTGTATGGATTATGTGAACACTGGGTAGATTATGAGATCCCTGGATGGATTATGAGATCCCTGGATGGATTATGAGATCCCTGGATGGATTATGAGATCCCTGGGTAGATTATGAGATCCCTGGATGGATTATGTGAACACTGGGTAGATTATGAGATCCCTGGATGGATTATGTGAACACTGGGTAGATTATGAGATACCTGGATGGATTATGAGATCCCTGGATGGATTATGAGATCCCTGGATGGATTATATGAACACTGGGTAGATTATGAGATCCCTGGATGGATTATGTGAACACTGGGTAGGTTATGAGATCCCTGGATGGATTATGTGAACACTGGATGGATTATGTGAACACTGGGTGGATTATGAGATCCCTGGATATATTATGAGATCCCTGGATGGATTACGACAACCCTGGGTAAATTATGAGATCCCTATATGGATTATGTGAACACTGGTTAGATTATGAGATCCCTGGATGGATTATGAGATCCCTAGATGGATTATGTGAACACTGGGTAGATTATGAGATCCCTGGATGGATTATGAGATCCCTAGATGGATTATATGAACACTGGGTAGATTATGAGATCCCTGGATGGATTATGAGATCCCTGGATGGATTATGTGAACACTGGGTAGATTATGAGATCCCTGGATGGATTATGTGAACACTGGGTAGATTATGAGATCCCTGGATGGATTATGTGAACACTGGGTAGATTATGAGATCCCTGGATGGATTATGTGAACACTGGGTAGATTATGAGATCCCTAGATGGATTATGTGAACACTGGGTAGATTATGAGATCCCTAGATGGATTATGAGATCCCTGGATGGATTATGTGAACACTGGGTAGATTATGAGATCCCTGGATGGATTATGAGATCCCTGGATGGATTATGTGAACACTGGGTAGATTATGAGATCCCTAGATGGATTATGTGAACACTGGGTAGATTATGAGATCCCTGGATGGATTATGTGAACACTGGGTAGATTATGAGATCCCTAGATGGATTATGAGATCCCTAGATGGATTATGAGATCCCTGGATGGATTATGAGATCCCTGGATGGATTATGTGAACACTGGGTAGATTATGAGATCCCTAGATGGATTATGAGATCCCTGGATGGATTATGTGAACACTGGGTAGATTATGAGATCCCTGGATGGATTATGTGAACACTGGGTAGATTATGAGATCCCTGGATGGATTATGTGAACACTGGGTAGATTATGAGATCCCTGGATGAATTATGTGAACACTGGGTAGATTATGAGAACCCTGGAAGGATTATGTGAACACTGGGTAGATTATGAGAACCCTGGATGGATTATGAGAACCCTGGGTGGATTATGAGATCCCTGGGTAAATTATGAGATCCATGGATGGATTACGACAACCCTGGGTAAATTGTGAGATCCCTAGATGGATTGTGAGATCCCTAGATGGATTATGTGAACACTGGGTATATTATGAGATCCCTGGATGGATTATGAGATCCCTGGATGGATTATGAGATCCCTGGGTAGATTATGAGATCCCTGGGTAGATTATGAGATCCCTGGATGGATTATGAGATCCCTGGATGGATTATGAGATCCCTGGGTAGATTATGAGATCCCTGGATGGATTATGTGAACACTGGGTAGATTATGAGATCCCTGGATGGATTATATGAACACTTGGTAGATTATGAGATACCTGGATGGATTATGTGAACACTGGGTAGATTATGAGATCCCTGGATGGATTATGTGAACACTGGGTAGATTATGAGATACCTGGATGGATTATGTGATTACACTGGGTAGATTATGTGATCCCTGGATGGATTATATGAACACTGGGTAGATTATGAGATCCCTAGATGGATTATGAGATCCCTAGATGGATTATGTGAACACTGGGTAGATTATGAGATCCCTGGATGGATTATGAGATCCCTAGATGGATTATGTGAACACTGGGTAGATTATGAGATCCCTGGATGGATTATGAGATCCCTGGATGGATTATGAGATCCCTGGATGGATTATGAGGGATTATGAGATCCCTGGATGATTATGAGATCCCTGGATGGATTATATGAACACTGGGTAGATTATGAGATCCCTGGATGGATTATGTGAACACTGGGTATATTATGAGATCCCTGGATGGATTATGTGAACACTGGATGGATTATGTGAACACTGGGTGGATTATGAGATCCCTGGATGGATTATGTGAACACCGGGTAGATTATGAGATCCCTGGATGGATTATGAGATCCCTAGATGGATTATGTGAACACTGGGTAGATTATGAGATCCCTGGATGGATTATGAGATCCCTGGATGGATTATGAGGGATTATGAGATCCCTGGATGATTATGAGATCCCTGGATGGATTATGTGAACACTGGGTAGATTATGAGATACCTGGATGGATTATAAGATCCCTGGATGGATTATGAGATCCCTGGATGGATTATGTGAACACTGGATGGATTATGTGAACACTGGGTGGATTATGAGATACCTGGATGGATTATGAGATCCCTGGATGGATTATGAGATCCCTGGATGGATTATGTGAACACTGGGTATATTATGAGATCCCTGGATGGATTATGAGATCCCTGGATGGATTATGAGATCCCTGGGTAGATTATGAGATCCCTGGATGGATTATGTGAACACTGGGTAGATTATGAGATCCATGGATGGATTATGTGAACACTGGGTAGATTATGAGATACCTGGATGGATTATGATATCCCTGGATGGATTATGAGATCCCTGGGTAGATTATGAGATCCCTGGATGGATTATATGAACACTGGGTAGATTATGAGATCCCTGGATGGATTATGTGAACACTGGGTAGATTATGAGATCCCTGGATGGATTATGTGAACACTGGATGGATTATGTGAACACTGGGTGGATTATGAGATCCCTGGATGGATTATGTGAACACTGGGTAGATTATGAGATCCCTGGATGGATTATGAGATCCCTGGATGGATTATGAGATCCCTGGATGGATTATGTGAACACTGGGTAGATTATGAGATCCCTGGATGGATTATGAGATCCCTGGATGGATTATGAGATCCCTGGATGGATTATGAGATCCCTGGGTAGATTATGAGATCCCTGGGTGAATTATGTGATCACTGGGTGGATTATGACAACCCTGGGTAAATTGTGAGATCCCTGGATGGATTATGTGAACACTGGATGATTATGAGATCCCTGGATGGATTATGTGAACACTGGGTAGATTATGAGATCCCTGGATGGATTATGATATCCCTGGATGGATTATATGAACACTGGGTAGATTATGAGATCCCTGGATGGATTATGAGATCCCTAGATGGATTATATGAACACTGGGTAGATTATGAGATCCCTAGATGGATTATGTGAACACTGGGTAGATTATGAGATCCCTGGATGGATTATGATATCCCTGGGTGGATTATGAGATCCCTGGATGGATTATGAGATCCCTGGATGGATTATGTGAACACTGGGTAGATTATGAGAACCCTGGATGGATTTGGGGTTTGGTTGGATGATTATGAGATCCCTGGATGGATTATGTGAACACTGGGTAGATTATGAGATCCCTGGATGGATTATGAGATCCCTGGATGGATTATGAGATCCCTGGATGGATTATGTGAACACTGGGTATATTAT